>JAWNGG020000334.1:0-197938 GCA_036937485.2 Tetragonisca angustula | reverse complement strand
TTTATGATTGCTACGGACGCAATTTTCTTTCCACCTTGTATAACTTTAGTGTCTTTATCAACAAAAGAAGTAAAGAACTAGTTTGTTTCCTATAATTATCTTTAACGTTAATTCAATACTGAAAAATGTTCATAACATTAGAAATAAAACGAAAAATATTTTGAATACGGTATGCATTGAGGTATATGAATGACTTAGAATAAACAAATATTATAAGAGCAGTTTTTTTCATTATATTAAAACATTAGAGTAAGAAATATATTACAACGAAAGCGAAGAAATCAGCCTCTATGCTCGCTTTCCAGTTTTCCTTAAAATTTGTATGCAATGTAAAATTAAAATATAATATATTAAATTTAATGTATGTAAAGGAGTAAGTTAAATTTCAACCCAAAATTTGCTTGGTAATCTAAAGTAACCTAATAAGACTGTACATGTTAAAAAATGTGAACCGAAAAAAATTTGATATATTGTGAACATAAATTATTGTTGAAAAGTATGAAAAACAATTTTTGAAAACACATATAACTTATATACGGCACTGTTATTACATATTATACAGTAACAATCCTAAAAGATAGATCTATTGTATAAATATTCTACTAACAGATGATCTAACGAGTTAGCTTCTAGAATAAATAAGTTTGTCGCACAATACCTCACTACACATGACTCAATACTCATAAGATGTTTTTATTTTTCACAACTGACTCTATATGAATTATATTCGAGTATACGGGAAATGAAGTAAGATATGAAACCAAAATTACCTAAATGAACATATGTTATAGTAGGCCCTCGATATTGCATTAGATGAAACATAGGCGGCAGAGCTGTAAAACAGCCCAGGACGTGCGCTCCACATTACAAGCACGCGTCTCATCGTGTTTCGGTCTGTTTGTCAGACGTCAAGCTTTCCTCTAGAAATTGGGATCGCGAAAAGGGCGGAGTACAAAAAACGATATGGAAAATGGCCCTTCATCTACATGTGCATGCTACTAGGAACGGAATTATTTTCGAAATCTAAGAGATGCGTGTTGCTAGTTGTAGTGTTCAGTGCAAAAACTAATCATCTATTCGTACATTTTCGGAATATATACTTTTCCTCTCCGCTGGCCATCAGAAACATGGAACAGGACACGCCATCTGCTATAAGTCTACTGAAAACGGAGGAAAGCCCTTTCTGAAACATTTCTGGAACTGCATATAATTAATGTTTAAATTTGTGTATAAAAATAATTTTAATCATGTATCCAAAATAACAGTTAATTTAGAAATTTTTTGGACGACATTCTTGAATAAAGTGTTATTTTCTGTTACCAATGAATTATTCTTTTTCAACCAATGAATCTCTAAGTAATTTTTAAAAAAATACAAATTTTTAACTCGAACCGACAAAGTTGTGAAAACTTTTATATTTAAAATATGAATCGTAGAATTTTTTCAAACAATTTTCTAATAGGAGTAGATAAATAAATGTTCTTAAAAATAGAAGTTTCAGACTAAAAACAATTTATATAGAAATAAATATTTATATGTCGGAAGAACAGACAATTTTATCAATATTAAAATGTGCTGTAATATTTATAGCAAATTATCATTTCTTTTTTTTCATTTACGCTATAGAACCCTCTACAGGATCATTAGCAGCATGCACATTGCATATTAACAGTACAGAAACAATTTCGCAAACTTTTGTACATAATTACACTGATATACAGCTAAGATACATGTTTACTATTTACATACATATAACTAGAGCTTACAACTAAAAGTAAGAGAACTGTTGAGTCACGAAAGAACACAGCTAAGCACTCGACACAAACCCGTTACAGATGCCAACCATAAGTTATGACAAATTTGTGAATAATCAACAGAGGAGTAGTATATGGCTTGCTTAAGAAGGAGTCCATTATGTGGGGAGGGAAATAACAAATTCCACATTGTTTAATAATTAAGACATTCCTATTGTTTAAATTGGGGCACTGCCAAATTATATGGTTGAGATCTTGAACTAAACTGCCACATTGACATTTTGTATCAAGAGCTAAGTTAATTTTAAAGACGAAAGCAGCTAATTGCATGTGATCTGTTTGTCTAGCAAATAAAGTCTC
Organism: Tetragonisca angustula; assembly: GCA_036937485.2. Lineage (NCBI taxonomy): Eukaryota > Metazoa > Arthropoda > Insecta > Hymenoptera > Apidae > Tetragonisca > Tetragonisca angustula. The sequence continues at coordinate 195,824 of JAWNGG020000334.1, read as the reverse complement.
TACGGAGTTTTCTACATAAAAACCATGATATAACAGAAGGCTGGTAATAGCATTTGAAAAATTTTTTATCCTTAAATTCAGATGCAAAATATATTCTGTCTTTCTGTTTCTGCCTCAGCCTGCTTTTTAAAGCTATGGGAAAAATCAGCCCATAAGTTTTTAATATCGAGAATAAATGGGATAGTATTGATAGTGACTGAACACTTAATTAAAGCTTGCGGGGCAGATAAACTGTCTGAGTATATAAATTATATTATACTAACTCATAGCATTTCTTATTGCAATACATTCAGCTGAGAAAATGGAGAAATAACTATGTAAGTGAGAAGGTACGTAGGTCCGGTGAGTAATACTGCTCCTACTCTACGAGACACCTCATCCTTACTGCCATCCGTAAAAAGGAAAATGGAGCTAGGGTATCTGTTACAGTGGTGAGCAAGGAGCATGGAGTTCGGGTCCGCAACATTTTTGAGGAGATAACACAGTTCGGTTTCAGGGGATATTGTTGAAAAGAGTAAATTGTATTCATATAAAAAGGGAGAGTAATTTCTTCCGTTTCGAACAATTGTCTTTCAATTTGTCTAGGAAGTATATAGTGAGATTTACGCACTAGGTTACTGCACGTAGTAGAGTTGTGGAGTCTGTTAAACCAGTTATACAAAGTTGATTCGCTGTTGGAGAGATTTTTCATTATGAATCTATTGCATATATATTTGGCTTTATGCTGCAGCATGCACCTGGACTTGACCAATATAATATTGGTGGAAGTGCTACTGCGGCATCTTAAAGCAGTTCTTAGTGTTGCGCATTGAATTCTCTCCAACTTTAACCTTAGGTTTTTAGCAGTGTAAACAAAGAAACTGCAATCGATATGAGAGCGAACGGGGCTTTTGTATAAAGAAATGAGCGTGGAAGGTTCAGCTCCCCACTTTATGCCACTAATAAAATTAAGAATGTTGAGTCTGTTTGAGCATTTATTGCGGACGTAATCAATGTGCACATTGAATTTATGCTGATATTTGAAAAATATTCTTAAGTGTTGAATATGGTCACTAAATCTGATAGAATAATTATCAATTTTAATCGAACAGGTATCTGAACGAATCTTTTTTCGGTTGAAGTGAATGAGGATAGTCCTTTCAGGTGCTAAAGCTAGCCCAAGGAGATCGAGATTGGCATCTAAGGTGGTAACGGTTTTTTCTAATCTTCTTTTACTTTTGTTAGGTATTGTGACTGGACACTAAATAGGTATGTCATCCGCTAACTGCGAAATCTGGATAGAAGGATTTAGGCCGACTGTAATATCTTTGACGTAAATAAGATATAGAAGAAGGCTAAGAACTCTACTTTGGTGCAGGCCCTTAAATAATTCTTGCGATAGTATAGAAGTTGCTGGCGACAAACGTGACATTGCGTTCGTGCGTTAAGAAGCTTACGAGAATAACAATACTATGTGGGCATGACATAGCACAGAGTTTATTCATTAGAACGTCACAATTAACATTGTCCAACGCTCCCTTCACATCAAGAGAACAAACCAGAACGCTGTGCCCACTGGAAAAGCCTCCACCACGGACATGGTTAGCATTGAAAGGTTCTCAATACAGGATCTACCGGATGGAAATCGAGCCTGAGAAGAGGATGAAGTTCAAAGGGTGATTTGATTTATTCATTTTTTCCAATATATTACAGAGACAAGATGTTAACGAGATTGGTCCGACTGCATTACCATCCTTCTTATTAATGAAAAACGTAAGACTTCTCTTCCACGCTGGAGGACATATATTAAGCGAATAGATCTCACTGAGCAGATCAAGTAGTATCAGTTTGGTTGAGAGAGGCTATTTGACAATTTAAAATTTGACAATTTAGAATGTATTCAATTCTGTTGGTTCGATTGCCGTTGTTTTTGGATGTACGGTGTTTTATCGGCCAGAAGGCTTACAGTTATAGGAAAATGGTCTGATCCCTAGGAATCCTGAAGTATATTGAATTTAATTAAATCATAAATGGCTGGTGAGAATAGAACTATATCTACATTACATAAACTATTTCGGTTAAAATCAATGTGAGTAAGTATTATGTGATTAACTGGAATTAAATCCGAGGCGTTTATAGAGTTATGGAGTTTAATTCCATTAGTATCTATATTGGAGCAATTCCATGATGTGTAATGGGAATTGAAAGCGACGAAGATTAGACTGGGATCACGCATACATAGAGAGGAAAAAAGCTGTTTCCAGCCTCTGGTGAGGCAGAGAGTCCAGGAACCCCGCAGCATGCAGCAAAGTTAAAGGTGGAATTCAAGTTATGTAATTTGATCACTCCTGTTTCCTGGTTGTCCGTAATAAAACACAGATCTTGAATGGGTTTTAGAAATTGTTTCTCTTTCTCACTAGAAATATAATAGCACCACCAGGTCTCTGAGTTCTGTCAATGCTATATGTACGAAAAAAGGAGAGATCAAATTTTTTATGTTTTTTAAGATTAGTTTCAACGCCTATAAATACCTCGATTTCTTCTAAATGTTTTCGTAGTTTCTCTCTGAGACTGCAAATTGCTCTGCAGTTCCAGTATAGCAGCTTCTGTCCTGTACTAGCACAGAGGTCACGGTTATTTGAATTCATGGAAAGGCTACTTAGGAATGGGCTGATAGATTTATCGAAACGTCGTCCTCTGATCAAATGGAGAAGTCGGTGTCCGATTCTGGATCCTGAGATGAAATGAATCCTTCTCCATAGTCCTCTTCTTTGGTCCAGTTGCCATGAAGTTCAACTTTATTAATTATTCGTGAAATTCTATTTTTAATCGATCTATTTGACAAGCTAGGGTAGGTTTCACGCAGCATTTTGATTAGCGAAGTAAGGTCATTTGTGTAGGACTGTGCCAATTGAACAATGTCCGGATTGCTTTTGGTTTTAGTTAGCAGTTCTTTATATTGTTCGAATTTTATAATATATATATCCGGATACTTAAAAAAATGTTTCACATGTTCAAGTGCCAAATCTATAGCTTTATGGTCAGTCTGATCAGCCTTAGATCCTTCTTTCTTCTGCTTCTTGAGCGGAATGATAGTTAGCCTTATAGGGACCACAAAAGAAGAGACCTCCCTGTTTGAGGGAATGCTTGCATCCATCGTGATGGTGGTTACGATTTTCTCCATTGTCGTAAGGCCAGTAAGCTGAGAACTACTGTTAGAGCTTATAGAGAGTGGTCTCTTATTGGAGATTTTGCTTCGAGTGGTACCCTTATACTCCTCATTTAGGGACAGTTGCCTTTCCGTAATCAAAGGAGGAAATGATTCCTCGTTGTTTGTATCTCTCAATTGGGTCGATAGTGAAGAGCTATTAATTTGTTGCTGCGATTCATTAGTAGAGTTGGGACAATGCTTCGCCAGATGTCCTTCCCTCTTACATTGGAAACACGTTAAGTTGTCCGTTGAAATGAAAATCCAGTAGGAAGTTTCATCATAGATTACTTGTAGACTTTCTGGAAGTTTGTTTACATCGTCCGGATGGATGTAAACCTGCCTGCGGAAGCTAAGTATTTGTTTGAATTCTGTTTCTGTGAATCCTACTCTTATGAAAGAGATAGGTGAGACGATTCTAATTCCCATTTGCTTGAATGCATCTAATATAACATTATGAGAAATAATAGGACAGACGTTGGAGAGAAAAATTCGCTTTATTTTCACATTTCGGGGTCTTACAGAAATCAATCGGTCTTTAGTGAGTATATTTGAATTATCGGATGTGAGATTGTCAGCAAAAGTTTTGCCTGCGGAATACATACATATTCTATTATTCGCAATTCTTGAGGCAAATTGAATACATACTAGTTGCCTTCAGAGCCTTCCCAACTACCAAAATATTATCTTTTATGGTAGTCCCCGTATGCATCTAGAACAATAGCGTATTCCTTCGTTCTTTTTGATTTACACTAGCGTATGTAGATGCTGGAGAAGACATGTCTTGGGGTGCGTTAACTTTATTGTTTCTTTTAACCATTGTTTTACGAAAGAGATTCCTATATACAGAGAGTATCTTTCAAGTAAAAAGTGTATAGAAATATACTTTTGCGGCATCCAATCGAGTTGGGATGCGATGGAGACAACACGAAATCACAACAGTTAGCACTACATATAATCAGCACTCGCGGAACTAAACACATCCTACATTCACGCTCGTCAAAACAGGACTGAACAGCAAATATTGACGCTAAATGCTATTATAAATTCTATTTGAATTACAAAATTAATTTCCTAATAAATGTTCTAAATTACTTTTTCTATGGAACATCTAATGTATAAATTCTAAAATATCCATTGCAAGAAAACATTATTCAAATGCGTTCCTGAACAGCTATTTCTATAAAAATTCATCAAAAATAAATATTTTTCTTTATATGGAATACATAAGTTCGAACAGAATTTCTTTCAAAATGAAAAGAACCTGTTAATTCCGATTTCTGAATTTTGTTTAAAATTTTTTCGATTTCATTCATGAGATATAAAGAAATAAGGATATCTATTATACAATGTGATAATGCAATAGATCTTTTGATGACAGTGATGAAGTTCCAGCATCAAGTCAATATAATATATGCGAACATGAATAAAAGATATTGTAGTACAGTATTTTTACTAACATTTCTATATATATGTTGAATTGTAGAATATGGATTTAATTGAAAACGCTCAAGCATCTGAAAGAAATACGAATGAAATGATAAAATGTTTCGTACTAAAATTGTACAGAATTACAATAATGGTAGTAATGTGAACTGAAATATTTGTGGTGGCAGAAATATTCCTACATTCTCATATATGCTGATAAATTCAAAAACTTCAATGGTAATAAAACATTGTGATCGTTTTGAGCACTAATATTTTTATAATCTAACATTACGGTTTATACCTTCGCATACCTAACTGTACAATGATTTTTCTTTCTCCTAAACTTCTTTCATTAAGCCTTTTTCTCAAGTTGCAACGTGCACACGATTAGTATTAACAAAAACTGGCATAGATGCGAGTATTCTTTAAGAATTCATATAAAATATTCTGAAGAATTTGAATAGTGCGAGCATCATTTACTACTGTTGACGTAAAAGAATAAAACAAATGTAATTATGGTGCAATTACAAAAAGTCAACTCAATGCAATTATGAAAACGAAGTTGTATTGATGTATTTTCCTTACTGTATGTTGTGTTATAAATATATACTACACATTTTCAACTATATACATTGTTTTATTGTATCGTATAGTAAAGTATGTTCAAATATCTAAAAGTCGTGACATGGAAAGTAAGTAAATTTTTCACTATCATGATCATAGAAGGTGGCCAATCGACAAAACGCAACAATCAGGAGCCGAATAATAAATATATAATGTGTTTATTACATCTTCAATGACAATCCCTTTTAACAGCTTGAATTCCTAACCAATGTATTAAAATTTGCTAATACTTTTTTCATATACAGTGTTTCATCATATACACGTACCGCTTTCCTGATAATTCAATGGCATTCTCTCCGAGATAAAAGGCCGAACGAGAGAAACTCAGGAAAGTGGGCAGCAATCAACATCACTGTAGCGCTGAGACAGTGATATTCAATCTTAGTGTTCAGTTTTCCAAAATGTTATACACGATAGCAGAAAATGTGGAAATGATTCTGATGGCTAATGCTATATATTATGAGGGAAGCGGTACGTGTGTATGGTGAGAAATTTCCTGATTGTAGCAGACCTTTACTTTTTAGACTATGAAACGATTTAGACTACGTATCCATGTTTAAGTTCGACATTTTGAGTACTTGTATTAACAGTGGGAACGTAAACAACATGCTCGAATAGTTATTTGAGATATTGTGTTTTCTCTTGCAGTTGGTCTTGTGTGTCATCAAATGACCTTCATAATAGGTCATAATATTCGTCTCGGAAATCTCTATCAGAATATAAGTAAAAAACCATATTTTTATGTTTAAAAAACCAGAGTTGACTTTCATATCTCCTTAACACCTTCATCCATAAAAAAATTAGTGACATCAGATAATGAGCCCCTCGTTACCAAATAAGTTTATTCTGATGCATTTTCTTCTATCTCCGAAAACAATCGAGATGAACTGTTTCAAGTGCCACAACCTATATAACTGTAGAATGATTATTATTACACACTTGACGATAAATATAAATGAATTATAAATGACACAATCATTTATTAGTTTTCATACACATATTTGAAAATAATTGAAACATTTACTATATTGCATATTTCAATTATTACATTATGTTTCTTTCATTTCTTTTTTGTTTTATTCTAGATTCTATTTTACAGTTCTGTTAAAATAAAATGTGGATTCTATAATATGATGAAAAGAATAATAGAAAATAATTTTGAAAAGTATATTGCGATGCATTTGAAATTGGAATATTTCTTATATTATATATCCAGAAAGTTTTTGTTCTTTCAATGAAAAATTATTTGGAGAAATAGAAAATTGAAGAAAAAGAGCACGTGAATGCACAACGGGGAAGATCAGAATAGAAGGATTCAAGAAATTTATGAGGAGCTTAAAATCACAAAGTAACCACAAAAATTCATATCTATTACGTATTCCACTGTTATTGCATTATTAGTTGCGGTCTGCTATTCTGATCTTGATTCTGTTTTGTTCAATTTATTTTTACTTAGATATTCCTGGATATTTCTATATCTGTATATATCTTCTTCATACTAAATTTAGAGTCCTTTCATTCTATAGATAATTTTTTCGGTAATGCTAATATAGAAAAGTTTTCCAAGTTTTGTGACTGCACTGCAAATAAATTACCTCTTGTCATAAATTACCTCTTGTCATAAATTTAATATTGCTAGATTCGGTTGCAAGATATGTTTTAATTATTTTCAATTACTCTTTGAATGATACATTACTGAACTCTTATTTCGATTGTAATCTCGGTTCCAGAAGATGCATCGAAAGATGAAAGGCGGAAGACGGAAAAGGACAGTAGCTCTATCGATATATTTGCGATATTTGCGCGAACAAGATGGAACTGGACAAAACATAATAATTATCAATGTAAAATGTGGAATTTACGCATTTGCGACGATAAAATATGTGAAAAATTTATAGGATCTAGAAAGTAATATAATTTACTAGAAATTCAATAAGAAGGAATAATGTTATGAAATTTACATGGTAATATTTGGAAAGTAAAGACACAAAACATAATATTAGATATGCGGTGATTATATACGGCGTTTTTCCATACAATCGCAGAGATATTCCAAAATGAATTAATAGATTGTCGAACATGTGGACCGAGAGCAGAGTTTTACATTACGCAATTTAAGTAATGTTTAATGGAATCAATGTATTAATCGCGGTGATAGTACTTATTGTAATCGAAAGTTTAATAATCATCAATCATAAAATGATTACATATTTGGTTATGATTTAATTATCAGTTTATTTCTATCCACAATAGTATATATATTTATTATTTACATTGTGTTGTAATGTGCACAATATTATTTTCGGGATTTGCACCAAGTATTTAAAAAGTTAAATTATAATTAAACTATATATTCATAAATTGAACTGTATTTATATTAAAATTCAACTATAACTCATTAACCATATCTGAAAATCTGATCTGTATAATTTAACTCGTTATTAGCACAATATTTCTATATTAATGAAGAAGGTCTTTAATGATAAACTCACCATATTCTTAAGATTATGAAATTCTTCTTTATGATACGCATTCATTTCATTCTTATACTGAAAATATACCAAAATTATGAGATTTAACAGATTATTATAAATCAGTCAGATATCATTTTGTAGCAAAAAATATGTGTTCTTCAAACTGCAAACAATTATCAATAGTAACATTCAATTATATTGAATAGCACGTCACTAGCAGGTGTTTTGTGGCAATGTGGAAGAAATGTACATAACGATTTTAATGAAACATAAATTCGTCACTTATTGATTTAATAACTACTGACTACGATTACCACGAAGAGTTTTATGCAAAACCATATTTCTACAAATGTAGTTAGAAAAGTAGAACCTCTATCGAAAATCAAATGTCCAAAAAGCACTATACTTCTAAAATACATTATATACTGTTTCATATTATATGTGCAATTCAATCCCTTTAAATTTCTCAATAAATGTAAGGAAACTCACAGCCTGATGATTATAAATTACAGAAACTAATCAAGATTACTAATTTATTATAACTGTCGTTAACTATTTGATGGCGATTATCACGATTACGATTATCACGATTACATTGATTTCAGAAATTGTTTGATGATTGCATTGATTACAAAGTAATTGATTACTAACTTTGGATAAAAACTGGTCACAGGTTCAAATTTGCATTAGAACTTCAGGTTAACGCTCGCAAATTTCAATATACGTACGAAATATCTGCATAAGAGAGGTTGCCATTAGGAAGATCATATTCCCATTATTAATTACGGTGGATAACCATCCGTATACGTATGTATACGATGTAACTGACGATGGTGTACATAAATGTGGAATAACCGTCACATCCATTATATGGAAACCTAAAGATATTTATATAGATATACACACATAATACATCGAAATCTTAGGTTGATACATGAAGGGACAGTTGGATCTCTTTCTATTTCTCTTGTTCCATTGAATATTGAACAGAAATTAACGTTTGATGAGAACATTGTTGTAATATGAAATCTTAAAAGTTTTCATGATCTCATCAATAACTGTTTCAAAATGAAAGTAGAAAATATCCTTGTTCTGTTTACTTACAACCAGTTTTGTTAATTTTTAAATTTTTTAATAAGTAATCTGTAACGAGATGTACAAAATTATACATCACGAATATCATAGCATAATTTTCTCATAATGATTTACCGAAGAAACGAAAATTTAGGTAGACGCTGAATTTCGAAGTCGAATTTTGTCATGATCGCATCGTATATTACTCACCACTAAAGCCAAATTTATCAAAGGAATCAAATAAATTAATCTTTTGGAAAATATTTTAAAAATTTCATTAGTTTCCTGAAATCTTTACATTAATACGTACATAAAAAATAACATATTATTAATGATGAAACAGAAAATGATATTTCGAAACAAATAAAATACATGACTCCAAATTATCTAAATAGAATACAATAGCCAATCATTTTAGTATCTTAATTTACACTTAATCTCATTTACTCAAAATTTCTTAGTACATGTTCCAAACGAAAGTAAAATGGTGTCAAATGTGACATACAAAAGAATTATAAAGAAACTATACAAAGAATCTAATTTTTAAAAGAAAATTAGAACACCCTTGTTTTCTCTTACCTGAATCATACGATTTGATAACGATTTTTATATTTTACTCTAATTTTATTCTGAGATGAATTTACATCTTCGAGAGAACAATAACCATTCTTCCATTTAATTGATTGTTCAGTTCAACTCTGTCACATTGTCTTACATTTTTGTAGATAACACATTCTCCCAAAAATTTTCGATTGAGATAAATGATTGGACAGATTCAATTAAAATTGATATTTTCTCATTTATATATCATTATATATCACATTAGAATATGAAATTTATTCTGGTAGTGCTCTATAAATGTTTATTAATTTCTTCTGAAATTATCCAATTCCCCTACAATTTTATTTTGGTCGTGTACGATTCGGTTCCAAATCATGGCACAATTAATATTAGTTTTTCTATTTTTCCTCTCGTAAATTGTCAGTGATTTTTAAGTTTTAAGTTCTTTCATAAATATTTACTTTCATCTTTCTTTTTGCTAAAAACGTGTATAGAGGCGCTTTTTCATTAATACTAATCTATGTGTCTCATGCTCTATTGTTAAATTGTGCATTAACAGAAATGTCAAGCATGCTATTATTTTGCTCTTGCCATTTATGTGAATATGTCTTTTATAAATATCAATGGGAATGACGCTCTTTACTAATGGATTCCTTCCTTTCATTATATTCATGTACCAATTGCTATATTTAGAAGATTCCAATCTGTTTTTGAGAAGATAACAAACATGTACTATTTCATTTGGTTTTATCCAAAATTTTATTATTCAGAAATTATAATTCTTCTCCTTTTTCATTACATTTCTTTTACATCGCATCGACAGCGAGGTCATTAGCGAAGACGGTGGTATTAGATATGTGTTGTGTTTTCGAGATACTATAAATCGCTTTGCATGTCATTTTGAGGAAACAGGTTTATCTTTGTACTAATTTCATGTTGCTGTCTTTGGGTTTCTGTTGTGCAGAAGTGAGTAGCTGTTAATGGGTGATTATTGCAAATGGGAAGCGTAGTTCCTTTAATTCTGTGTCCATGTGCTTGATACGTCCAGTATTTAGGCGTATGATACTTATTCCTTCTTTCCCGCTACTAATATTTGGTGTTTGATGGTGGAAGTCTCGGATACTTGGTTATCTGTGTACTACTAACTGTGGTCCATGGCTTGTTAACTTCATTTTTCATTACTTCTTTGCAGTGGGTTGTTTGGTCTTCGTAGAGGACTGAAAGGTGGTTACTATTGTTAGTACATGAGGTAATTGTGTTTTCGTTCTCTGCTGCGATGGCTCTTTAATTTTCTTCTATTCCTCTATTCCTTCTATTGTGGAGCTGGAATCGACTATAGTTTTTGTGTCAGGTTGATTGTGGTTTACTTATTGGATGGTGGTTATAAATTGGTTATCTTGGTTATATGACTTCCTTAATGATTTTGCAACTCTTATGGTGTGTACGTATATGACGACCTGCTTCGATATTTGAGTGCGCATACTTTGAGGTTTCCAGAATGGCATAAGCTGTGAAGATGGATTAGAAAGAGGGGAGATTCTGTCTTCTTCCGTTTTCTTCTGTAATGGTGGCGCATCCAGGTCCTGTGCTCGTTTTCGATCCATCAGTGTAAATATTGCTGTGGTGGGCATAGCTGTTGTTTAATTTGGTCTTATGATCAGTTGGATTGAAGGACTTTTAGGCAGTTAGCCAATACTGGTGTTTGTTAGGACTGCTTCTATTTTCCATAGACGGATTTGTGGTGATTTTCGTTCGATGGTGCAGTGAATTCTGAACGTCGTGGTAAGTCTGATATGAAAATGGGACAGAATTTTGTGTTTATTAATGTAGAGAGTTTTGTAACTGTTGAAGAAGGTATTGTTGTAGGATGGGTTATTTCGAATGAATGGACTTTTATTGCGCAATCAAGGGTCATTTCTTTGACATCGAATAATGGGCTATGTATGGGACATGTACAGTATGTATCTGTAGCTATTCTAAGAGCTGTGTGGAAGGTTGATTTTATTATTGCTTTGGTGAAATTTTTAACAAATTTATAAACGGTAGAAGAGTAATCAAGTTTAGATCTCATTAACGCTCTGTATGTGTCCAAAAAATTGTCTTTATCGGCTACCCAGTTATTGTTGGAAAGAGTATTTATTATGTTAAGTCTTTCTATGCAAGACTCTTCTAAAGATTTTAGATATGGCGCCCAAGATAGTTTTTCGTCGAAAATAAGGCCTAATATTTTGATGGTGTCTTTGATGGTGGTTTTATATCAAAATCGTTCAGATACAGTTTAGGGGGAGTATGAATTTGATTCTTTTAATGAATAGGATACCTTGGGTTTTTTTTAAGGAGAAAACTGTAAGCCAGTTGTTCTTTACCTGTCCTGTATAGTATTGACGGCTATTTGGAAATGTTCGTTTATAAAGTGTACATTTGTGGTGTTAAAATAGTGCGGTGCTCATTACTGATACTTGCGTTCTTTATCATCACTGGATTTTACAGAGTTCCGTTTACTCTGACATGGATGGATCTGTTTGATAGGAAGTTGGTTATGAAGAACATCATATTGCCTTTCACTTCTTACTCTATGAGCGTATTTGCAATTATGCATCTTCAGATTGTGTCGAAGGCTTTCTCAATACCGAAGCATACGACGGCTATGTTTTCTCTGTTAAGGATGGCGTTGCATGAGACTCCAAGTTCGTTAGGTCAATTGTCAATAGAGCGATAGCGTCGGAACCTTTTTCTGGTTTGAATTTAAATGTTTTTTTTACTTCAATGTATCATCGAAGGCTACGGTTCACGATTTCTTTCCAGTAATTTGCACATGATATGTTAGTTAATGCAATTGGGCGATAATTGTTATTTTGTTAGCTTTTGTTTAGCTCAATAATTGGAATTACTACTGATCATTGCCAATTTTCAGGGAAGATTTTATAGATCCACATTCTGTTATATTTATATACAGGTAGCTTATTCCAGTTATTTGGAGCAGTTTTAGTAGTGAATTGGGGATATTATCTGGTCCAGGGTTAGTGATTTTTGTGATATAAGAATGAAGCTGTCTTCCCTGAGATTAAGAGCTTGTTTAGCAATGAATTGCTATCATTGTGATTCTAGTAATGATGTATCCGATTGTTGAATATTAGCGTGCGATGAGTTAATGTTGTTTGAACTTTCTTGGATCTTTTTGGTTAGTGTGTTATCAATGTCGTGGGCCTGAGTTACAGCCATACCATCACCGGTTTCCAGGAATTGAATATTTTGGGGGATTAGGAGCCATTTATGGATTTGTTTATTTTTTACACTATAGATGTTGGTATTTGTGGATTTACTGGTGATATGCAGTTCCTCCAAGATTGTTTCGTATTTCTTTCAATTAATATACTGAAATTGGTGCGTTTCGTTTTGGTTTGTAGGATCTCTTTTGCTCTGTTGAATGAGTGACGACTCTCTTGCATAGCAATTTTGCATTCTTCGTTCCACAACGGTGCAGGACATTTCTTGATATTTTGCAGTCTGGGAATTCCAAAGACTTTGTCTGCGGCTGAGATTGTAATTTGTTGAAATTTGTTTATTGTTTCATTAATCTTGCCTGGGTCAAGTTCATGTCCTGCTTCTTTCTCGGTGAGCTGAAGCGTTATGTTTTCTTGATATACTGCAGTTCGTTGTTCTTATTTTCCATTTTGGTTGGTGGTAACTCTGAGCTGTGGTGATATTATCTCCATAAGTGAAGTGGTCGCATTCGTATAAATTTTTTAATATAGGTATATAGTACAAATATAGATAGTATAGATTTCTTAAGTTTCCCATTCCAGGTGTTGAAATATCTGAGGACAGAGAAAGATTAGATATATTGCAACTGATTTACCATTCCTAACGCTGAAATGCGTTGGGAATCTTTTGTTAGCAGAATTCAATCCTGGTTGTTCAGCAGATTTTCAAAAAACGTACATCTATAGTTCTAGTCGTTTCCTAGAGAGTGTGAAGGCTATTAATGTGGTCTGGCGGAATTAGTGGAGCTGGAAGTTGAGCTGTTAATTCCTCAAAATCTAGCATATCAATGGGGAATTATTTGAAAAGTAGATATTGCAGATGTGAATGCTTTTTGGGAATAAAATAGATATTGCAATGGATTCTAAGTTTAAATCTAAAGTGATTTCAGTAAAAACATGTTTGTTCGAAATTACAGTGGCCACTCCGACGTTGGCGTGGTTTTCGCTTGTTCGGTTTTTGACGAAGATATTGGAATGTTTTAGTGTAGGCTGGTGATTCTTTTGAAGTTCGTTTCTTGAAGGCACTTAATATCACGGCTGGGTTTTTTGTTTGCGAGAACTTGGTGTTGTTCATAGTGGGCATTGTAACAGTTTATGTTCCACTGTATTATTGTTTTCGTAATAAATTTGGATGAGTTTCGGATTAGGAGTCTGTTGCGATTTCGACTTTATGAAAATTCGATGTTGGGTTCAGGTGAGCAGCTACAAGACGATTCAAGTGTGTCGGTTGTCTTAGCGAACTTTTTACAGAGTCGATGTATTCTGTTTTCTGTACTTCTGTCGTTTAGGTGCGGATAGATTTCTTCCAGAACTTGAAGAATGGTTGGAATATTATCGGTGTAGTTTCTTGCGATTACCAATGGGTGAACTGATCCAAAAGTTTCATGAATGAGGCATTATGATCTGAGAAAAACTTAGCTGATAGTGCGAAGGACTTTTTTGTCTACTACATCTTTTTCTGAGGCAAGCATTTCCTCCAGTTTGGTAGAATCGAATACTGGAGTTTGGGATGGAGGTGGTTTTCGTTTGATTAGTATCACTTTTCTTTATGTGGATTAGTTGGTGGAGGCATGAAGTCTATGTCGTGTAAGCTAACGTAGTCTCGTTTGACGTCAGTTGCTGATTGTGACAGTGGTCCTTTGGAACTGGATATGTTTCGTGGTTGATCTGTAGGTAATTTATCAATTGTTTGATTAGGATTATTTGTCTCAGTAGTGATGGGTATCTTCTTTGGAGGATTGAGTTGATGTGGAAATCGTTGAATTTGTGGGATTTTCGAATGGGATATTATGTTTCAATTTTGGGCAATCTTCGCTAAGTAATCTTTTTATTTACATTGGAAGAAGAGAAAGCTGTCGATGTAAGATATATACACAAAAGTTTTAAAGAAAGTGGATGGAGTATATCCAATGCCGTCGGAATCTATGTATTCCTGTCTCCTGAAACAAAGTATTCGGGCTCAATCAGTCGGTCATTCTTGCTTTCAGGGTTGTTATTCTAAAGCATAGCGTGACGAATTTTTTTTGGAAAATTTTTCCAAATTCTGAGCTAAATATGACCAGGGCGAATTTTGATAATATTGCTCTTTCGGCCGGAGTTAACATTGGTCTTAAGCTTAATGTATGGTTGTTGATGGATATTGTTTTATGCAGATTGGTTAGGTATAACACTAGTTCATTATTATCAAGCGATGCTCAAATACGATTGTCTGCGATGTACTTTATTGATTTGGGACCGATTAGTTTTCCTATTGCACAGGAAGGGCATAGTTTTAAAAGATTGCCTCTATAATGACGGCTTGGTCTTTTGTAAACGATTCGTCAAGTAGTGTTGCGTGGGAGTATGATTTTATATAGTTGTTTGTTTCGTTTGGTTACAAAATTGGTAACCCCTGTACTCAGAGGTCTCCGTAGGTTGTTGTTGGTTGTCGGTATCTTCATTCCTGTGGTGCGGTCTTGGTGTTGAAATAAGTGATTTGCGTTTGTTTTCACTAACACAAACAGTATATGAATGGATAGGAACTCGCATGAGAGATTGCATCGTATAATGCGACGACTAAACAGACACAGGGGAATCATAATTATTGTAACCAGAATAAAAATACTGTAACCAAAATAAGAACACTCATGGAATAATAAGTATTTTTCTTTACTAAAACGTTTCTTTTATTACAAATAATGATTGTAAATGTTTGAAAAATTTTTTCATAATTAATGGAAAATAACAGATATTTGTATTATTTATTTGCGAATTTTTATTTCGTGTACTTTAAACGTATTTAAAATATAAATGTAAACACACCATAGATTTAAATACAAAACCATGTAATATATAAAATATGTAGTAATATACTTTAAAACATAATTACAAATATATATAAAGAATTAGTACTTAAATATAAATTGATTTCTTCTATTGAATATAGAATAAAAACATCTATTGAATAAATACTTCAATTTAGATATTCTACATATTTCTGTATACTATACATTTTGTATACATTTAAAAATTTCCGTACATGCATAAAGATATTCAATATATTTATAGAAGTTACAAATGTAAAAAATTTATTTTCATACTCTTTCTTTTTTTTACGTCTCTTTCATCCTTAAGCATCGAAAATCCACTATATAGTTTTTTAAATTGATTTGGTATAATTGTAAAGGAATACGAAACAATAATTTACACTTTACATTATTATGAGCGAAGTATGTGTGAGTAACCAAAATAGAATTTTCCACATGGATAACTGTTATGTGAGCTATTGAAATAAGTTTCTCTCGTCAATAATGATTATCGGCAGCGAAAAAGATTTTTGATGATACATCTATTTGTTTAAATTCTGACGGACAGATAATCCTATTTACAGGAAAAGGAGATACGTATATTCTTGGAAGTTTAGAAAAACATATTTATAATTATTACTTGTAACAAAAACGATTAACAGTTCAATCATGTAGTTTCCTAAAAAAATTCCTTTTCACACTTCATTATTATCAACTTAAATAATAAACAAATCTGAGTTACCTATTCTTTTCATAAAAAGTTTTGAGAGAACTGTTATCTTTGATCCTTGATATTACTTCTTCATCACAGATGTGTAGACACATGAAAAAACACTGCATACAATCGTCGACTAGGAAGACAAGTCTAGCCATCCAATGTTTCCTCATGTTTTGGGGATCACCTGACTCTGTATGGATTGTATCATATCCTGCCGTGTCGACTTAGGCAAAGCCTTTCTATCACCTCAGCACTGTGCTATTAGTGATAAAAATTAAAATTAAGAAATATAGAATGTGTTGCCGTTTCCGCATTGAAAATTATTTGTTCTCTACAAGACACGTTACTATAAGCAATATACATGTCTATATACATATAATAATCATAATAAATAAATGTAAATTTAATAATAAGACATAATTTAGGATGATCCATTGTGTAATATGATGTTTCATAAAGATGCATTGTTTTTTAATTGATTTCTACAACTTTTATTTTTATTGTAAATAAAATAATATTAGGGTAAAATGTAGAAAAAAAATTTATACTTTTAAAAATAATACAAATTCTATACTGAATGCGTCTTTGAATAGAAACATATCTCCTATATTTGGTTTTTATATTTGTTTTATGAAGAAAATATTCCTGATAATGTTGGACTATTTTGAGACGCACATCGTGGAAAGTAGAAAAATTATTTTCCAGATCACTTTAAAATGAAAGTAATGGAACTCACATTGTTGTCGATGTTCTTACCAGACATCCAAGTTAAATCATCTGAATAACTACTTCATTTAATTTAGAGTAGTTATTTTTTGAATAGTTCATTAAAGAGGTTCGAACTTCATGTTTAAAAATTACGGATATTTATTGCAGTGAAGCGAACACAAAGATCTGACATTCATTGTTTGAGAAATAATGTGAAATATAAAATGATGTGAAATATAGAATGACTTTGTAAAGTAAATTGTATAATTGATGCATATTCGTAAGTATTGTAGTTCGTCAAAATCTTTCACCTTCTCACAGGATTGCCTGACTATTCCCTTCTGCTGATCACCGTTTCGTTTGACATATGGCATATCACTTCTAAGAATCGTAGTACTTGACATGTGTTTGTGCGTCAGCAACCTAGAGAATTCTACAATACATAATGAGAAATGTTTACAATTTGGTCAAATATCTAATGACTAATTGAAACTTTATACGAATGATTGATGATTCAAAATAATATATTCGTACTGATTGTGAGTATTGCTCACTCTCATTCTCTTTCCAATTGCGTTCAGCACGATTGTCATGGAGCCGAGTGACAAATAATGAGCGAGTTATAAAGAGGCAGTTTACGGTTCTGAAACGAAAGCATAAATGCCAAATTTAAAAATTTGACATTGTTGAAACATTTTTGATCCATCTTCTACCGATGGGTCCTGTCCATGAAATGATGAAACTAGCAAAAGAAGCGGCTGCATGGTTTTTCCATGTCTCAGAGTCTTAGGTAGTCATTTGATCTCGATCGAAATTATCCCTTTTGATTCAACTCCGAAATATGAAATACTCCTAACCGGGAAATTTGAACATATTTTTAGAGCAATTCAAGGTACATGTCTTGTCATAACTCTGTGAAAAAATTCATGTAACACTTTACTTCAGTTCCTTTGAAATATAAAGCTTTTTTGCTTTGATCGCTTTGAATCTCTGTTTCCTTAAGATATTTTTACGTTATACAGAAAGTGAGAAATTAAAGAAATTTCTATTCTCGAAATTTGTAAAAAAGCCAACATTTTGAAAAATATTGAGAATTTTTTCACGACTGAATATCCACCATGTTCTAGAAAATATATACTTTCCCATTTTTCATCACGTCTTGAAACTTGCTATACAATTTTCTTTACCATTCTATTGAACATTAATTATTAGGATTATTAGGAAAACGGAATGTTGGGATTTTTCGAAAATTTACCATTATGTTAGTCTATACACACAGAATTTAAACTTATATTTTAATTCCCTAATATTTTAATAACTAGACAAAACTAAAATTTTATATCTGAGATTCTCGCTGTTTCTCTGTCAATTTCATGCAATCCGTCTCTGGGACTTTTCAAAATTACAGTCAAATTAGCTAAATCTTAGTACAAATAAGGATATTATTCCAAATGTTCTCATACACTCCACTGAGATGTTTCGCTGAATTCGAAAATTTAACCGTTCGTAAGATAATATACGATACCTAACATATGAATGAAAACGAAAGACAAAAATATGACACAAAAATTATATAAAAATAAATAAAAACTACACCGTGACTGTGTTCTCGGCCGATTGCTATTGTCTGGAGATGGATGTCTATATATATATGTATGTATGTATGTATGTACGTATGTATATAGGAATGTATTTGTTCCTATTCTTATTGAGAATTGCATTTGTGTGCTTCGACTTATTCTAGAAATGGCTGTGTCATACACTCTACGCATCATACCCCCATGTGTTATATGCGCTATGATCAGCAACCACCCCACTACCTTCAAAAATATCGTAATGGTCCACATAAACAAAGCCCGAAAGAGATAGAGAAAGCAGCCAGTCTGTGAAATCTAGAGCTTGCGTACTTATTCTGTTTCACCTAGTGGGGCATCTGTATTTTTGGAAATTCAACCGGACTCCCACTGCGACAGCTGCTACGGGACGTACTTGCCATTATTTTCCTGCTAGCTAGCGCTATTCCTTTCACTGCATTAGAAGTGTCGCGGCCACACAAGCGCATATATATATAAATTGTTTCCTTCACTGTAGCTGCTGAAGTTAAAAGGAAGATAGAGAAAGCAGTTTGTATTGCTCCCTGCAGTCCCAAAGTGGGATTCAACTTTCATGGTAGAAAAACCAGCAGACTGATTGTGAATGAACATTTCGTGCGGCCCACGGCGAGAAACAAATTGACGGCCTCTGATTCTAGACCCTTGAATTAGTCCCGGTGAAAACAAGTAGCCTGATGTTGGCGACGCTTTGGAAGAAAAGGTACACAAAATTTTTTGTTTCATAATGGGAATAATAAAAAAATATTATATCTCTGTTCTTTGGAAAAAAGGCGATTATTTGCAGCAATCGCTCTGCATCAGGCTTAATGATAGCTGCTAATTGCTTGTTCTTATTTTATATATAATATATTCCGTAAAATTGAGAGATTTTCCTTCCAAAAGAATGAATTCCCCAAGTCAAGATATAGTATCTCTAAAGTTTTATATAGCTCATAACGCCTCTCTGATTTCATTTCATTTATTAGTGGCTACACAAAATAAATAAATATATGATTATTTAAAACCAATGGCCAATTACAATAATTCTTAGAAATTCAAGTAGTTAAAAATTGTTCTTAGGGACAAAAAATTGTAAATAAATATTTTATATTTAAAATATGCATTAGTATCAAAATGCACGGCTAGAATTCCTTTTGTTGTGTGTGCACATAGTTGCATAATATAAAATGGAATAGTTAGATACTAATTTGAATCGAAATCTGGAGATGTACAATTGACAACATTGCATTTATATAAACAAACTTTTATCATTTTGTTTGACGTAGTTCTCAGGTTCACTGTTGTTTAAGCGTACAGTGCGCCATAAACCAGTGAAATCTTTCCAAGTCAGTATTCTAGAACCTGAGAGATGAAACCCCATTTAATGTCCGTTCGAAGACATGGACACAGACGTTATAACATACATTTACGAATTATAGAACCCTTCTGTACTCTCTACAACATTAATCTTTACAACATTAATCTTATCAGAGTTAAGATCATAGGGAAGAGAGAGGATGGTTGTAAGTTGTCAATTTTTTGAATACGGTTAGGTAATACCTTTTACATTTACAATTTATAACTAAAGAATATATAACAAATTTATAACTAAATTTCTTATACGAATATTTTATTTATCGTGTGTCAACTAATATCTATTAATTGATAGGGATAGAGGAACAAAGAAACTGTAAAAACCGTTCCTATTGTATCTACAGTAACCTTTGCGACATTTGAAGTATTACATTCATTCCAATGTTGCTAGTCCTCGGTTTATCTTACAAGAAGTTGCCTCTTTTTTAAACATTTATCATACTTACATAAGCACATATTGAATGAAAGTAGCTACAATAAATAAGACGTTATTGAATAGAAACTCTGTAAAGATAATGCTCGTGCAATTGCTTCAAGTATATATAACCTTAAATTTAAGAACGCGTAATGCCCGAAAGTATCACATAAATAAATTCGTCTAACACTGTGTGTTAATGAAAATCCTTTTATCCCTTTGGCATCTCATGAGTCGTTCTTTCAATTCCTAACTCCCACCTTTGTTCAACACAAAGTAACGGTTAGTGAGAAGCACATATGTAACTATTACTGCCTTTTTTCTTCTATTATATCGCGAGACTATGTCCTGCTATTAATAAAAGGAAAGCTTCGTTTACTCTAATGAAGTTTGGGGGCTAAAAGATTTTCTGGGGAGATTTTCGTGTTTATTCCCTAACGATAAGCTGACGGTGTACAATAAAAACGAACAATCTAATACGTGTTTTCAGATAGTCGAACAATATAATTTAAGAATTATGAATAAACTTTCCTTGTTATAAAAAAAGAATCATTAAAATTGTAGAGAAATTCGATAGTACATAGAATCTAAGTGAATGGAAAGACAAAACGGACGTAAAGGGATTCTCGAAACTTCTAAGAACTACTTGGGTCCTTAAAGAAGATTGCAGCATGAAGCCAATGAATCACGCTCAGAAGTAAAAACTGAACGGTCAACTAAATGCGAGTCCTCTGTGTGGGAAGAAATTCAACGGTTTTTCTGATAGATATGAAGGGAGAACAACAAATCATTCGAATATCCTACCTAATACCTTATATATGGACAACACTAAAAGAAGACCAAAGAAAAAGCATCTATAGAATCTTCTAACGCTATCGCTCATTTAGCGAAATTATAGCGCAACTATGTTCCTTTAATGAGAGGGGACAAAAATCCACACGAAACCGATATAACAACCTGCCGAATGTCCATCAAAACAAATTATAAGAGCTTTAGTCGTTAATAAATAAATAAAATCATTCCTTATATACTTCCATTGTGTACATACTGTTATCATATACGTACATATTAATTACATCCGTTTTATATACATACTGTTTTTTCCTCGTACTTTAAAACTTCAGATCATGCTTCACTCTTCGTTAAAATTGTCGAATCCAGCCCCTCAATTAAATTATGGGTTCGCAACTTGTAACGTGCCTCTGTTAAGTTAAGTTGTTTCACGGATAGTGAATTAAGAACACTGACGCATACGAGTGGATTGTGTTCATGCACTCTCAACGAATAATACGACTTAGCAGAGAGAGTAATGAAAATATTCGTACAACATGTATCTTGTAAGGATAATACAGGTGAGAGTAGAATTGATATAATGAGTAATAAATAACTACTACATACTACATAGCATTCAACTACGCGAAGCACATTCTATTCTCAGACATTAACAACTGAATCACGCGCCAATGAAATAGACCATATTGACATTCTCCTTCGGAACTAAACATCGATCTCGGTCGTGAAGTCAACGCCTTTACATTCATGGTCATAGCAATCTTTCGTATCTTTATGCAATACATCTGTTTCTCATATTGAACTTTTATATTATAAAAAAGATTACATTATATCACGCGTATAAATAGAGACATGATTGAATATATTGAATATATAATATTTTTGTACATTTTATGTACATACTTTTATTACGTTTCCGGTCTTCTTTGCAATAATTTATCAGTTATAAATTGAAACTATCAGTTATAAATGAGCTCTAATTAAAAAGCCATCAACCCTAAATGATTTGAAATTGAATAAATTAAGTAATATGAAAGTTTTTACTTAGAGAGGTGCTTCTTCCCTATTGGACATATTTTATTCCCTATTTTTATTCTGCAACATTTTTTCAATAGCTTATACAATATATAGTAGAGCATACTCAAACTGTAGCTATAGCATATAGATTACAGTAGTATAAGCACGAATAGACAAGTCTACAATGAAACTACGACTTGTTAAGTTTAACAGCTGCATGCGAGACTTGTTCTATCAATTGGAATAATTAAAATGGTTCTATATAGTATAATACGGCACAATTTGGTATAGGTGCAAATGTGTAGTGGATAGACAAATATACTTCTACATAATATGTCATCGCGCAATACGTCATTACAGTGTAGAAACGTTTCATACGCCGTAATATATTGTAATTTGTCATTACGGATTACACTGTTGCATGGTTTGTTGTATTATTGCATAAAGTGTTCAATGAGGTGCATAAAGTATTGCGGTGCCTAAAGATAGTAATGGCTATATCACGTTATAATATGATTGTCACCCTATATCTTAGTACAATATAGTATAATATGTCATAATTTGGAACCATAAAGTTACAAATATGTTTGTGATATGTAGAAAACTATACTACGACATGTATGTTATTATGCTAATATGTTATTATGCTGTACCGAATGTTGTTGAAACGTGCAGAATCGTTTAATAAGTCGTAATATATTTTAATCTGTCATCATGGATTTCACTGCTGCATAATTTGATGTATTATTGCATAATATGTAAATGAGTTGCATAGATTGTTGCCGCTCATATCGATAGCAATGGCTATATCACGTTATAATATGACTGTTAACGCATAATATGGTACAATGCGGTAAAATACTGCAGAATTGGTACAATAAAATTTGAGATGTGGTTGTAATATGTACGAAGTATATAACGACATGATATCCCTAATATGACGTTATTCTGTATCGAACGTTGCAGAAACGGGAAGAACCGTTTAATAAGTAGTAATATACTGCAACTTGTCGTTACGTATTACACCGTTGCATAATTTGATATATTGTTGCATAATATGGCCAATGAGATGCATTTTTTGTTGCGGTTCGTAAAGATAGTAGTGGCTATATAATGTTATAATATGACGCATACCCTGTATTCTTGGTACAATATGGTATAATACGTCAAAATTTTGAACCATTCAGTTACAAATGTGGTTGTAATTCTAGACAACTATACTACGACATGATATGCGTATTATGCCATTATGCTGCATCGAATGCTGCTGAAACGTGCAGAATCGTTTAATAAGCAGTCATATGTTGTAATTTGTCATTACCTACTTCATTGCTGCAAAATTTGATGTGTTGTTGCATAATATGGTACATAAGATGATTTGAATATTGACGTAACGACAGCATTTGTTATATCATATTATCATAAGATTGTTACCCTATATATTGCTTCAATATCTTATAATACGACATGATTTGGAACAACATAATTACAAATGTGGCTGTAATTTTGTAGACAATTGTACTACCACATGATATGCGTAATATGTCATTATGCTTTGTCGAATATTGCTGAAACGTGTAAGTTTGTTTAATAAGTATTAATATTCTAATTATCATTACGGATTACCCTGTTGCATAATTTGTGGTGTTATTGCATTCTACGACTAATGAGTTGCATAGATTGTTGCTGTTCGTAATAATTGTAATGTATATATCATAATATATTATAACTGTTTTCATACAACATGGTACGTTATGATATAATATTGCCAAATGTGGTTGTAATGTGTAAGAAATACTAAGACATGATATTCGTAATATATCATTATGCTGTATCGAATGTTGCTGGAACGTATAGAATCGTTTGATAATTAGTAACATAGTGTAACTTGTCATTACGTATAACAGTATTGCATAATTAGATGAACTGTTGCATAATATGGTCAATGAGATGCATTGAGTTTTGTGGTTCGTAGCGATAGTAATGGTTACATATTTTATTGTTGTCCTATGACATGGTACAATACGGCATAATTTGATATAATATTGTTACAAATGTGACAGCAACATGTAGACAATGATACTACTTCATAATGTGCGTAGTATGTTTATATAGTGTATCGAATTATGCTGAAGGCTGTAGAATCGGATAATAATTCATAATGTATTGTAATTTGTCATGACGAATTACACTGTTTCATAATTTATTGTATAATTCCCTAATATATTAAATGAGACGCATAGAATGCTGCTGCTCGAAAAGACAGCAATTGCTATATCAGGTTATAATATGTTTCTCATCCTATTTCTTGGTACAATATAGTATAATACTTCATAATTTGGAACAATATAGTAACAAATGTGGTTGTAGTTTTTGGATAACTATATTACGACATAACCTGCGTAATATGTCATTATGCAGTCTCGAATGTTGCTAAAACGTGTTGAATCAATTAGTAAGTATTAATATATTGTAATTTGTCATTATGGATTACACGGTTGCATAATTTGTTGTAATAATTCATCACATGGTAAATAAGTTGCATAGATTATTGTTGATTGAAACGATATTTATGGTTATATCGTGTTATAATATAATTGTTACCCCATAACTTTTTACTATATAGTATAATACTGCATAGATTGGTATAATATAGTTTCAAAAGTAGCTATAATATGTAGACAAGTATACTACGACTAATATATTTATTATGCCGTTATGCAGTATCGAATGATGCTGAAACGTTTAAAGTCGTTTGATAAGTGTTAATATACCATAATTTGTTACATTAATGCATAATAAAGTCAATGAGATGGATAGTTTGTCGCGGTTCGTAACGGTAGTCTACGCTATATCATGTTTTAACATGATTGTTGCTCAGTGATAATGTATTATATGACGCAATACGGAATAATTTGCTGTAACATAGGGCCAAGCACGATAGTTTAATGTAGAAACCTATACTATGAAATTATGTGTGCAATATTATACTGCATCGAAAGTTGCTAAAACGTGTAAAATTGTGTAATATGTCGTAATATATTGTAATTAGACATTACTGATTACACTGATTTATAATTGTTTATACTATATATAATATGATATACGAGATGCAGAGGGTGTTGTCGTTAGTAGCGATTGCATACACAAATCATTTTATGATTGTCAACCTACAATTTGGTACTATGTGGTATGATACGGCATAATTTATCCGTGTTTAAATCCATAGTTCTGTACGGAGCTCCGATCTGATATAAAAACCTGGGAGATAGAAATGGAGGAAAGGTTATCCTCCCTCTAGCGCAACGTTGGTTGGCCACTAGAATGTTGAGATGTCACAGAACGATCTCTTTTCAGGCAGATCTGACACTGGCTAATGCAGATGCTAGAATATACCGGCGAGTGGACGCAATGAAGAACGAGAAATACACAGTTTTCGAATCGGAAATCGAGGGCCTGTGGTTACATGTCCATGGACGAGCTCTTGGTGCATGGAAGGAAGAATTGCTCGCGACTGGACCCGGAATCAAAACGAGCGGCCAGACCGGTGATCGTAAACTAGAATCAGAGGTACGAATGCGACAAAGGTCTAAGGCTGACATACAGAGTTACGCAGATAATATCCGGGCGTGGATGCTTTGGTTAGTATCTGCACACGATAGGCACAGGTGGGACGGCGAATTTCACGGAATGTAACGCTGACGTCGACCCGGCGCTGCACTTGAGACGCGTACCGAGATTTCCGAGCAACTAGCAACTCTCAGAGGCGTAACTGGGGACGATCTCTTTCCCGCCGTAATAGTGAGAGCTCTGCTCGTTGACGACCAGCACATGAAGCCGGTCATAGATATTTGCGAAATAACCATTATGATATAGAAGCGAAGGAAAGAATCCGGGGGCAAACAAACCCTGCCAGCAGGCACACCAGAGCGACGAGGAGATGTTGCTTTTGTTTCCGCTGTACTCAAATGAGAGAGAGAGAGCGGGATTCGTTGAAAAAACGAATCCCGCGTAGTTTTCTTCGTATCCTCAACTGCCTGGGTAAGACACTGCGGCGAGCAAGTATTTTTTAGATATCCGCGTCTTGGGAGTGGTCTTAGAGATATCTCTGTATCGCCCGTGGTAGCGCGTCGCGTCTTCCATTTCCTTTTTCCCATACAGAAATGCCCGCGTATTAGACTGAAGGCCGATCTCCCAATAAATTCTTACAGGTGAGAGCGAAGTAAGATTAAATGTAATTCTTCAATGTCGCCTCAACCTTGGCTTATGAAATGGAGAAACCAACAAATAAACAATAAAACTACAACCGGTGAAGGAAGGAAATGCAGCGAGGGAAACTATAACGTTTGCGCATTCCGAGAGCAGTACTGAGAGGATTGCACGCCAGTGGGGAGACCATGAATAATCGATTTACTAGAGCAACCCTGTCTGCCTCCTTAAACGTCTGCAAAGATGAATTGCCGTGGGGGATTTAGTCGGTAAAAATCAGACATCACCCATTTCTCTCCCTTTAGAGAGCTGGATGTCTTTTGAAGATTTCCTCAGCATAAAAAAAAAAGAAATGTGTCAGGTTTGGGTTCGGTCTGTGTTCGCATTGTATTTCACTACTTTATAGATGATGTTATAATTATATTCCGCTAGATTAATTCTTCATCTAAGAATGCGGGAGGTTGAACATTTTCATCCATACTAGCGAACGATTGTCAGTGGCAATGTTGAATTTATATACATGTAAGGCTGAAAACGTTTTACCGCGTATGTAGTTACGAGTCACCCTTTTGCTTTGTCAAACCGTTTAATTCCGCCACTTATGAAATTCGCAAAGCGTATGTATCGTAGAGATCTTCAAATCCCCAACGAAATATTGCGTCATTTCGCAGAAGGGACTTGAATCGTTTTGAAATTTGTGAGAACTTATCGATGAAGCGGTGATAACATCCCGCATGTCCCAAACACTCGCGTATGTTGGAACCGGAAATTCGCTGCCAGTAGCTATTTTTCCTGGACGCGACTTTGCACCCTTCTCGTTTATTATTTGGCCTCAGTACGCTACCTCACGATATAATCCGCATTTCGATATTTAGATCATTAGCCTTCACACAATCGCTTTGCTGTTTTATCGAATTTGGCACGATTTTGGTCAGGAGACCTCGCGTACATTACAATGTCATCTATGTAGATAAACAACTCTGTTACTTACAAACCGGTTAATATCCTATCCATCAGTACCTGGAATGCTGCCGGTGCCAACCGAATGGCATATGTTTGCATTCATAATGTACGTACGGTTTACAGAAGGCTGTTTTAATCCGCATTCATCTCCTCTATGCCTACTGATAGAACCCACTTACTAGATCGACGGCTCTAAAATACTTTGCCCTGCACTGTTGATCCTGCATTTCTAAAATAGGGGCAAGTGACTGCGGGTCTGCCAACGATTCCTCAGCAAACGCGATGTAGTAGATTACCATCCATCACCGTTTGTTATGTCTGCTCATCAGACATAATCGGCACTATCAACAATGACGCATTTTATGGCGATTTGAAGATTGGACCATAACGTTTTCTAAATGTTCTGTGATGAAGTAGGTGAGGCAGGTAAAATGATTCTTAGTATTCCGCTGTAGATAGATTTATTTTGCTAGCGATTCGGTTCGCTTTCCAGGCTAGTCGCAGTTCGCTATTTAATCTCTCAGTATACTCTCAGTATAGTCATATACTAGTGAGCATAATATTGACCTGCGCACAGTAAGAAGAAGGCTTGTCCTTCGCATTTCAATAGTATATTCCACGTGTGAGTCGTAAATTCTACTTACTTCCCTGTTCTATGAAAGCAACATTTTCTGGCATCTGTTAGCCGCTACAAATGGTTACACAAACTTAGCACTAACTCACTACACACTAATACATATGGACACGTATACGATTATTTTCTCTTTTTTCCGATATCTATAGTACTTTACTATTTGTCCAATAGGGTCATACAATAAATTGATGTGGAGGCTTGAGTTAATATCACGAACAGTCAGTCCCAAAATTATTCATACTCATTGCATATGGGAGAATTTTGTTGAAATCAAACGAGGAGAGTAGTATGTTGCAGCAAACATTTTACTATAAATGAACACATTTATAAATTTTATTTATAACTAATTCTAACAAAATTGATGAAATAATGACAAAAATATATTGATTTTAGTCTACATATTGCCAGTATATGTTTTGTCAAGTAACGCATATTACAGCAGATTCTTTGCTTTGTATTAATTTTATAGCATACTGTGGATCCACCTGTGTGCCTTATTACATTGTTCAATCGATTTGGCATATATTCTACCTGTTTTAAGATAAAACTTCGTTCAATACTATTCCAAACTTCCAAATTTTTCTAATTTATCATTTCTTTATTGGAAATTTTATGCTCGCGGAGTATTTTGTCTATACCCGCCTATGGATTTTCTATAGGATTTGTATCATGATTCCGATGAGGCATACGTAAAAAGTAGGGAACGTGGTAAGGTATCCACACACGAGTAATCTAATCAGTATGCTCTGGGTCGTTTTCGTGTTGGAAATAGTAGCCACCTTGTAGACCCAACAAGTCGCACTTCAGATTTTCTTCGAGTATATTTACATACTTTCTCTTATCCATAATTCAATCCATAAAGACAAGATTGCTTACTCCGCGTGCTGCCATGCAGCCCCAAACTATATCGGAACATCGGCCGTTCATTACAAACGGTGCTAAACTATTTAATTCTAGGTATTTACTAGGCTTGCACTAAACATTTCCTCTTCCGTCATTCAAAAATATTAAATTTCGACACATCTGAGAAAGTAACTTTTGACCAAAGGTATTACTTCTGATTTCTGTACTCTTTTGCAAATTATACTTACCCTATTCTGTTAACTTTACTATCGAACGACTTCTATCTCACTGTCCGACCATGAAAAACTTTTCAATATTCTTCGACAAGTTACAGCATAAAATTTTTTATTCAACATATAGTTGCACACTGTAGCTAAGTGCATTTTGTTGCACTGCACATAGTATAGTCTCCTTCTTGGACGGGTAGAATCTTTGTTCTTCTAGGAAGTTTGTTATTTAACCATCTATCGTTTGCTTTTATCCGTTTAATGATGAATTGGGTCGTCAAGTTGCTTCTGTCTACTATTTTCTCTACCTTTTGTCCATTTGGGCTTTTGGTTTAATTCGAATATTATTCGACGCTCTACTAGATTAGTCTCGGACTTATTCCGACTCATTTCTGATTCTGCTTATGAGAGTGTCCATAACTTTTCCATCCCTACCACCACACCCCCAGCTTGTCCTTTCTTGAATTGCTCTTCGATATCCGCTATAAAGTCTTTAAACAGCGTGGAGCAAAGTGGATGATCATCACCGCTTCTTCGGCCCAACACTCTCCGGACCTTTTCATCCACCTTGATTTAGATCCTGGACTCTATGTAGATTTCTCTTGTCCTATCCACCAGTTTCCTAATAATACCTGCATTTTCCATAGTTTCCCATAGCTTTTCTCTACTTATATTATCGAAAGCAGCCTTTAGGTCTACAAATAGTTTGAATAAATTTTCCTTGCTTCTTCTCTGTTGCTTTTTCTATCACATGCTGTAGAATATAGATATTATCCACTGTTCCCCTTCCCTTTCGAAAATCTGCTTGAGTATCTGGCAGCACCTTTTTTGTTTCACTCTCTTTTTGATTCTTTCATTTATAATTATTGCATATATTTTGTATGCGGTATTAAACCGTGTCAGTCCTCTACAATTATTTTACGCTATCCGGTCTCCTTTTTTATATAAGAGTGAAATTATACCTGTTCTCCATTCCTGCGCCATTCTTTCTCCTTCCCACACCCTTTTGATTAGTTCCACCATTTTTTCACTCGTTTTACCGTTCATGAACTCTTATGTTTCACTGGGAATTTTATCCTCCCCCGTTGTTTTCCCTTGTTAAGTATCATCAATTGTTTTTCTATCTCTTCTGTTCCAAGTCCTTGTCTGTCATCGACACCCTCCTCTCCCTCGCCGTATCCCCATGACTTCCGCCACTTATTTTTGCTTTCCGATCAATATAGAAGCATCATACACAATCTCGGTTGAGCTGTCGTACCGTACGGAGGTCTGATACAGTATCGCTTACGAGTTCCAATTCATAATATCATAGCGTTAGTGTTCGTGAAAACAAACGCCAATTTCGCACCTTAACACAAAGGGATAGGAATGAACCATTGGAATGAATACACTGACTAAACAACATCACCCTGCGGGGATCTCTGAGTACAGGGATAAACAATTTTCTAACCAAACCGAAAGAAACTACTCCATTTATTCATACACCCACGCAATACAACCCGATGCATCACCTACAAAAGACCAAGCTATTGTCCATGCAATAGACGACACAAGATCATGCCCTTGCAATAGAGAAACTAATCAGCCCCAAATCAATAAGGTACATCTCAAAAATCTCAAACAATCGAATTTGCGCATATCTTGACAAAAAAGAAACTGTGCTGCACTTAACAAATCAGCACAAAACAATAACGGTCAACAACAATATGCTAAACTTAAGAACAATTTTAACTCCGAACCAAAGAGTAATTCTATCAAACGTTGCCCCGGTCATATCCAACTCAGTATTTCAACTCATTTTCGAAAAAAAGAACGTCAAGCTATGTTCGTGAACGTCAAGAGTAAGAACCCTGAAGTAGGCCCGTCCGACCAGGAATATGCCCACATCCGCAGTTTCAAAAGACAGGCATACATTAACCACGATGACATTGGAAGAATCCCATCCACCTTCCTGATAACTTTTGAAGATACATCTTACCGTATTTTCACATCCATCGACAGCCTTCTCTACTTCCGATGTAAACAAGAAGGCCACTTATCGAAAGATTGCCCGCTAACCCAAAATTCAAACATAACCGATGACGACAATCCCAAATACAAATACAACGATCCCCACCCCAACTCAATCCTCCAAATTGCCGGTTAAGAAGATTCCCATCACTACCGAGACAAACATCGACAACCCCAAACAAGCAACGAATAAATTACCTGCAGAGTAGCCACCAATCCCCTTCAGTTCCAAAAGACTACTGTCGCAATCATCAACTGAGGACAAACCGGGCTA
Source organism: Tetragonisca angustula (assembly GCA_036937485.2). Lineage (NCBI taxonomy): Eukaryota > Metazoa > Arthropoda > Insecta > Hymenoptera > Apidae > Tetragonisca > Tetragonisca angustula. Next base: position 164,651 of record JAWNGG020000334.1, on the reverse strand, counting down.
TGTTAACTTAAACGACACAGACTCCATACCCCCACCAAACAATCCACATAAAAAAAATCGCAATAGCCAAACTAAAACGACTTTCTTTCTGATCTCCAGTTTTAGATTCCGCCAAACTAGAGGAAATGTTAGCCCCAACAGAAGAAATAATAAATAACAAAATCCTTCACACTCCCAGCTAAATTATTCCCAGATCAAGAGCCTCCTCCAAGAAACCTTCGGATCAGCACACCCATTGCAAATCGCAAGAAATTATACCGATAACATTCCGAACCTTGTTCAAATTCTTGAAGAAATCTACACCCATCTAAACGAAAGAAGCATAAAGAACAGAATACAGCGACTCTGCAAAAAGCTCTCCAAATCGACTGACATACCTGAATCGTCATTTAGCTATTCATCTGAATCGGACATAGAATTTTCATAAGAACCGAAATGGCAGCAAAATCCAAATTCAATACCCCACTGAATACATTATGAAAACCATAATGTAATGGAACAAACGGTTACTATATCCATTACGAACAACCACAGATACTCATAAATGATTTCAGTCCTAACAGTCTGCCTTCGAGAAACAAATTTCAAAAAAACCACTAGCCTACACTTAAACATTTCAACACCTTCGTCAAAAACCGGGTAAACGAAAACCACGCCAGCGGAGTAGTGGCCATTTTAACTTTGGACAAATATGGTTCTGCTGAAATCCCATTAAATTCAAACTTAGAAGCCGTTGCAATATCTATTTCATTTCCAGAAAGAATCCACATCTGCAAAATCTAAATTTCTAATAGCTTCCCCCTTGAGTTACAAGACCTAGAAGATTTAATAGCTCAACTTCCAGCTCCCCTGATCCTGTCCGGTGATTTTAACAGCCATCACACTCTCTGGGGATCGACCATAACTGACAGAAGGAAAAAGACTGTTGAAAATCTGCTTAACAACCAGGATTTAATCTCGTTGAACACAGATTCCCTAAAGCACTTCAGCACTGGAAACGGCAAAACAAGTGCAATAGATTTAACCTTTTCCAGTCCACAGATAGCTCAACACCTAAAATGGGATACTTCAAAAGAATTATATGACAGCGGCCATAAAAATTATTTCCCATATATATTAACCATGGAGACAATGCCACAACCACTCAAAATTACCTCCAACCAAAATGGCATATAAGAAAAACAAACTGGCCAATATACCAAGAAAACATGTGCTTCAACTCACATAGAAAGAAACAGAACCGAAACTCGACCCAGCCCGGATTAACGAAATAATAAAAAATTTGCAACAAATCATAACCTCAGCCGCAGACAAATCCTTTGGAATTCTCAGACTGTAAAAAATCAGGAAAAGACCGGTACCGTGATGGAACGAGGAATGCAGATCGCTATGAAAGTGAGTCATCACGTTTTCAATAGAGCAAAGAAACATCCCATGAACGAAACCTAACTGAGTTAAAAAGGAAACACTCCAATTTCCGTAGAATAATTAAAGAACATAAAAAACAACCATGGAGAAACTACATATCATTAATAAATCCACAAACACCAACATCTGCAGTATGGAAAAAAATCAAATGCATAAATGGTTCCAAATCCTCTATGAATATCCAATTCCTGCAATCTGATGATGGCAGGACAGTAACTCAAGCCTACGACATTGCTAAAACACTACCTAAATAATTCCAAGAAAATTCAAATAACATATACTCACGACATCCAACAATAATCATCTACAACAATATACACCCTGATCTGAATCGCAACGGTAGCAACTCATTACTAAGCTCACTTTTAACACCCAAAGGAATAAGTTCCGCCTCAGGACCAGATAGTATGTCCAACTTACTATTAAAAACGCTCCCTAATACTGGAATAAATTATCTGTTAAAAATCTTCAACTGTATAAGGAACTGTAAAGTTTTCCGCGAAAATTGGAAAAAGCGATAGTAATTTCAGTTCCTAAGCCAAACAAGTGCAAACTAAACCCCAACAGCTATCGCCAAGTTTCCTTAAATAATACCATGTACAAACGACTAGAAAAAATCGTAAACCGTAGGCTTTGGTACATTGGCTAGATGGTACATTGAAGTAAAAAAAAACTTCTTGACTCAATCAATACGGTTTCCGACATTTTCGACAGGGTCCTAACGACCCTGGAAACAAATATTTGCGATTCCTTCCTCAACGAAGAATACATAGCCGCCGTATGCCTCGATATTTAAGAAGCCTTCGATACAATCTCGAGAACAAAAATTATTAATTCCCTCTTTGAGATAAAAATAAATGGCAGTATGCTACCTTTTATAACCAACTTCCTACCCAATAGGTCAATCCAAGTCAGAGCAAATGGATCTCTGTCACATCCAGTTAGAATCAAAAACGAAGTCCCACAAGGATCAGCATTGAGTACCACACTATTTTTAATAGGGATCAACGACATCGCCATCAACCTCAAGCTACCAATAAAAACCCAGCTATTTGCGGAAGATATAACAATCACAAGTAGAGGGAAAGATACAAGTTCCATTAACGAACATTTACAAACAACCATCAATGCCCTTCAGGACCGATAAAAAAAGGGGCTTAAAATTTTCTTCCAAAAAATCAAAGGCATCTTATTCACTAAGAAAACCAAACTCAGTCCCCCACCTAAACTGTATCTGAATAATCTTGATATAAATTTCACTGACACCATCAAAATATTTGGCCATATTTTCGATAAAATATTATCTCGGGCGCCATACCTAGAAACCATAAAAAAGCCCTATATTGAAAGACTGAACACTATAAGAACCTTTTCCAATTATAACTGGGGAGCGGATAGACTAGCACAGCTCTTAGACTAGCCACAGGTGCATACCGAACATGCTCCACAAACAGTCTACTATTCGAAGCCAAAGTAATGGCAGTTGAATCCAGAAGCAAGTTCCTAACTCTTAAATACGCACTAAAAGTCTCATCCACCCCAAATAATCCTTCCTACAACAACATCTTCTCCAATAAATACAAAGCTTTCAACATCAATAAACCCAAAATTCCTTCCCCATTCCATATCAGACTTATCAAAGTCCTTCAATCCACCACTTTCAAAATCCATCCCATCATTAAACGTAAACTACCACAATCCCTCCATGGACATTAAGAACAAAACCAACAAACACCAGTCTTAGTCGAACTTCCCAAAAGAATCCTCAGTGCGATTCCTAGAACTAAATAACAACTACTCCCAACACAGCAAGATTTACACTAATGGGTCAGAAACGGACTCTAGAGCTCAACACGCCATTATCACAGGAAAAGCCAAAAGAACACAAAATCTCCCTTCTTCATCATCCACCTTCACAGCCGCAACTTATGCCACCCTGGAAGCTATTAAATATGCACACTCAAATAACGAAGACCAGATCGTCATATACACCGAATCCATGAGCGTTACAAAATTCCTAACGAAATCTTGTGATCAAGAAAACCCAAACCAACTAATATCCACCATCCAAGAAGTAACCATAACCAACCTAACACAAACGCCACAGTCATCTGGATTCCAGCTCATCAAGGAATAGAGCTAAATGAGAAATCCGACGCAGCAGCGAAAGAAGCCACCGTTCCCTTACTTACCAACAATCGCAACCATTTTCCAATCCCCTGCGACGACCGAATAAACAATTGCAGAAAAGTAGCAAAAATGAATGGAACAATACATGGAAAGCAATTAAAAGCACCCAAAACTACACAAAAATATCCAAGACATTCACCAACAAACATCAAACTTTAACAACAGGAAAGAAGGAATAATTGTTACACGCCTAAGAATGACCCTGGATACCAAGCTGACACATGAATACAAAATCAAAAAACTACACCACCCACCTGCACTTATTGCAATAACCATCCATTAACAATAATCCACATACTGCACGAATGCCAAACCGCAGAAACCCAAAGACAGAAATACGGAATTAACGCAAACATAAGACTGAGTTCTCAAAATGACATACAAAGAGTATTGAAATATCTCAAAAACTTAAATTTCTTCACACATATCTAATGGCACCGTCGTCGCTAATGACCTCATTGTCGATGCGACATGAAAGAAAAATAGAAAAGGAAGAAGAAGGAGAAGCATTATAAAGTGATTTCCCCACTCATCGATTTTAATTTCTTTGCTGAACAGAGATCTCTTTTTTCTTCATTTGTTAATGTAGCCTCAGATTCCTTTTTCTGATTTCGTACCCTTGACATCTCGGTCCTCCTCTGCTTTCTCTCTTGGTTTTCTTTCGAACGTTCTTCAGAAATCAGCTTCCTCTTTCAGACATGTTTCTTTATTCCCATTATCCTCTTTCCATTTTAAGCAGTATTTCTAAACTCCTTTTAGTCTTGCTTCATTCGCTATTCCACCATCACTTTTAACCATTACTACATTTACATCAGCGTTTTCGTCTCCATCTCACTTTTGTTATTCCTTTCTCGACCACCTCTTTTATTTCTATCCAACTTCCTTCCAAAGTACCTTCTTTGTATGCTTGATAACATCATATTTCCTGCTGATTCCACTTTATTATTTCTTTTACCTCCTTCAGCTTCTTTCCTTTCAGCTTTCTTGTCTTGAATCCTAGCCTACTATATAACGGCATATGATCTGACTCAATTCTGTCCGAAATTCTAAATACCTCAATTTCATTTATTCTTTCCGTATTTAATACTGAGTAGTCAATTACCGTGTGCCCCGTGCTACCCACGAATTCGTGTATTCGACTCTCCAAACGCTTTTAATATTTCCGTTAAGTATATGCCACCCGTTATATTCCATTGCATTCAGCAGTTGCTCCCCCCTCTTTATTGCTCGTCTTCTCTCCGGATTAACTATGTTCCCCTTCTCCGTCACAAACTCCACGTTTCTCTCCTGTTCTTGCGTTAATGTCCCCTCCAATTAGTATTTTAATTCGTTCCTTTTCCTCCTGTTCCAACTCTACACGCTCCATCATTTCCTTTACTCCTACTTTGCAATAATCTGTTCATACAATCCACAAGCCTGTTCCCAAACTTATCCTCTCCCCCATCGCTACACTTTCTCGTTTCATTTCTTGCTTTTCTTCCTCTATTCCCACTCTCGATCTGTTTACAAGCCTTCAGGATGCTCTGCCTTTTATGTTTTCCGTCCATGCGTACTGACATTCTCATGTGTAATCTTTCGGCAGTATTTTGTTCAGTTTTTCATAGGACTTTTCTTCCACACACGTTACGAAATGCCTACATAATAGAATTTTTCCATAAATTCTCAGAAGTCCTTCTCTTCTTTAATCAATCCATTCACATTCTAGAACAGCACACCACACCCTGCCTCACCTCAGTCCGCCACTGCCCCTTCCTCTCCTACCAGGCATTCCTCCCACTAGATCGGTTTATATCATTTTATTAAACACATGTTTTCATGTAACTATCTGTCGTCTTTTCTCCCATCTTTCTTTTCTCTCTTACAATCTGTCTCAGCTCGCTTGTATTTCCCTTTACTACCTCGACAGAGATTTTCCTTCCTCAATGTAAACTCCACCTTTCAATCTCTTCCCCTTTGTCATTACCTCTTCTTTTCTAGTCCGTCAGCTTTGCAACAACTATTTTTCCTCCTCTATTAAATCATACCTTCCCTGCCGCTCCTATTTCTACATACGCCATTAAATTTTCTTTTAGAAATCTTTTACTCCCTCGAAAATTCTTCACCCACTCCACCCATTTCGCATCCATTATTATTACATTTCTATTCCTATTTTGCCTTTTCTTCTTTTCCTCTTTCAGTTCCAAAATACTTATTCTTGCTTCTAGCTGTTCTTTCTCCTTTTCCCATTCTTCATCCTCTTTCCTCTCTGCTTTAATATATTTCTCTCCCTCCTGCTTCATCTCATTTCTCAACTTCTCCATTTCTGTTACATACTTCTGAAGCATTCCTTCCAATGTGTTTTCCAATGTAGACTCCTTGTCATATCCTTTCTTGCCCGTTCCTCTTCAATCGTACATTCAACAGATCCCTTTGTCCTGCTCCTTTCCTTACCGGCCATAAATTTTAACATGGTTCCACTGTTTCTGTTTGATCTTATTCTCATGCTTACCACTTTCACTTAATATTCCTTCTCTTCTCTTTGTCCTTTCCTCTGCAGTTAGCTCTGTCTCAGTCCTTCTGTTATCCCTTTGTTTTCAGCTTACACCTTTCGTGCCCCATTTTTACTTTCAAAATCGAATATTCTGTCACCAATCCTTTATCTTCTTCCTACTCCACAAACCTGACCTCTCACCTCAAACCTCAATCCCAAATTCTTGGACTTATTTCTGATTGTTGATGTTATTTTTACAAAAGTTCGAAATATACAAGTTTGCTGACGCTCACTCAACCGACTGTAAACTGTAGAAATTATTTTTGATATGAAATGACTTTGTAAACAGAACAATCGTCTATGCTCTGAATGGTACGAATAATTTTATGGACTGGTATTCCGTACTATCTAACATAAAATCAATACAATTTTGTTATTAGTTAATGAATTTAGTTTGAAGTTGGTATGAATAAACATTATATATGTATTCAGTTATAATAAAAAATTTATTGCAGAATTTCACATGCATCGTTTGATTTCAACAAATTTTTCCCATAAACAATGGGAGTAGGAATACTAATGGAATCGACTGCGGATGATTCACTAGCAATCATCAGTATAGCAATTGCAAAGTATGTTGTTCAGAAAGGAAGTATTCGGGATATTTCCTGCGTAATCGTTTAGGAAAGTTTGTTACGTATAAGTTTCTGGCTAGATCATTAGCGTGATTTTCTAATCGTGCTTTGTATGTGCTACATAAGCGTTCTATTTCTTCTGATGCTGACTTAATTTTCAGAACTTTGCGTTCTTCATCGTTACGTATGTACTATGGTGCATTGACGATGGTTCTGAGAATAATGGATTATAATGCTTCTACTTTAGCTATGTGACTTTTGGCTGCGATACCGCACAATTCAATGCCGTATGTCCAGATTGGCTTGATGACGTATTAATATATGAAATATCTGTCTAAATTGTTTTTAATTAGAAAGTGACACATATTTAGTTCATGAGATTTTTAAACAATGAAAATCACAAGATAAATTGTAAATAAGAAATCATAAATGATTCGAAATGAAACTCATGTCTGAATAAAATACAGTCAGTCACGAAAGTCTTCACACAACCACAAAATTTGCTGTATCTATCTTAATCATACAATTTAAGAATATTTACAGTCAAAGAATTGTGTATATTCGCATATTAACGCATGATAACTATGATTTGCATCAGTGTATTTACGTATTTTCAACTTAAATTTAAAAAACATATACTAATACGTGTCTGAATTTTTCATGCACTTGAACAACCTTATAAAAGTACGACGATTATAAATACAGACTTTCGGCTTCGTAGCTTCAGTGCAATATCAGAGAGTGTGAAACGACCTCGATAATGAGTACATTATCTGTTATAATATATAAAGCACTACGTAAACAAGAGATGAAATTCCGTTAGATACTCGAAATCCAGTGGTGCAACTACGAAAAGAAAAAAAATCCTATCGAGAAATTGATAATATTGTTAAAATAAGTCGTGCAAGAGTACAATCCATAATAAAAAACTTTAATTTGCCTGATACAACTTCCAATAAACCTATATTTGACCGTCCAACGTAATTAAATTCTCGTTATGTTCTTACTGTAATTCGTAAAGTGCAGAATATTTCAGAAATCGGTGCACCAAAATTAGCGCAGCACGTTATGGAAACAACAGACAAGAATTGTCATTCAGAAACTGCGAAAAGAATATTGAGAAAAGATGGTTTTCACATTGGATTAGAGAAGGAAACCGTTAATATACACAGTGAATCAACGAAAACTTATTTGAATTCGCCAAATATTATATTAATAAATATTTTGAATTTTGGAAAAAGAGTCGTATTTGCAGATGGAAGCAAGTGTAATATTTTCGTATCTCATGGTAAAGGAAAAGTTTCGAGAAAAAGAACACGGACATGAACACTAAGAGTGTAATACCAACAGCTATGAATGGTGGGGTATATGTAATGGTGTATGGTACAATTACAGCGTCGAGGACGTTAAAATTATGATTTATTGAAGGAATCCCAGATCGTCTGAAATATTTGCATAAATTGCGAAATAATTTGCCAATTTCAATTAATCGTTTGGGCAAGGGAAATAAATGGGTCTTCCAGCAGGACCACGATCCGAAATATACATCTGTAGTTTTTAAACATTGGTTACTGACAACGGCAATTGTTTATACCACTCTAGTCGGTAGATCTTAACCACGTCGAAAATATTTGAGCAGAAGAATAAAGTAACAGCATCAGAAAATATATTGCAGATGAGAAATCTTTATAAATTCATTTTCACATACTGGAACGAAATTACAAAAATTCCAGATACTAAAACATCATTTCGTCGATGCCAAGAAGATTACAGGCAGTTATTGGTGCAAAATGAGGGTCTACAAGATATTAATACAATATCGAGTTTAGTTCTTTTTTTAGTTTTACATAAATATCATAAGAGTATGAACACTTTCGTTTCTTCAAATTTTTATATTTATTTTTACACTTCATACTTTACATTTTGTACGTTCTTTTGTTAATAAGTGTGTGCACCTCTAAACAATCAGGACCTACATGAGTCTCTACATGTATCTGTAATGTATGCATGTGTGTTTGTGCATGGCCTTTCGATCGCCTTCTAGGTCAGTCAGCCGTCATATAATAACAGTTATTTTTCGTCGAAGTGTAACTAGCTTTCAATATGGTCCCAAATATATTACATCATTAGCTCTTAGCCCAACAATAAGCATAATACTTAATATTATTTCATTAGCACATGTCAAAATTTAATTAACACAACATTATATGTGAAAAAAGCTTAAACCGCTAAATTTATTACAATAATTAAAAGTTATAGGTTATATGAATACCTTCGTGACTGACTGCATCTCAATTATAACGTGCGAAATAAAAGATTGAACACTCGTCCGATCTTTCTGTTTGGGAGTGTAGAACAGTAAAAGCCATTCTATCATACACATAACCGTTGCTTTAAATTATACAATTCGAATACCTAATTAATGATCTCTATATACTACGTATAAAATCTATGATATAGATTGAAACATCCAATATAACAACTTACGTAATGAAAAATGACTTTTTGCATATTGGAGTCACGTGAAAATACGTAGATTATGATCGAATTACCTGACGTGTCTGTCACTGATGACCGACACTAATATTTCCACTTATAACGCGTGACTGACGAAGCAAATTTAGTACACTACTGTTGTTATTAAATTAATATATTAGAGATTAGAAATCCACAGGATTACTGGAAGAAATAGTTGTTGAACATTGCTTTTATTTATATTTATTGTAGAAACAGGATATTGTATAATATGGCAATAACAATTATAATGGATTTTATTAAAACAGTTTAGTCAAACATAAATCAGTCGCAACCTTCAGAGTGTTTTATATCATTCTTTGTCACGTTGCCACTAATGTTCCTTCCCAGCAGAGCTGTACTTTCATCATAACTATCTTTACAATTTTCTTGACTTGTGATCCTGGATGTGAGTGCACTGTAATCTTGCCTTTTGCTCACCGCAGAACATTTGCGAACTGCGTAAATGGAAGCTCAACAGAAAGTACGCACGGCATTTCTACGCATAAAGTGTTGATGATCAATTCTTCGTCACTGACGAGTCGCCTCACCAAATGCGCATGTATTGCGCATGGGCAATGGCCAGTATTTGGTTACAACTAACTTCTATGAAAATGAACAGTTTCACCAGTGAGATACAATGAAATCAAACTCGAAAATAACATGGATAATGACGCAGCAAACGCAGAACAAAATGCGGAACGTAAAAAGCAATAAGTGGTTTTAGTTTCTCGTCATAAGAATCAAATTAAAATTCGGACACTCAAGAATTTTTAATTTATCACGGTATAATATCGTTCATAAGAAAAATTATTGTCATTTTCCTGTATGCTATATCAGTATTTAGTATCTCGTTAGTAAGTACACCAAAATTAACTGTATAATTCGTAATAACTGTTGTATAAATTGCTGTAAATGTAACAATATCCGATTTTAAAATCAAATTGTTATTCGAGCACTATTCGAGTTCGATAATCGACATTCGAGATATATAGCATTAAATGCACAACAATTTTTACTCCGCGGGTTGCTTGCAATCATGATGACATGCGTGATGTTTTCCGAGACACAGATTAGTTGTCAGCTCTTCAGTAATTACGGAATACATTTCTGAAAAACTGAAGTATAATGCGAAGTGAACGTAATATTTCATTTGACAAACGTCTACTTGTAATTTTTCACAACGTGAAAAGAAAATGGAACAGATAAATTGCTGCGATGCTCAATATATGGAAAAGTACAGTTAATGACATTGCTAACAGATCTAAACGTGAAGATTGCATGGAATCTGGGAGAATACTAGGAAGGTAATTATGCGGCATATGTGTTCAACTATTAGAAAAACCAAGGATCCTACGTTTTGTGCACCACAATTGACTAGTGCACTTTTGGAAGAGATCAGAAAGGAAGTAACTTGTCAAACAATACAAAATATAATAAAAGGAGCTGGCTACAATGAAAGAGTTGCAAGGAAAATGCCGCTCGTAAACAAGAAGTATAGGAATGAAAGATTATATTCTATTATAGTGTTTATTTTAAAAGACAGTACATGTTAGAATAATGTGATATCATGCAATGTGAGCAAATTTTACATTTTTGATTTTGATAAACGTAATAAAGTACAAAACATAAAAATACAAGACAGCCTGTGAAGCTCGGAGGTGAAAGTGTGCTCGTCTGGGGATGCATTTCGACTTTTGTGACAGGAGATTTAGCTTTTACGTATATTATCATGGATAAGAAAATGTCTGAAGTATAAATTTTTGAGAAAATGTCAACAAAATCTGGAATTTAATCTACATTCAAATTTTATCAAATTAAAGATACCAATCGCAAAGAACGAATTGTGAGAGAATATTTAATTCATAATTGTCCGAAATTTTTGCAAATACCATCCTCCCCTCACATCATCCAAGTTCCCGGACTTAAACTCTACTGAAAATCTACGGTATGAACTGGAACCGAGAATTAGGAAAACTTGAATATCATCAGAAGATCATATAAAACATTGGTTAAACGAAGAATTGAAAAACGTAGACACAGATTATTTCAAAAAATAACTTGCAACACTTCTCAACGTTCAAGAGATGTTATGCAAAAAGTAGAACAATCTACAAAATATTGAATTAGTTTAGAATTTGAAGCAAAAGTCAATTTTCTGCAGTGACCGGAAGCTAACTTGGCATTAAAATTAGATGTTGGTTTATGCAAAATGCATACTACGATTGATACGACATTCGAAGATATTAATACTTCTGTTATCTAGATATATTATATTAATATAATATAAAAGAAATATTTATTTTTTCTAAATGAAATATTTATTTCTCTTAAATAAAATTACAGTATGATAATGTAAACATTCCATAGCTTCCATATATTAATTAGGTTCACTGTAATTGGCAGCATATGGAGAGGGATTATTGTGGCCCGTTGTAGCGAAAATGTTGATTTGTATTAACTCGACGATTCATAACTGGCTAGCGACACATTAATGTTGTTTTCAATATTTACGAAAACAGACACGAGATATTCCTAAGCTATGTAACGTCGGACGACATATGTTTAGTTCGCAGAGTAATCGAGGAGTTTCGGCGTGTTTTGATACGGGATAATCAGCAACGAGGTTATGAGCAAAAATGAGAACAGATACGTGTATGAGTGGATTGATTATGTGTTAGGAAGTTTCGATAGGTCTGGAGCAATCCGCTCCAATGTGTGATGCGAGCGGCACACGTCAAAAAGCTAACGAAAATGAACTCAAAATCAATAACTAACAAAGCATTTCATCACTTTCTTCATCATCCCGTTCCAAAGCGATATTGGACGACGTGAAAACATAACACGAAAAACGATCACGTTGCAAAAAGTTAGTGAATGTAGAGTCGGTCATTTCGGCGTCAAAATCCGTTAAGATTGTTTTTGATATTCAGACACATCTAGATTTTAATATCCGCCCAATTATTCTATATCCATGTTGAAATAACTCTCAGTTTTCTATTTCCTTATGCCGTTTGAACTGTCGAGGTGACAAGACGTATTTTCGCAAAGCAATTTGCTGTTTGTGTGTTTTAGAGGGTCAACACATTTGTATATATATGTGCCAGTGTGATAGTAGGAAACTTACCGTTTGTCAAACTTAAATTCCAAATGGCACAAACAGATAATATCCTATTAAAAATAATATTGGCAGAAACTACTTCGTTGCAGGTCCAACAAGTAATAACTCATAAGCTACGTCAATTTTAATGCTAACTGATAATACAACGACCAGCATTTGGGAACAAATTACAAAAACTAACGTAAAATTTGTTCACCTATCCATCTGTTAACAAATGAACTAAATTAATACCAAGGCAAATGGTTACCGAGTATGCCGAGTGATAAAACGCAGCAACAGAAACCGTTAAATCGGTCCCAAGGCATCCACAAATATAAATCGAGGTTTATATAATCGAGTCATTAATAAAACTACTCGAAGACGTGGATAATAAACTTTACCTTAAAACAACTAAAGAATAATGAGGTCAAAATGCAAACAAACGGAAATTTAACACAACTAAATTTCTAGTTGTAAGCGAAGAAAGATAACACAACTTTTCACACATACCAGATAAAGAAACTGCTATAGAGTAGTACTAAGAAGCTATGTTAACTGAAGTGATTGTTACCCTGTAATATTGTATTATATGGTACAGTGTGCAATTATTTGTTATAGTATAGAAGCAAATGTGGTAGGAATTTGTATCAATCTGTACAACGACAAAATTTGTTTACATGATATTGCACTGCATCGAAAGCTACTGAATCATGTGATATCGTTATAATATGGCGTAATGTATTCTAATTTGTCATTTCTGATTGCACTGATGCATAGTTTGTTATATTACTGTTTAAGAGTGTTGCTCTTCGTAACGATAGCAAAGGCTGTATCTTTTTATAACATGATTGTTACCCAATAACATGGTACAATTTGATACAATACGGTATTACTTCGTAAAATATAGTTACAAATGTGGTAGTCATTTGTAGATAACAAGAAAACCGCATTATATACGTAATATATCACTGAATCTAATGTTGCTGAAGCGTGTACAACCGAGTAATACGTCATAATATTTTCTAATTTTAAATTGCTGATTACACTGTTGCACGATTTGTTATACTATTGCGTAATATGGTGAATAATGAGATGCATGAAGTATTACTGTTCGTAATGATAGTAATTGCTGTTATAATATACGATACTATATCTTATAATACACCATAATTTGGTACAATATAGATACAAATATGGTAGTAATTTGTAGAAAAGAGTACAACGACATAAGCGTAATCTGACATTATAATGTATGGAACGTTGCTGAATCATGTAGAAACATTTAATAAGTAGTAATAGATTGTATGTGTTCATTAGGGATCATTCAGCAGAATAATTTGATGTATTACTGCATATTCTGCTAAATGATTTTGTTACCGTTTATGACGGTAGTCTTCGCTATATAATTATAAAATATGATTGTTATCCTGTATCTCAGTTCTAAATTGTGTAATACGACATAATTTGATATAATATAGTTACAAATGTCGCAGTAATGTTTAGATAACAAATAAATACAACATAATATGCGTAATATGCCAATACAGAGTTTTAATGTTGCTGAGCTGTGTAGAATCGTGTTATAACTCGTAATATATTGTAATTTGTCACTGAATTCACTGTTCCATAATTGTTATATTGTTGCATACTGCTGTAAATGAAACGCGTATAGTATTGCTGTTCGTAAAGATAGTAATGGCTATATCTCTTTATAACAAGTTTGTTAGCTTATAACTTGTTATTGTATGGTATGAAACGGCATAATTTGGTATAATATAGTTACAAGTGTGGTGCTTACGTGTAGACAACTTTAACACGACACAATATGCGTATTACGTTTTTATACTGTACCGAATGTTGTTAATGCGTCCAGTTTCGTGTTACACGTACTAATACATAACAATTTGTCATTACACAATGCGCTCTTTGATGTTCTGCTATATTATTGCATAAAACGGTAAATGAGATGCATACATTGTTGCTGTTTGTCAAGACAGCAATGGCTATATCATATTGTAAAGTTATTGTTACTAGGAAACTTGGTACTCCAAAGAATACAGCATAATTTTGTATAATATAGTTACAAATGCCGTTGATATGTGTAGATATCTATAATGCGGCATTATAAGAGTAATACGTCATTCTGCTCCATCCAATGACGCTGAAGAGTTTATAATTGTGTAACATGTCGTAATATATTGAAATTTGTCATTACACACTACACTATTGCATTGTTTGTTATGTTATTGCACAACATGTTAAATTGGATGCACAGAATTTTACTGCTCGTCACGAGTGTAGTGGCTATATCACGTTATAATATAACTGCCACCCCGTAACTTGGTTCTAAATGGAACAATACGGCATAATTCGGTATAATAATTACACATGAGGTTGTCCTGTGTAGACAATTATAATGCGACATAATGTGCATTATCGAATGTTGCTGATGTGTTTAGAATCGATTAACAAGCAGTAATGCATTGTAATTTACATTATACAATGCGCTGTTGCATAATATGTTATATTATTTCATAATACGCAGAAAGCGTAGAATGCTGCTTTTCATCACGAAATTAATGTTACGTTATAATATAATTCTTACCCGGTAACTTGGAACAACATGGTATAGTATATACGTCATAATTTGGTACAATGCAGCTAAAAACATAATAGTTATGTGTAGACTAATAAAATGAGTTATCTAACACAATATGAGTTATACGTCATTATACTTTATCGAATAATGCTGAAGCATGTAGAATCGTGTAAAAAGTCGTAATGTATTGTAATTTGGCATTACAAATTACATCAAAAGCAAAGAATTACTAATGATTTTGCCACTGATATGGGTATGTAACAACATGGCAAGAAATCGAGTAACATGGCAAGAAATCGAGTACAGCAATTATTTGCTTCGTGTAACTAATGATCCCCATATGGGTCAGCATTAAACGAGGCGACAAGGAACTAGAATTCATTCTCCTCATTCTGGAAGAATATCTGCTCATCTGCATATACATTTGCTTCCGTAACAAGTTTTTGAAATTGTAAAGACACCTTTGGATGTTTACGCGTCGTTATTGAAAGACATCGTGTATCAAAAGCAAATGATCACTTATGTCATTGCCACTGTTATGTGTATGGTACAACGAACGTGGCAATAAATCGATTACGGTATTTATGTGCTTCGTGAAGTTAATGATGCCCATATAGTGGTATATTAAACGATTGGATGTGAATACTTGACTATGTTCTCCTGAATCTTTAACAATCTCCACCCATTTGTCTCTTCACTTGCCTTTGTAATAAATTTATGAAATTGTAAAGAGACTTTACGTGTTGTAAAATTGTAAATAGACTGCATGTGTTGAACGCATCCACAGTTTTAAAAATTATTCTTCCTGCTCCGGTATACATAGTAACTCTGTTAGATTGTTGCATGATTCCTTGTTTTGTAAACAAGTTTTATTAAATTGCAAATTCTTATGCTTCTTTCCAAGAACGAAATTAATACATGAAAAAAGTGCATGAAACATTTGTAGTAAATACAATACTTAAAACACTTCATAAGTAAAATTATTTCCTAGAATCTCCCCTATTTAAAATCTATTTAAATGAAAATATAGAGTTCCACAAACGTTATTCATTTGTGAATTCATTCGTACATACAGTAATAACTACTTTCCCTTTCTACAATTAATCATGCTGCACAATCGTCTATTAAACAGAAGAAGGTCGTCTTATGATACAAATTTTTCACTCAGACTATTCTACGAAACATCTAACAAAGAATAATTAATTAAGTCGTCATTACAGATATCGAAGACAGTATCCAAGCCGTTTCATTATTAAAAATAATAATAATTATACGATAATCCTTCTTTACTATTATCAAGTAGATCTATCCACTTCCAAATGTGTCATTGAAACATGTAAGAAAATTATCCCTTTCGCTGAATATATACACATTTTCGATAATATCTTCATTATCTTGTTGCAGGGATGTTTCACAAATCTTTGTCGGTAGATTTTCAGAGGTTCTGTATACTCATGAACAGATCTGTTCCGAAAATGCATACCTTCGGAGAATTCAACAAGACTCAGATGAATCGCACTTGTCTTTGAACACGGCGTCAGATCGTCAAAAATATATCTCTTGTGCCTTGGATAGGATGCTGCATAAATACCCTTCAAGTAACCACATTCATATTATCGACCACGAGTTATTCACATACAAAGAAGTCTCTCTGAAGCACCTAGGAGGTATCGCTCAAATTATACATGTCACCGAAAATACACGGATCCTGTTTGAATCCCTCCTAGAAATTAATTTCCCCTCCTACTACAAACAGACACGTTCTTCGCGGTTAAATTAATTTTAACTAGCTACGAAGACGAGTAAGCTCGCTTCTTCGCTGAGCGTAGGAACAGCATCATCCACTGAATTCGTCCCGTCGTGAAGGATGATTAGCTGACGAGGGCTTCGGTAGAGTTGCTAACTTCATATACTGGTTACGAACACAATTCGCTTAGAAGCTGGTTCAGACTCCGCCATTCACCGGTATCTATAATGTTTCAGCGGTTCCCAGACCTGATGTGGTTTCCTGTCGTTATCACAGGAAGGAAAGGACATTTATATACGCCTCTAATGCAAAACGAGACCGCGGCACATATTTGACCGGCGCATCACTCGAAGCTATTCGCGTATAATCCATGGTGGTCAGGATAGATGTGGAGAACGGTCAATGGCCGTTGGAAAATGAATGAAATTTAATTCTTTCAAATATGCAAAGCCTTTTCTGACGGTACATCGTTCCGTATAAATACACGAACTCGGACTAACAATTTAATATTATTTGATGATAATTATATCGCATGTATATATTTGCTGCTGTACAATGTGTTATAAAATAATCCTAACAGATATCTGGACTGAGTGCTATAATGACGACGTAACAGAAAGGAAGTTTTAGAAGAAAAAATTTATGAAGAATGTTCCGAGTCAATTAACAAACAATAAATCACACAATTCGGAATAATACGCATAAACTGGACATCTCATTACTTCTGACGAAATATTAAATAGAAATGGAAGATATCACATTTCCAGAGATAGAAACTATGTATCATTAACTCTAGAACATTCAATTGTATTTTCTAGAATACCCGCAATGAAACTGGGATAAGGGTGTCCCTAAATTTGAAGTGTATTACATATTAAAACGATAATAAGCAACAAACTTTCGAGAAAAATAGCATTAATATGATTATACACAGTTTCAGCTATGTCACGATATCCATAGAAAAATTTAAAAACTATAGAGTCCATTTTTCAGTTTGTCAATGAAACATTCCCTCGAACAAAATTACGGCAACTAGAATACATAATTTCTGCATAGTGTGACTCTAACGATTGTCGCTCTACGTAAATGTACGGGATACTTCTGTACAGATAATTAGAATGATAGAAAACTTGGATAATGGATATTGACACAATGGATAATAAAACAGAAAACTGTTCTGAAACCAAAGTTTTTTTATATTATATTTCTGTATTCTGTACAAAATAATTGTAACTTAAAATATCACGCAACGTTACAACACTACATATAATACATACAGTAACGAAAATATACACATAACGTAATTATTTCGAACTCTATATATAAACTTATAGTTAATAAATTCGAACTGTGTTCATAATAATAAAATACAACAACGACTTATGAATTATTTATACACACGATGCATATACCTGCTAGATATGCAAGCCACGTTATTCCATTCAGAATGGTGTATATATTTAGATAAATATTGACTCTTAGATAACGAATGATTGCAGAACGTTCAGAGAATGTATAAAGCGGACAGCATCAAAATCTTTCTGAAGTGACGAAACGTCGACGGGGACACTGACTGTTGACACCCACCCTGAACGGAACATGTTAGTCAACAATGTCGTCGTCTCCTTCTTAATAATTACGTCTCCTTTTTAATAAATAATAATTAAATTTTAGGAACGCATTACTATTAGAGTTACTTTTATATTTCTACAATCTTTAATTCCATTCACACGCAGCCTCAGACAGACACAGAAGTGGGAAAGTGGTTTAGCCTTAGAAAAGAGAAGGGGAAGCAATCGACACTCCCTATATGCCCAAGAAAATCAATTAATAATTACGGTTCAATAACGAAACCACTATAAAACTAACACAAACGCTATAATCATTTGGATTCCAGTTTATCAAGGAATAGATGGAAATGAAGTGGCCGACGCAGCAGCGAATGCTGCCACAGGTTCCTTACCTACAAACAAACGCAACCATATTCTAGTTCCCTATGAAGTCCAAATAATCCACTGCAAAGGAGTAATAAAAAATGATTGGAACAAAACATGGATCACAACTAAAAGTACTCAACTACGTAAAAGTATCCGAGACGTTTAGCAACAGACATTAAGCATTAGCGACAAGAAAGAAGAAATATGTATCACACGCCGAGAAACTGGTCATACTAAGCTGACAAACGCGAACAAAATTGGAAGCTCTGCACTACACTCCTGCAGCCATTGCAGTAACAAGCAGTTAACAGTTACACACATTCTGCAGGAATGCCGTACCACAGACAGAGCCAAAGACAGAGACACGGAAATAACTCAAATATAAACCTGACCCCGCAATATGAAGTGCAAAGGGTTCCAAAATATCTCAAAAACGCTACTCACAAGTTTTTAAACACCATCGTTGCTGATGACCATGCTGTCGATGCTACGTACAGCAGAATTAATGAAAACGTTAGGAAGACGATAGTATGAAACGTTATATATCCAATATATAGTGCTTTACACATTTAGTAAATAAAATAATTGTTTCAATAAAGGTTCAATTTTATTAATTATATTCTCAAAAATAAGAGTTTATATGAATATTTAATTATATGTATATAATACGACATTTCAAACTTGGTTCTATTATTGTATTACACTGTCATGAAAGAGGAAGATGATATATGCTTACTAGAAAATTATCTTTCGCTTTTCGATGTCACTCTTAATTGAGTGCAGTTACTTGTTATTAGGATATGAAAGCAATATTTTCTGGCGGATTAACCAATTTTATATTCTTATCTATTAAACTGAGGACATTCTATTTTTTAGTTGAAAACTTTCTTTTCCATCTGTTTTAATTTAAATGTGTTTCATCTTGTGGCAAAGATAATTTTAAATATCTTTTGCACTGAATATGATTTAATCCAATCTAATAAATTCGAGAACTTTCATTAGTCCCAGATACGAACGTGCTTAAAGCAAATAATGGAATGAGGGCAGTGAGAATTATCTGAAAAGCATATACTCTTTAGTTTTCAATACGAGAGAGATGCATATACTCTTCCTGCCGTATCTACAGAGATTCCCGCCTGAACAAAATAACACACATTTTGCACACTCTACTTATTACAAACCTTGAGATTCCTCAACGGTATCTACAAAAAAGGGTACGAACATTCATGCATAAATCATTTTCAAATCCCTCTTAACATTACATTCCGGTCATAGTAGTGTAGCAAATTATTACAAAAGTCATTAATTATTCGACAGAAAGGAAAAAATACAACTGTTGAAATTTCTGATTGTAACATGCTATACGTGCAAAGTCAAATATACAAATGAGACAAATGGTATAACAATAAAATAACATTATATGATTCTATTACTGAATAGTGGACAAGATAATTAAAGAGAGAACGATAACTTTTACTTACAAATTTCATATGTTATCGAATAGTAATGTTTGATAAATTTTTAAGTGGAAACTTACGTTTATTAAACAAAGTTAATATTAAAGTGGTTATAATCAGTAAAAGTATAACAACGAAAATAATTGTCTGAATGTGTTAATTAAAAAACTGAACAGATACGTCTTAATGTCTCCATTTTCGAAGATAAAACAACATTTCATGCTATAACTGGCATCATGAACTTAGTAAAGTGGGGAATCAAGCACACATTTATATAGGAATTTGTTCGTTTCCTATGACTTCTATATACACTTTACGCGTATTAATGTAAAATGTTTTGAAATTTTATTAGCATAGAAATACTGCACTATAGTGATTATACTGATGAAGTTTGGGATAAATCTGAAAATTCTCTACAGAACCTATTATATACATCCACAGCAATGCTAACTATGTAAGACACTAACCTTGCTTAACGAAATAAGAACTAGAAAATTTTGAATAGTGATGTGCGACAGTAATGAACAATATACTGTATACACAGTAATTAACAAAATAGAATATTGGGTAGTAATTATAAATAATATGAAGTTTATAATTCTTTACAACAGTTATCAAATTCATATAAATCAAGATGACCTTACAGTCACCAGTAATTCTATAATATAATCACAGTACATTAATACGATAGAAAAGAAGCGATATAATTGGTACAAATATGTGTGGAATAATGAATTAACAAACTACTTTGATATATGACATGCCTCATAGCTGTACGAAAGAAACACATTGTTATATAACACATATAATACATACATAAAATAGATTGAAATACATTTCTGAGCACTGCATTCATTTTTAATCAACATCTGAATTGGAAAAACTTTTTAAAATAATGCACGATGCTCTTTCCAAATCACAAACGTATTTGACGCAGAAATATATGCTATTGAATATAACCTTTAACCGGGAATTGTTTCTCTTGTGGTGTTTGTTACGTATAATTAACATTTCTATGTTACACTTCATAATATTGTGGAATTTATTTATAATATAGATCGACAGTATTTCGAAATATTTCCACATCGACAATATTTGAACATTCTGACAATAGTAATAATAATCATATTTTACGTTTTCATTGGTGCTGTAATCATTAACTTATATCACAGGTGAGATACAGGAAAAGCGTAACACTTAATGCTTTCTTATGTTATACGTTCGAGACGATTCATAACTCTTTTACTATTTTTGCTATTACTACTGTAGTGATTTAGGCAAATTTTGCACAGCAGCACTACAAATAATAAGAATTAAAATAAAAAATATAGACTATATTGTTGCTTCTACATTGAAATTTATTTATTGAATTGAACGTGGTCAGAGTTCGCCAATAAAGAAGTACGATTTGAAACAGTGGTTGAAGTTTCAAATGAAAAATTTGATTATTTATATATATTTAAAAGTATCATGTGATTGTATTGAATTCAACAAATAATTTTTGAAATAGATGTTGCATCACTGTCCGAATTTTTTTATTCTAATTCTTTCACCATCAGTGCTGCTGTCATTGTAATACCTGTATAAGTCGAAACGACAGGATATGACATGAAAATAGAAATGAGGTCTTACGAATGTAAGTGAAAAAAATATATTACTTCTTATGTCAATAGATGTACGTTATCCGTGGTACATCCATTGTGGTATATGTCCGGTTTGGTAATACATAAATTGTATAATCTCCGAAAACGTTTCTCAGATTTCATACGTAGCGATATAAAATTCATGACGTTTCTAAATGTCAGTGTTACATTACATTTGTATCGCTATTACTGTGGAATAATGTTTTCAAATATGTACGTATGTTTCCTCAGAAAATAGAATAACCTATCGTCATTTTCAGTTCCACGTATTATAGTTTACAGAAGGAGTTTGTGTTTATAACTATTTAGTAATCCTATTGTTATTTTATTATCATATGGAACGTGAATCTAGAATGTGAAAACTCAGTTCCTTATATTTAGAAGCCAATGAAAGGAAGACGGAGAAAGTAAGTTTATTTTAAATTCTCCATTATACTTTTACTTTGTACTTTGTGTTGCATCGTATTTTTCTAAAATTATAAATAACTTTTGATTTATATATTTATTATATTTTGCATCATTTTAGTACACGGTTTTTCAATTTTTATATATAAATATAAATCTAATTCTAAATATAATTCTTATATAAAATATGATCATAATATTTGAAAGAAATTTAAAGAAAATTTTTATTTGCTTTTATCTTGTGGTAATAATAAATAATTATTCTATATCACATAGTTTTAGAATATAGTACTAAAAAGTCAAATACTTCTGTATAATATTGTATACTTATGAAATAGGGTAATGAAATTATGAAATTTGAACTTTACACTTGAAAAAGAGATTAAACAGATTACTAGAAAATCTTAATTCAAGAGTCTATTAAACATGTAAAAATGTAAATGCTTCATGAATCCTGAAGGATTCAGCAGTTAATTAAATAATTGTTCTTTAATCCATAATTATTTGTTTTGCTTATATAAACATTTTTGAAGAGAAGTTCACAAGGGTATGATATTCCAAAGATATTTGAGATTTAAGAATAATGAAGTAATATTGCAGTTTTAAAGAAAATTGATGAATAATGCTGCTTATTTTATTTTTTTTTTTAAATGAATATGGTTTGATGCAGTTTCTTCTGTAAAAATATAATTTTTCCTACGGTAATTATGCATTTGCTCAAAACGTTCATAACATTCAATAATCTTCTTTACTGGAAGAGATAACTATTTGTATTTATATAATATTTGTATTCAAATATATAAATATAAATATATACTCAAAGTAATGTTTACTTCCTGATTTAGGATTATTTAAAGATTAATTGTATTTATTTCTTTTATAATCACAATTTAAACTTCTATATTATCATGTAAGTCATTATTACTACCTTTTTCTATCTCTGAGGAACATATAGCTTTTGTTATGAAACAATTTTCCGTTTTATTTTATTTTTTTATAATAAGATAGTAAATTGACATCATTTGGGTGTTTAGGGAAACAAATCTTATTTCTTTCTTAAAGATGTTTATTTATTTCACAGATAGTCGCAAAGTTATCAAAAATAATATTTCTTTAAACTAACTAAATGATTTTGATGAATCTACTGCAGGTGAATAAAATTATTCCATCTTGAAGTGGAGCAACAAATTTTATATTATATTTCACATGTATTTTCTATCTTATTTCATTTGTATTGTTCTTGTGTATCTGAATTGGTAATAATATGTTTTATATATTATTTATTCATGTAAAAAATTTATGTATTACATTTATAAATTCTTTTATCATGTATTGTATACTAAATGATATGGTATTTATAAATTTGTCTGTCAAAATGTATAAATGTTGATTCGTATAATAAATTTCTAGACATATGTAGGTTTGATCTAATCAAATCCGTTACGTTAGTAAATGATTAAATGTTAATTTTCAATTCAAACACTCTACTATAATTCAATTCAACTTTAATAGTTTAATATCATACTGGCATGTGTAAGGAAATATGTTCATTTATCTTTTTTTTCTGTTGAATAATGTGAACTATCTTGATGTATATTAAACACAATTTATTAATTATTGAAATTTATATGTAGATACATATGAATTTATGGGTATAAATATATATGATACATGTATATGTAAATTATTATTTATGAAATTCATCTTAACGCTGAATATACGTATAAAATATCAATTTTACAATAATCATTTTAATTATTCCAAGCAAGGATTTCTCACATTTAAAAGTGGACTTGCAGTAAATTGTTTTTCCTTTATATCTTTTAACAGGTGGATCTTATAACAGCGATGTAAACTTACGATAGACTACAGAAATGGTGAGCCAGCATTAAATTATGGGTAAGCTTATGTTAATCCTGCTCATGAGCAAGTAAAATAGAAATAAATATTTATCAGTATTAAATAAGATAATACACGCAGAAAGTCACAATTATTATATGACATGGTAAAATTGTTCCAAAAATAATTCTTAGAAAATAGATATATTCATTTTTGATGCTTAAAAATTTGGTCTAAGGAAAACATGTAATAAAAAAATTGAAAATTTATAGTTCATGGAACTGTACATGATTGTCATTATGCAGTTTGCGACCAATTTATTTACATATCTAAATTTCAGATGAATATTTTATATTTTACTGCTGCACAATAATTACAATTTTAGTTATAATTTTCGAAATTTAATTGGAAAATTTTTGCAACTATTAGAAAACCAATACACAACAGCTAAAGAATAATCATTAATCATTACAGAATTATTGTTGTTACATATGAATTTAAAAAATCTAATTTTACCAAAAACATGCATATGTTTGAGGATATGTCATTAGATACATTTGTCATAGTAAAATTATTTATTTGAAACAAAATATATATGTACATGTAATGTATAAATGTGAGTTTGTAGCAAATAAAGTAAAATGTTAGTAATACTTTAATATTAGTTACAATTAGTGGTAACTAGGCTCCCGTTGTTTATGCAAATGCATATTTTTACAGAAAACAGGTAGAACAACAGGATTTGGATAGAAATACATTTTATGATTAAAAAATTCGAGAAATATGTTTCTTATTTTGTTCTTTTTCCATAATGCACATGCTTCTATATTTTATGTTTGAAAATATATGCATCTTATGGCATATGTGCCTTTCTCTGCATGTATACTTTGTGATCATGTGGAATATCTTTCTGATAGAATTAATTTAGTCTATCGAGAAACTCTCCTATTATGACTGTATAGTGTCGATAACATAATTACTGTGTAATGGATACGCATTATGCCATACTTATATGTAATAGGCCTCAGTTACAGTGTGATGTGACAGTGTGACAGTGTGTTTCGAACTCAGGTAGAATGGTTTCATTTCCTCAGTGATATCAGCAATCGAGCTTCTGCTTGTTTCTGTTAAAGTGTTTCTAATAATGCCGAAAACTCGGAAAAGTAAAATAGCAGCATTTAATTGCTGGAGTCTAATTTTTTTTTAAATCAATTATTTTATGTCGCATCAACTTCATGGGTTATTAGCGACAACACAAGGAAGGATTCTTTATGTTTTTGCAGATCTTGGTGTGTTTCAGATATTGCAACAGGCTTGATGATGTCCCACAGTCCATTATGTTGTCTTTTAGGATGGGTTTGACACTGAGTTGTTTTCTTGGCAGTAGGTATACATCGCATTGGAGTATGAGGTGGTCTATTCTTAGGGTCGTCTTGCACCATTCGCAGAATGGGTGGTTTCCTTTGGTGAGTACGTATTTCTGTGTCATTTTCGTATATCTGACTATTATATTACAACTTGGTCACGTATTTTTAGAGTGTCTGGTATTATATTCTTGTACAAGTCACTTTTTATGGTTAGCAGTCGTGGCTTTACTAAGGTTTTCCACTCGTTGTTCCGACGGTGTTTGATTTTTTGCTTGGTGGGCAAGTAGAAAATCGAGTGGTAGGTCAGTGTTGTGATAGGAGATTGTTTAATTTGCTGCTTCCTCAGCAGCTTTGTCTGTTCTCTGGTTTCACTTCAATTCCTGTGTGGGATGGGATCCATATTACTGTAATTGAGTTATGATTTTTTATTCATTCGATGTAGGCGTTTTGGCATTCGTGGATTGCTGTATTATATGTCCATTTGTTTAGAATTGAGGTGACAGCATTTGTGGAGTCACTGGAAGTGGCGAATTTTCTATTGTGGTAATTAGATGTGGCTTCGAGTGCATGTTTTATTGCGTTAAGTTCACCGGTCAGGATGGACGTGTCTTGGTGGAACTTGTCTCTTGTGGTTGAATGTTCGAAGACGATCGAGTAGCCGGTGCTGTTTTTGGTTTTTGAGACATCTGTATATAGATATGTGTATGGTCTTGGTACTACTGGGAGAGCTCCCAAAACAAGTATTTAAGTATGTTGGGGTTGCTATGCTTTTTGTTATGTTTGCGTAAATCGTTGTTGGTTGTGGTTACAGGAACAGTTCACGGCGGAGAACTGGGTATATTTCTTGGGGTTGCCAAAATGACTTTGGTGTTGACATCGTGTTCATATTGGGAAATTTTATTATAGAATGGGAGTGCGGTTTCCTTCACCGAGTGTAGGGTAGGAACTGCGTTCTGTCAGAAGGTGTTTATGAATACAGAGTTCTGAAAGGTGCTAGATACTTTAGCAGGGAACTTGATGCTTAGATGCATTGTTCTGATTTTTAAAGGAATTTCCACTGCTTCGCTCACGATGTTAATAATTGGGCTGTCTCGGAATGCTCCCATTGCTATCATAACTGCATGGTGGTGTATAAGATCAAATTTTATGAGGGTTTATTGGCTTGCAGAGTTGTATACCATAGTCTATCTTAGTTCTTACTATTGTTCTCTATCTAGCAGGGTGTTTATATTTGCACCCCAGTTGTTTGTTGCAATAGTATATAGGATGTTGAGACGTTGGTAGCATTGCGATATAAGTTTGTTCATATGCGGTTTCCACGTTATTCGGGAATCGAAACTAAAGTTTAGTTGCTTCAATCTAGATATCTCTTTTAGTTCTTGTCCGTTGCGGCTTAGATGAACGTTGGTGTAGTGTCTACCTTCGCTGAATGTTATCACTACCGACTTAGAGCCCAAGAACATGAATCCAGTATTTAGTGACCACATTTGGAGGCTCTTCTATAGTAAAGTCTGGACGATGAGTGGGTTTCTTCCTCTGCATATTGTAGTAAGATAATCAGGGAATAAGTATCCTTTGACCTGGTTAGATGAGTTTGTCATCACATCGTTTATGGCTATGAGAAATAGGCCAACGCTTAGGACTGATCCTTGTGGTACGCCGTTCTCTATGATTCTAGATGAAGAGAGATGATTTGCGAGTCTAACTTCGATGGTACTTTTATGGGAAAAGTTTTTGATGAAGTTGAAGGTGTTGTTTTTGATTCCGTGCGTTTGTAGGAGTTTAAGACTTCGGTATCTCCATACAATATGGTGCACCTTTTCTATGTCAAGACATACAGCAGTTAGTTTTTGT
Source organism: Tetragonisca angustula (assembly GCA_036937485.2). NCBI lineage: Eukaryota > Metazoa > Arthropoda > Insecta > Hymenoptera > Apidae > Tetragonisca > Tetragonisca angustula. The sequence goes on along the minus strand of JAWNGG020000334.1, from coordinate 137,466 downwards.
TGGTTGGCAAAGATTTCCTGTATCTCGGTTTCTAGGTTGATTGAGTGATCGTAGGTGGAATGGAGTTGCTGGAAGCCGCTTTGGAACTTGGTAATCAAATGATATACTTGACACTTCTCGAGCTACCACCGTAGGCGATGGTTTACTATCTTTTCCATTAGCTAACACATTGTGTTCGTCAGTGAAATTGGTCGGTAACAATTGGGATCTGTGGGATTTTATTTGGTTTTAAGAATTATTATTGCTTTTTTCCATATTTCTGGAAAGACATTGTGATTCCATATGCAGTTGAATATTGACAGTAGGTAGATTATGTATTAGTGTTTCGTGGCAGTTTGATAAGGAGAAGTTTTGGAATGCTGTCCAGTACTGGGCTGGTATTACCACATTCACTTAAGGCGTACATTAGTTTTGGGTAGGAGATTGATTCGTTAAGAGATTCTATTGTCTGTGAGTCATTATCAGTATTTGGAAATAATGGTGGCTTAGCCTTGGCTTCTAGTTTACACATCTGGAATTCTTTTAAATGGTTGTTGTTGATAGAGGTTTGCTGGAATGTGGATACTAGTATTTCTGAAATATTCGCTGGATCTGTGGTGTGGGTGTCTTCTTCTTTTAGGGCAAGGATTGTGTAGTATGTTTTGTTTCCTTTGATTGACCTGAACTTTTTCCATACTTCTGCCGTTGGTGTAGATAAATTGCGGAATGAAACATACCTTAACCATGACTGTTTCTTGCTGTCTTTAATGATTTTCCGTGATAATGCTCTGTACTTTTTGTAGTTAATGAGGTTTTCTTGAGAGTTAAATTTTTTGTATCGATTATAAGCGTGCTCATTGTTTTTGATTGCTTCAGAATTCTGTCCATTCCACTATGGAGTGAATTTTGATTTCGAGTTGCTTGAGGTAGTTTTTGTATTGGAAATGGCTAAGTCAGCGGCTTCTGTAATGATTCGTATGAAATTGACGAGGGCGGAGTTTATTGAGGCCGGTTGGATCGGGTTTGATTCAGTGTAAAGGAAGGTGGAAGATTCTCTCGGTAAGTTGTCCAATTGGCTTTTTCAAATTTCCACTTAGAGGATTTGTAGGTGTTATGGCAGTAGCTAGTATATGATCTTGATCGTGAAGTGGTCACTATCGAGTAGATTACTTTGCACGTTCCAAGAAATGTTTTGAGCGATTCTGCGGTGGCAGAGAGTTAGGTCAAGTGCAAAAAGGCAGACGGGTGCGGTCGCGAAGTGGGTTGGTTTGTTGGTGTTTAGAAAATTTTGTTAGTCTCGCTATGGTATGGTAGTTCGCTCCACTTGTGTCTGTTTTGTGGGATCTCCATAATATGTTATACCCATTGTAGTTTCCCGTGATGATGAATGGCCTTGGTAATTGGCTAAAAATTGGGGTAAGTTTAACTTTATCAAGATGGTTGATAGGCAGATAGATATTACAGCATATCTTTTGTAGCCACAAGTTCAAGGTTGTATGTGATCGCATTCTCTTGGCTGTGGATGTTGTCCTTGATATAGATGGCGATTCTGCCACTACCGTGGTCACTGGAGCGATTTTTGGTGGAAGCCTTGTAGTTTCTGAGTTTGCCAGATCTTAGTCCTTTAAAATTCCCGTAAGCAAATGATTTCCAGTTGCTCCTTATTTATCAGTGATTGTAAGTATAATCCGTTTAGATTGCACTGAACCATTTTAATTGTCATATTTTGATTTTTAATTGAAGATTGGAAAGGTTTCATGCAGAAATGTGTCCGAGAACCAATTCGAGGAATGAACGGTAGTTGAAAAGTCGTTTCTCGCAGCTGTAGTGGTTCTTCGGGCTTGAGTTTGTTTTTTAGCTAGTCGTCGTATTCTGTTCTTTAAGCTTCTATCTTTGAGTAAGAGTGGATTGTTTCGATCATGTGGAATGGAGCCTTACTATCTTGAGTGTAATCTTTGATAATGTCGATCGGGTTGCCCGTGCCGCAGGCGTTTTCCAAAAGACACTTGAATTGGCAGTAGTTAAGGGTAAAATTACTCTTTGCGTCATCAATGGTTGGCTTTACCGGTTTTAGCATTTCATCAAGATTTTCGCTGAAATTGGTTAGAGATTGGCTACGCTTAGTACATTTTATAATGGTGTTAGGCGTTGATTCCTTGATATTGCCGGTGGAGGTGGTCTTGGGGTTGGTCGGGAGTAGAAAAGGGTATATGTTTCCGTCTTCTGAGCCGGAATCTGTAGCCATAGGTGGTGGTGTTTTGTAGTTGGTTAAATAGTCTGTTTCAGATTGGATCTTCCAATGGTTGTTGGTGGCTCCGATTTCAGTTATGTTTGAAGTATTGAGGCATGTTTGCTGTATTTGTGTATTCGTGCGTTCTGTCTCGTGTCTGTTTGTATCTAGGTTCCATTATTTTTATCTGCTTTTCTGCTGTGGGTTAGATTAGGTTTGGGCTAGGTGGATAACTGCAATCTTTGGCGTCGTGGCCTTCTTGTTTGAAAGCAGTAGGGTTTACTCGTAGACACTTCTGTACTGTGTACCATCGTGTTTTATTAAAAAGGACTGGGGAATATTTGGGAGGTCGTCTGGGTTGATGAAGACATGTCTACCAATACTCATTATGTGAGTAAAGCCTGCTTCTTATATACCTGGTAAGGAACGTTAGTTTTGATGTTATTCGGATAATGATGTTTGTGAGGTATTTTTCTATGTATTCGTGTGGTACAGATGATGAGACATTCGAAAATATTAAGCTCTGGGATGGATTGTTTAGCGGTCTGACTGTACTTTGTACTTTATTGATAGTTATTGCGCTTTGGTTAGTTACGAAGTCTTGCGCTGTAGTCTGTCTTGTCGAGATAGATGCAGATACGACCGTTGGAGATTCGGGAAGCGAAACGGACAGCTACGGAGCCAGTGACATTAGCGACCGCGAGTATGTAGTATTTTATTGTTGTGTTGTCAATAGCGTCGATTAAGATTGCTTGCCCAATAATTGGAAAAGAATTAATCATTGTAAAATAGCATAAGATTTTGCTTGTGTAGCTGGAACATTTGATGCGTCTGATGGTAGATTGATGGTTGGTATCTGTGTATAGGCATCTATGTGCAGAAGCCTCTGTGTTGGTCCACACTCTCTGACTCATGTTGTGTCGAAGATGAATCTACCCATGTGAATCTACCCATACTGTGACGCATACTATCACAGCACTTTATTATTGTACTCTGTACCATTGACAGACGCGTGCAAGGTAAACACGTCTGTTCGGTTTTAACGCTCGGGAGCAACTAGATTCTAATTTTGTTATCGACGAGAGCAATGAAAGAGTTTTGTATTGTGAACCATCTAGTAGAAATATAAAATGCGAAAGAGAATCCCTGTTTGTGCAACATTTAAATACTGCCACACATAAAAGATACTTTGAGGAAGCAGCTAACACGAGTGGAAACGATACTTCGCAGCAGCCACCTGTGAGTTCAAAACAAAATGTCTTTTATGAAGGTTTAACCCGAGCAATGTTTGCTGTAAATATGCTTTTGCGTGCCTTAAACAACGATGTATAGAGACACTTTCTAACAAAATATACAGATCGCAATATTCCAGATCAATCGACGCGACGAAGGAATTACTTGGATGATTGCTACGATTAAGTACTCAAAATATTAGGGAAGAAATTGCTTACCACTGTATGTGGATTTCTGTGGATGAAACCACTAATGCAATAGGCCAGTACATCTTTGCAAATTTAGAAGTAGGAATACTATCCAAAGATCAAATAACGAAACTGCACTTACTGTGTTTCAAGCAATTAGAAGTGACAAATAATGCGACAGCATATCGTCTATGAAAAATATTAAAAGATACTCCTCTGCTATCGATATCTGTTTTAACTAGATGGGGTACGTAGATCGAATTGCCATTATTTTATGCTGAACACTTTGAAAAAGTTAAAGAAGTGTGTTGAACTTCCGTTAATCTAAATATGTTTATATAGAGTTCGATTAAATACATATCTGTTCTATTTTTTTATGTTAAAACGTAGTTTAAACATTCAAAGAAGAAAATTCGGCAGCAATTAGGACAGCACAAGATAAACTTACGTCAAGCGTGATGAATTTACACAAAATTTAACATTTATTAAAGCCCATTTAAACACTTTGCCTGCCACGGTACAAAAATCGGAAACAGTAGATTTGCCGTTAAACACTTCGACGAGGATATATATGAATTAGATTAATCATTTAGAAACCTGGGGATTACGGAGAAGAAATTAGAAAAGAAAGTAACTGCGGCTGTAGAAAAAAATTCTGGGTTAAAGAAGATAATACAAATTGCATATAGTTTAAATAATGAACTTGTACAAGATCTAATAGATCCGCCAGATATCTGCTGGTGTAAATATAAGTACATCTGCATCGTGCGTCGTGGAGCGAATATTTTTCGCATATAAAATATTTTTGTCGATGGATAATCGTAGTGAATTAACGCCATTCTGTTTCGAGAAAATGCTTGTCTTTTATTGTAATTCAAATTACAATATGCCACAGTATCTCACTAAACTTATTGTTAGTTTTGTATACCTTCCTTTTGTGTTAGCATGCATAGCATCTTTGTGTATATTTGCATACTTTTTGTGCACATTTGCATGATTTTCTTACATTTTTGCACATCTCTAGGTCATATAAATAATATGTTTCTTACATTTTTATTGGGCATAAACATCCGGAATCTGGTAATAATAATGTAGTACCTGTATGGTACATTCACTCTATTGAGACTTAATGCTTTCTATAATTTTTACAGCAGTTAATCTCTTAAAACTAAAAGTAGTATATTTATACGGTTAATTTAGTCTCTGTTGTATCGATATTGTGTTGAAGGAAACTTATAACTGTAAATTACAAGAATCAGGGAATTGAGTGTTATATTGAAATTATATTATGAAGTAGAAAGTCATACGAGAATGGAGATTTTTCTAAAACAAATAAATAAATAATATCGAATGTATGCGAGAAAGAAACACGATATATTTAACGTTAGGTATTGATGATATACGTATGTATATGTACGACAGATTCGTACCTTTAAAGAACCAAAAATATAATGAACTTATTAATTGTTATCGTTACTGTCATCTAAATTCACTGGCAGTCTAACTTTTGTGCTTTTAACGGATATTTCGTAACTTGTAAGTAGCTTTGTTATGAACATTAGTTGCAACCATATAAGCATTTTATGAACATTAGTTGCAACCATATAAGCATTCGTACTGAATATGAATGCCATCCTTGTTTATTAAGAAATGGTTAGAGGGAAATACATTTATTCGTGTTATATGAGATTTTCGCTCCATGTTACATCGAAACCGTATATATAAATTATACAGATGTGTTACACGTGACCTTACTGTATTCATATTACATTCTTTATATTATATCCCAAATAATTTTCTAATTTATTTAAATTTAATACATAAGTATAATATTACTATTATAGCAGTAATACTATATATATATATATATTATATATAATGGTAATACTACTGCTATAATAATAATATCCATAGAATGAATTCGGAACTGTTATCCAAAATGATTCGTCTTTTATTAATTGTGCTCGAAAATATTTTTACAATTAACAGCATTTATTTCTTTTACAAACATGTTTTAATGTTCTACATTATATTTTGCTTTTAGTATGTTTTCTTTCTAAGAAATATAGTTCGAACGTTTGTCACGAAATAACTTTTCCTTATATTTCATTTTACTAAAATACTAACGTGACATTATCGTAACATATCTCTAGAGAAATAAATATCATTTTCTTTTAAGAATTTTCAAAATCATGTTTTTTTTAAATTTATTTCATTCAGATGGGATTAAATTATTAAGAAGAGTAAGATTTCAATACAATTCACAGTCAGTAATGATTTTGGTGTATGCGCCTCATGCCAAATGAAATTACCCTGAAATGAAGCAATATGCAAACTCTATCTTAATTCATTTGTATTATACCCGTTTGTGTAAATTTTTTTATAATAATATAATTCATATGTTTTTTAAAAGTTTGCAGATTTCATCTAATGGTTATGTTATTAAACGATAAAATGCTGATTTATTTGTAAATCATTTGTTATTGAAATCTATACTGAAATTTGTCAGATATGTATTAATAGGGATTGTAGATATAATATATTAATGTTACAACAATCATTTTAATCTATAACAGCAATTTTAGGTTCTTAAAAATGGATAATCAGTTGTTAGCATATTTTTTAGTAAGTGAATGCAGTGAGTGGTTCTTCATTTGGTGTGCTTAAAGATGAGTAATAAAGGAGAATAATAATGCAATACATACTATGTAATATGTAACAATTATATACCATGTTTGAACTTGATGTCTGGTATATTAAACCTTTATGTAACACTATTAATTTGTTACAAAAATTTAAAATAGGAATTAGAGGAATAGTTCCATATAATATCAAAATTATATCTTACATATGAATGTTAGTGGATCGAAAGACACTCACACTGGTTGTTGACAAATTTAATATAAATTATGAATTACATATATAATATAAAGTATAAATTTCACTCTCTATCTCGTCATACTCTGCTTCACTCTAGTCTCGCGTCTCTCACACTCCCGTCACGGGATCTTCCCGATCAAACTTGTTTTTTCGTCACCACACTCGCACTCAATTGTTTTTCGCATACATCTCCCTCATTGGTCCTTTCTTATGCCATTAAATATATCAAACACTCAGATCTCAACACACAGCAGTTATATAGCAGAGTTATACAGCACATTCTCACCAAACTCATCCTTCCATACAAACATCATGTATATTCATCCATCTATGGCAACCACTACCACAATGAAATCATATTATAAGAGAATCTAATAAAAATACAGATATCTTTCCATGAAACATAAATAAATAAATAATATAATATGAAAGAGGGAAGCACAATAAGTTTATTGTATTAAGGTATCATTTGATATGTTTAACGTATTAAGGTATTATTCGATGGTACACTACATTTGATATTTGGAATCACTTTCGGTCCAATACCTTTCCTCTTAATGAACTAAATGTCCTCAACACTAGTTTATCATTAATAGTAATTGCAAGTATATAGCATATTCTCTTATATTAATTATAACTCTATAAACATTCGTGGTGCATAGGAAGGTCGTCCATGTTCATTAAGAAATGATTTTTTAGAAATTGCGTCCTACGAACACCGTGTTATAAAAGATCTGGTATACTTTTCACTGTGATATACTGTTATTGCTATCATGTACCGTGTTGTACAAAGATTTACTGTATTGTAACACTTTCAGTACCATGTCCAAAGTAATTATCTAATTTTCTTGAATCTAATAATATATTTAATATTATCATGTGTAATATTACTATTATTGTAATATATAGCGAGTCACTAAAAACTGTTGTATAGAATAATTCGTCTTCTATTAGATATATGGGATAAATGGAATTATATGACATTTCCGGATTGATAGGCGACGAAAAAGGTGTGATTTGGTATCTATAGGGTAGAGATGTATGTATGCAAATCCCATATACATATATATACATATATATATATACACGTACGTACGTACATATGTGTATATATTTATGTTTTATCAGATCTAGAGGTACCTTTCCTTTTAAATATAAGAAAATGCTAACGGAGATCATATTTGAAGCTTACATATTTAAAAGTAATTGTACACATAATTACACGAGAAATAATTGTATCTCTTCGATTTGAGTATTCTACAAATTTTTTTTGAATGAACTGTTATGCCTTGTTCTTCTTCTGACATTAGAGAAACTCTCGATGCACTGGTTCTTCGATCTTTTTCTATTTCTTTTAATCTTTTGAGCCCCATGGACCGATATATGCGTTCAGCGAAAGCTATTGTTTTGGTCTATAGGTGCATATATGGGTTCGGCAAAAGTTACCAGCATGGATTATGACACATATATGCGTTTGTCAATTTTTTCGATCACAAACGTAGTATAATTACAATTATTTTTATATGTATAAGATGAATATTTGTGTATTCCGTGGCAACGATAATAAACAACAGATGACACTCTGTTCCTGTCAGACTTTTTTTGGCAAAGAGTCGTGATTTGAGTTCTGTCATAAACAAATAAATTATTAATAAGCCTAGCGATTCAAAAATGAATATTTTGCTGTTTGTAATATGTGTTTAAAGTTTATTATTTGTTATATATAAATATTGAGTTTGGTTTTAGTATTTTATAATTAGATTATGTTGCAAATTTTACAGTTTTTAACAAATAGTTAATGCTCAGATATAATGTTCACCAATTATTTAATTTGATGTAAAAAATTACCATTTAAATTTATTGTTTGTTACGTCCGGTATACTCAATCAACAAAGTACGCACTAGGGTAAAAGTTTTCCGTCCAGAGTGAGTGCAATTGCTAGACGCTCACCGTTCAAGCGGAGCGTTTGGCAGAAAGTTTTCCTGGGCTCAACAGATTAATATGTAAACAGAAAAAAAATAAAAATTGATGATAGTACGTGTTTGTTGCTCTTATTACATATATAGTATGCCGTAATACAATGCATACATATTCGATTTATTATTACTGTTCTTTGTACATATATTGGAAGCATAAATGTTGAAAGCTAAAACATTCTTACATCTGGCTTGACGGACGACGGTAGGATTATAGCTATAGTCCAACCAAAATGCGAAATCTGGGTGTAACCTTCTGCTCAAACGGCACATACGTCCGATTCTGTTTCTGTGGACCGCGGTGATTGCTGCTGACTGGAGCGCTTTCAAAATTGCGTTGAAGGTCGCTAGCGGAGATATTTTATCGCGGCGCATTCCCTATGTTAATATATGGAATGAATAGGCACGGCTCGAGGGCGTAGAAACGTTTGTAACAAGAGAATCGCTCATAAAACGGATACGTTGATAAAACACGTAGATAGAAACGTTAAGAAAGTAATTCAAGAAGGGATAACGCACCTCAATAATGATGAAGACAGCAATAACGGCAATATCCGCCGAAAATGTGGGCAATAAGGAAAATAATGACGCTCCCCGCCGATGCGAGCTTGTTTTATCTCTTTTGGAATTTGATCGCGCAATAATTGCCATCCTTTCCGCACGTAACGATTCGCGGGTCATCGACCGAACAGCGAAATCAATGTGGTAGCGCGTAGCAGACGTTTCTTTATATACGCAGTGCAATTATAATCTGGACCTTGCGCAAACCTCACTACTTATTAATGACCGAATTGTTTTGCAATCGACTGTACGTAGCAACTCATGATATACATAGGTGTCACTTTGCCATATCTTCTCATCCTGCAGTTTGCAGGTACGTGGCATTTCCGTATATTATGTTCTTTCATTCAATATCTTCGACAGATTTTCGAGTCCATTTTTATTTTTGATCTATTTCATTGGGAAATGTTCAATATCCTCGTTCTATTAAATAGCCGGCTTGCTTTAAGTTGTCCTATTGTACTTGTCAGCGCAGCCAAGTTACCAGAATAGGCAGCAGCAGTCGCTACTATTTCTAGCAAGCTTTCTCTCAAGATCTTACACTCAATTTCCTCGCTATTCTCTGCAATCTTCTTGAATGGGCGAATCGTTTCCTTCTTAATATCCATAGGATCTCTATTGGTTATTTCTGCCTCCGCAGTTGGTTCTGAGACTTGTAGATACTAGAAATGTATGTAGAAGTTAACCTTTTCAGAATGTTTTAGGGGATGTTCTGGTGTGAGGTGCAGGTGTATTCGGATTAATAACGGCGTATGGTGTATAAATCACTTTATTACTTGACGACATACACTGCGGCGCGAAGGACGCGGAAGACGCGGTGAACATATAGCATTTCGCTGGTGTACATGTCGCGAGACTATCCGTGCGTCTCCTTCTCGAAGTTTTCTTTTCGCTTTTTTGAACTCGACTCTACTCCTTGACTTGTACCTGGACTCTCTCGAGTTCGTCGCTTTTTGCTGCCAGGAAAACTCGGTCCCCGTTTCGGACATCCCTAATTGGCCGACTCGATTTTTTAGCCAATTAGGTTGTCACGAAATTGCGCCGCCTACTCCTTGCGTCCGTGACGCGCTTTTCCTGAGAGTGGGGGTGCAATCTCGCCGAGGCCGATTTCCCGGAATTGTGGCGATGTAGCAGGGTCTCCTCTGGGCCTCGCTTTCTTCAAATGTTTTCCAGATGACGATCTGGGTGGCCCATAGTACCTAGAGTTTACGACGCTTCGCAGAGATGCTATTGTAGGCCGAAATTCTATAAACTATAAGTGCGGACGTTTGGTCTTACGCACTGTGAAATCTAAACTTTGGCCTTCGCAATTCGATAGCACGGGCGCCACGTGAGTCGTAAATTCTCCTAACTTCTTATCTGAGAAGACGTCTTCTCTTCCGACATTTGTTAGCCGCTACAATGTAATGTCACTAATAAAAATCATTGTCACAATATATGCAGTGATTACCTCGTTAGAGATTCATGCAATGTAAGTGCAACTTGTGCAGATTAATTTACAAGATTTACAGATCATTATTTAATTACTGATCAAATTTTTATTTACAAGATCACACGGCGACACAGTTACTGATGTATTTGAAGGAAATAGAGATTAAAAAGATAAATATAGTACGAGGATCCAAACAAAATTTGACACTATTCGGCAAATGTAATACGGATCACAATGCAAAAAAATTTGGTTGCAACGAAAATTCTGATACTAACATTTCATAAAGTTTGCTCGCGCCATTACAATTTATTTATTTTATTGACAATCTTAGATGAAGATACAATTGTTTGAAAGCTTATCTATAAACTGCCTAATAAAAAATAATGGCTCAGAGTTCAAAACAAATCGTTTGTGAGAGAATGAAAATTATTTTTCTAGAAAGAAATACAATCTTTAGTGAGACTTTATTTAATAATGCAGTTAATTCCTTTTTGAAGAAACTAGAACAAGCAGCTTCTCTTAATCGGTAAATGTAAAGGGAATAATTCTATAAAATTTTCGTCAATAATACCGGACCATAAATTGTTACTAAATTGTTTCGGATGTTTGATATGATATCTTGAGGATTTTTCTCGTCTCAGTGATATGTGTTACGAAAACTAATTGTGCCATTTCTCGTAAAATTAGTCTTATTTGTAAACAGGGCCATGTGTAGAAAATACTGCTCATTTATTTATTGCATTTTATTCAACCACCTATGCAGAACTTCTCATAATACCTAATCGCTTTCTGATAAATCTTACACTCCTGGTGATAAGTATGACGTTGCTGCTTATGTAAAATTTTCTTTATCACTGTATTATACCTACTTTCTTTGATTCTCTAGTACCAATTAGAAAAAATATTATCCGAAACTTCTTTCCGTCTAACATCTTTATCTCTAATGATAGTACTATTATTGTTTGTTGCATTTCTCAAATGTCAGTTTGTTAAAGATGTTCGTAAGTTTCGCACATTCTGAACCATTTCCCCTTGAGCAAGGAGTGATTCAGAAATATTCATACATATGATATGTTAGCCATTTCAGTGTTGGAAAGTTTCATCTTTAGTATTAATACGCGGTAATTGTTACTATTAATTCACAATAGTGAATGTTGCTTTGTTTATTGTCCTTCACTGAACATAATTTGTATTCTGTTTCTTTCATAATGCAATATCTAATATTTAAAAATTTCCATAATTTAATGTCTCCAGATATGCAGACAATGTCCAACAGTGTTGGATTAACCTGCGGAAAGAATTGATTGTTACAACAAAAACGAAACGAACTGTGAAACAGAAACAGGCAGAACGTATGGTTACGTAAACATTTCTGCTTATTTTAATGTGCTGAATTCAGTCCTCCTCATTTTTCCGCATGCAACGGAATACCCTTTACATTTCTGTAGTTGATATTGAGATAGTATTGAGCATTTGAATCGTTATTTACACATGCATTTTCCTTAAACATTTTATTGAATTATGAAGGACGTTAGACAATGTAGTCCATGAGACGGAAATTCTGCTCGTTACGCGTGAGATTCACCAAACATGTAGCGTCTATTGCATTAATTTTGAGTGACATTAAGGGCATGTTAATTATATTCAAAGTATTAGAATGTCAAGAAAGAGAAAGGAAAATTCTGGTTAAGTTCTTCTGTACAAAAAGATATCGATTGCAAAATTTTTGTTGCTGCAAAAAGTTAGCACAAAATGCTAAATTTGAGTCATTCTATGGAATCTGAGAAGAAATATATAAGAACATGTAGAAATAGTGGAATCAAGTATACAAAAGGAAATACATGTGACAGTGTATAAAGGAAGGATATTACTAACACTAAAATAAATAAAAATAACAGGTCAGTCATTAATAAGACTATTTCTTTAACGTACGTTTAAATATAATTGCTAAATATATGTAAAAATGAAAGTATAGGAGAAAGGAGATTTCCTTTTATGTTGTTAGTGAAGGAATGGTGATACGTCTGAAACTGAGGATGTTAAAAGGGAATATATGTGTGGTGTTAAAACATCACCTGTTAACGTCACTGTCCGCATTTTTAATTTTTGTTTATCATTCTCTGATGGTTCGTGTAAATCGAGAAGCAAACTTAATAAAATTAGCTTCCGGCAATTCTTCGCTAAATTATTCGTTTCTTCTTTTTAAATAATTAATAAAGACGGTGTTTGTATCATTTGAGGAAGATTTTTATTTTCTTCTACGTCTTGTATTCTTTGAGTTATATGTTTTTTTATCAATTATATTCTCCGTTGTATCTTTTGGATTATCCCATAATATTCTTCCATTTCTTCAATTATAACGTTACGTTCTCGTATGTAATGTTATTTTTATCAATAATATTTGATGAAATGTTTTACTGCATCGCACACAGGTTTTGTGTAAAAATTCTAAGTGCAAAGCTATATCTTTAGTGACATTTTATATGATAGCTCTTCATTTCTTAAATACATTCTTCTATTATTTCTGTATAGACCAATGTTTGGTATACTCAAAAAGTTTTTTCACTTATTTTTAAATACCACTTACTTAATACTCTTTCTTCTGGATTTGTTAATATTCGATAGAAGCTTAAGTTCTGCTTTATTTTCTATCTACGAAATTCCTGAAATTCCTTCATTGTGCTTTTAACAATTCCGAAACTTTTTTATTTTTTGAATATTATTTCATTATTATTACTTGTTGTTTTAAGTATGTAAATATATATATTTCCTTGGAAATATTGCGATATTGCAATCATGGTCAAAATTTAATTGCTATTTTTTATTAAACTTAAGCCTTTTAAATTAGTTTGTTTTATTAAATATATATTAAATGTACAATGTCTCCTTCATCAGATGTTTTTAAATTTATTTGATCTTCCAATCGTAGTTTCCAGTGACTTCGACAATTTCTCTCTTTCTCTGGCACATGGAACGTTAATATATCACGTATACTTCTCATTAGCGTTAAATTTAATAACTGTGCTGAAATAAAAGTAGTGACCATCGTCCGATGATTCTCTCCAAATAACTAGGGCATCGAAAGATTTCTTTTTCATTTCTTTTTCAGATTTCGTGTAACCACAGCAATGATATCTTGGTGTTAGAATAAGCAACGAATCGATATGTGTATATAGAATGAAGATGACTACGTGCAAATCACGTACTTTTGCACGGACCAACTTTAATTTTGCGTGCCGTTTTTTTATGTAGTATAGGATAAAATAAACTCTGACAGCTAATTACAGAGGAATTTCTATCCAAATCTATGCGATTTTCACATCGAACACAATTTATATGGTTATGAATTATTCTCTTATAAATTTTTTCTATAAGTTTTTCTCTTTTAATTAGAAAGCACAACATGACTACCTGATCTAGCTAGACTGAAAATTTAATTTTTCAAGAAAATTTTCATTTTTTCGGCAATTAATCTTTACCTTAATGATTGATAAATACTCATGTATATATATACATAGAATCACAAGAAAGTCTAAAGATACACTTGGAATTAATAATATATTACACGTTGGAAGCATAATATTAGGGACTAATATTATAATAAAAGCTAAGATTAAGGCTTAGAAATGTAAATATTGAATTGATACTCAAAATGAGATCTCTAAGATTTATCTGTCACGGCAGAACTAGTAATTTTCTAGATTGAAATTTTATCGTGCTGCAAACCCGATCAAGCATAAAATAGAATTATATAATGTACAAATACTTAAATACAGATAATACATTCGAATAGATTATTCGCAAGTGTTGTTACAAAACGGTTTGCATTAGCACGCCAGCTGCAAGCAGCTTGAGTCTTGATACACGGATTTGTTTTTATGCATTCCGATTTTATGCATCCCGATAAGTACTGTAACTATTAGAAGTATAAGAGACACATTGGTGACACGGTCAGGTACAGAACTCTTTATTTTTCCGTAGCTCAATTTTCGGACATCAAATATCAAGAAAATGTTCCTTTTTAATTTCTGAACCACAATGATCTCATATCTTAGGCAATCTCTTTTTAGTTATTTTTACAGTAGAAATGCCTCACAATTGATTGATTGTGAGTCGTGTGACACCATGTAAATTTGTAGCTGTATGATATATTGAGCAATGAATGTCATTATTATGACTATTAGAAATTGTGTGATTGTAGATACCGGGTATTATTTTCTAAATATGAATTATACTATGAGTATTTTTTTTTGTTCTATGAGTGTGTTTTTGTAAAATTTGCCGGGTTCAGATTGAAGAAATATTTTTTTTTAAGACAATGAGGAATAGATTAATTTAGAGCTGTATTGCTTTATAAAGAACTTATGATTTTCGATAAAATCAGAAGTGTATAAGAATGAAAGGTATACTTATGGTTACATGGTGATGCTGGATTGCAGATTTAATGTTCCATTACAATTCATTGAACAATTTTCGCATGCAACCAAGAAAGTTCCTTTTGGTCCAAGGTGTGGGACAGAAAGGTGCTTCTGAGCTTTTGCTATAAAGGATTCCGTACTTCATCATTATTTTCAGCGCGGTTTATGAAAATCTTTTTGTTCACTGAAGTTATCATATACTCATTGAAGTTACTATATTCTGTAGGTGGTTTTGTGATTGATAAGTTTGTGTAGAGTGTGATGCAATTAAACAATACGTATGTGGAATGTAAAGTTTGTTAAACTAATGGTGCATGTTAACGTTAGATGTAAAGTGTAACATTTTTTACTGGATGTTCCATGATAGAATGAAATTGTTCAGTTTATGCATCTAAGTCGAAAATTATTATTTCTTAAAAGTATGAAACGGAAGTAAGTTTTAGTGTGAATATATGTAAATCAGATCTTTGGATTCTTTGAATTTGTGTTGATTTTACGTTTGATTTACGATTTCTAGATTTATTAGTTTTGCAACTTTTTGCTTTTCAGCACTACATACTTGCATCAGAAATTGAAATCCTTGCATTTGTTCATTTGTTGGATTTTAGACTTACAATTCTTCGAATTTGCGACTTCAGTTTGCAAGTAGGATGTTGTCAGAATATTAGGTTTGCTAAAGTTAGAGTTTTAAGTTAATTAAGATAGCCTCATTGCCATGTGTATTACCAGTTTTTTGTTTATAATGTTATGAGTTAGTTTATTACACAATAAATTTATATCTTTATGCTTTCTGCTTTAAGATTCACGATTTATCCTTTGTATTTCACGAAATCATATTTAAAAGAAGTTATCAAGGTTTTATATTTCAACTATGTCGTCATATATTGCATTCAGTGTAATTTAGCATTCAGGATATATTTAGTGATTTTCTTTTTATGTATTCATTTAACCACGGTATACAATTTTTTTTTTATATATGTAGGTAAGTTATTACAAGTAAGTCCAGTGTGAATTGTAACAGATTGGTTTGGTATTGTATTTATTGCGTGTCCATTATTCATGTTGTTCTTTATATCTAAGTTGTCACAATTTGATATTTTATGTTCTGATGCTTAACACTCAAGTATAAGCATGTACTTGTTTCATTCTGGTTGATATTTTGTATTATAAAATATTTCGATCTGTAGCGGCCTATAGTTCCTCCAGTACGAGTCCCAAACACGGACGTGCAAGCACGTGGCTGTGGGCCTAGCGTCGAAGTCTGGCGATCTTCGATGTTAAGCAAACAGAGTGCGGAATACCGCTAAGATGGGTAGTTATAACAACAAGCGTCTGGGCAAACGGGTCCCTGACATCAGCCCCACTTATGTGTCTAGACAGCGATTCTGAGACGAAACGCACAACCTTTCCTCTCCTTGCGCAAATCCTCAGTCCTCGCAACAATTGTAAATAGAATGTGAATATGTTGATACCATAGCTACTTCATACCATTCAGATCTAATGACTCATAATATTCTCTTTTTGTTTATCGTTGATATTCTGTGAAATGTTAAGTTCTACTTTATAATAGAACACTTTACTATTGTATACTGTATGCATTTCCTTCATCAGACCCAAAAACATCATCATTGTCTAATTTCATTTCTTGTTCAGAAATAACTTCTGCAATAATTGTCTGAATAACTGATTCAGTAAATTGACACCACCCGGTTTTAATTTTTGCAATATTGCAGACTTGGGTAGCTCAGATAGAACTGCACGCCATTAGAGAAAGGCTTGATGAATTCTGATATGAAACAATGTGAAGGGTTTGTTGGGAGTATCTATATATTGTACCTAGACATTTTTATTTATTTGTATTGTGTGAGGATGAAGGATTTGGGTAAGGTGAGGAAAGGTTATGCGTTTCGTCTCAGAGTCGCTGCCTAGACTCATCAGTGGGGCTGATGGCAGCGACCCCTTACCCCAGACGCTTGTTTTCATAACTACTCGCTAGGCTGGGCGGTCACCCATCCTAGCAGTGTTCCGCATTCTGCTTGCTTAACGTCGAATATCGCTAGACTTCGACGCTAGGCGCACAGCCACTTGCGGCTTGTACAAGTCGGTGTTCGAGACTCGTACTCGAGGCGCTATAGGCCGCTACATCACCTCCTTCCCAGTGATAGCGATACTGAGAGGAGGAGACCTATGGAGGAGTGGTTGTCGGATGATGTTGCTGTGGGCTGCTCTCCGTTTGTAGCTCGGCCCTGGTATCCTTTACGAAAGATTTCCCAGGGTCGGGCTGTGTTGAAAACTCCACGTGGCTGCGTTCGGCGGAGGCGCTGAGTGTACGTGGCTGCTGCGATTTGCTGCGTGTCGCATGCGTGGCTGGCTTTGCTGGGACCGCGACGTGATGCCTGCATGATGTACACGCGTGTTACTATTGCGTGCTGCCGTACTACTGGCTGTCCTCTGTGTCCGTTTGCATTCGGCGGAGGTGCTACGTGCGCGTACCTATGGGCGTCTTTTCTCTACGACCGTTTGCATTCGGCGGAGGTGTTGTGTATCAGCGCGTCTCCTCTGCGACCGATTAACATGCCGTGGTGGCCTACTGCTGTGGCATCCGTCCTCGATGTTGAATCCTCGTTGGCGTCTGTGTCCTTCTTGATGTTGCATCCGTGCTGGTGTGTCGTCCCTTCCTTTTGTTGTTGTCGTTTTTCTGGCTCCGTTTCTTTACGGTTGCGTGTTCATATCAATCGTCGGGCCGTCACCACTTGAAGGGTTTCACGATGATTGTATGTTATCTTATTATTTATTTATTTACATTTATATTTACCTTTGTTTTATGTGATTGATGATGCTGGAAGGATGTAGGATTTGGGTAAGGTGAGGAAAGGTTATGCATTTCGTCTCAGAGTCGCTGCCTAGACTCATCAGTGGGGCTGATGGCAGCGACCCCTTACCCCAGACGCTTGTTTTCATAACTACTCGCTAGGCTGGGCGGTCACCCATCCTAGCAGTGTTCCGCATTCTGCTTGCTTAACGTCGAATATCGCTAGACTTCGACGCTAGGCGCACAGCCACTTGCGGCTTGTACGAGTCGGTGTTCGAGACTCGTACTCGAGGCGCTATAGGCCGCTACAAATGTTTCAGATATCTTTCCATACTGTAACAATTTATGCCATTCTCGAGTAATGAAATGTTTTGATTTTGCCTGCTAGGGCAAAGCGAACGTATCGTATGTGGTGTAAAAGTATCTTCTAGTAAAATAAACAATGCATTTCGAAAGTAAAGTATTTCAGCTTTAAAATGACCTCTCTAGCAGTTTGTCACTGTACCGTTTTATTCTACAAAATTGCAACTACTTCAACATTTAATGTCTGCATATTGGGACTTCAAAGTCAGTCACTGCACGTAAAAGAAACAAATAATTCTGGCAATCTTTGGATGATAGAGAACTTAGATAATGGATAATAAGGTAATGTATAGTGAAAGCGATAAGTTGAACTCCAAATTCAAATGTTTTCTATATTATACTTCTATATTCTGTGCAAAATGGTTACAATATACGATACAATGCAATGCAGTATGATATGATGCAATAGAATATCATACGTTAATTAGTATATATATAATTAAAATATATCTTACAACTGTTTTGTACTTTGTATATACATATACGTATAAAGCCGACAAATTTAAATACTGTTGATAATGAAATTCAACAATGATTTATGCATTTGTATACGTATGGTACATGTATATACAAATTAGATTACTCCATTCAGAGAGAAGGACATATTTACAGACGAATGATTGGCCAAGGTGGACACGTTCTGTTCGCGATTACGTTTCCGTCAAATTTTTGAAACTCATGAATTACTTCAAAATTCTAACTTTAAAAGGCAGTTAATTGTTACGTTGAAACTACTAAAGCACATTTCATGCTTCTTAAAGGTAAGAACATTGTGAATTTCAATGATAAAATGTAGTTTGTTGAGAGGCACATTGCTCTTAGATACAGTGTTTCATGTCAGTATTCAACATCAGTCTTCTTTTTTTTTCATTGCAAGTGTACTGAATGACAACTATTGATTTTAGTATAGTTACGAAATGAAATGGGAAAAGAGAAAGTGAATTCCGCATCGCAAATTTCCAAATCGCAGTAAATAATGACTGCCTGTTGAAATTAACTTATTCATTTACGCGAGAATAAACCAATATCCAGCAAAGCTTTCGTGTTGTACTTAGAATACATTAAAAATATCTTAATATCCAGAAATTTCGTCTCTACATACCTTGTAACTTAAAGGTACGATGTATGTCGTAACGATGCATGAACAGAGGACGGGATTCGGATAATAACATTTGTGCATCTTACTCATTTATATACAGTATTCTTGTTTGCTAAATGCTTCTACTGGTATTTGTCCCTGCTTTTGAAACGTTTGAAACATTGAAAGGGCATTGTCGTAATCCCATGACAGTTCTTCTAAGCATTTCAGACTCCACTGCAAGTTCATGCCTGTTTGTTGACTTAGCGACATTGTCATTTATTGTCTTATATCTCCGAGTATTGGTGCCGTTGATGGTTCTGTAGTGCTGCTGACTGTTGAAGTCTGTGAATCTGTCATTTGCGCTTGCGGATCAGTTATTTGTTCTTCTGGATATGTCATTTGGTATTTTGGCTCTAACATTTGTACTTCCGGTATTACAGTACTTGCTTCTGCACCTCTCGTCTGTACGTTTGGTTGCCAATTCTCTTGCTTTAGCTGTGCCTCTGTCGGCTGAGTGACATGTAATTGCTCATCTCTGTTACAGTATCCACTTTCTTCGGGAATTATCGTGAAGGTCCGATTAATGTAACGGATAGGCTGTTCTTTCTTGTCAAGGTCTTTGAACATTCCTGATACTTTAACCAACATCATCGCTTCCGTAATCAGACTGACGTACATCGTAAATGTGTTGACATCGTGAGACCTTCGTGGCATTTGAGACAAATATGCAACGATTTGCAAACGTCCCTGTTTCAGCAATTTCTGTTGTTTTTGTGTATTATATTTTCTGTCGTCCATGATGTACTCATTCAACATGTTTGGATTGCTACTACGGTGACGATCAAACACAGTTATACTGAAACACGCATCTCTGGTATATGCGCTTAGCAGTGGTTCACGTTTCTCACTATCGAATATGAGAAAATATTGTTCTAAGAATTGGCTCGCAATATGTTGCGCTTGTGCATTTGCAGCAAGCATCCTTTCAGAGGCTGGCATATTTCCTTCGTCCACTGCATCGCTCAATGCTGGTTTTCGAAGATCCATACCAACCAGTCGCAGGAGTTCAGGACACCGTTTTTGCATGCATTTAATAAGAGTTTGATAATCGTTGCATATCGGATTCCCTGCTAGTTTGAGCTCCTCCAAATCTCTAATAGCGTCTATTTCCTTAATGTCTTTTATCTCATTATCTCCAATGTGCAGTATCTTTAATTTTGGAAGTTTTAGTTTCAAGATGTGTAATGTTTCAACCATATCCAGTTTATTACCATCCAGATTTAGTGCCTCTAATTCTGGCTGGTGTTGTGATACAACGTTCATTACGGATTTTAAAATTCGAGGCTGGAACAGTGCACAAAAGTAGTCAGAAATAAGTTCAGGATCTCTAGCGCTTTTGTCGCCGGTACATATCGTTCCGCCATGGCTTGTTTCAGTTTTTCTTTGAACTCGGCATTAATTTCACAATGAGGAAATGGTGGTATTGTGACTCTTACGATCAGTTTCTATCCATGGGTGGTGGTAACTTTACCATCGCAATTGAGTAACGCAACGGCTATTTTATGATCATCCACGTAAAAGTTGACTTCATTTCGATACACATTATATTATACATCATCGGGACGAAAGTTTCCTGTGCAATGTAATGGAGAAGGTTATTTATTATATAACCCTTCTCGTATTTATTTCCGTGTAGTATAGTAACTTTGTACCACATAGACTCCTCAAGTGGAAGTTGTTTTAGTTTAGGCACACTAACCCTTCCATTTCTTCCCGGTTGCGTGCCCTTGTTTCTCTCCGTCAAAATAGCTTGCCCACTGTTATTCGAATTTTCTGCTATTCTTATATTGTTATTTATATGTTCTCGTGCCAGATACCTAGGCACATCTCTTGCTCGTCTTGCTTGAGTTTTGAACGATAATTTGGATGTAATGCTATGATATGAATTACTACTGTTCCTTGAAACGCGATCATCGTGACAATAATATTGCTTATACTTAAAACTCCCACTTCTTCCATTGCGATCATCGTAACAGCATAACATTTTACATGATAATTTGGGCATTTTTCTGAAGATGTAGGATAGGTTACCTTGAAGCAAAAGAATGAAATCAAAGATAAATATACAGCAACGCACGTACACTTTCACTAACATCAATGACAAATCGTTAAATGATGTTATTATAATTTCACTAATAATGCTTCAACTTACTTTTCTTCGTACTTGAGCCGTTTTTTAATAAATTTTAAGTGAAACGTTCACGTTTTGTTACACACTTTCTTTCCCTGCTTACTTTCCCTGACGCTATTCACAGAAAAAATGGCGGACGTTCATCAAAGTAGATGGTGTTGGTGTTCGTTGAAGGTAGTAGCGGGCGCTGATTCGAGAAAGGGATTTGCTTCAGTTCGGTCGTCCGAAAGAAAACAAAGAGGGCGCAAATGTGGAATATTTAAATTTAGGAATATGTATCTCATGCATCTCTTTGAATCATTACTGTAGATTGTGATAGCACAGTTGTTAGAAGGCAGAAATTGTGATTCTTCTCTTGGTACAGGTCAGAGAAGAGTGCATTATGCTGGCAAATTGCGGAATAAATGCTGTTAGATGACGTCATTATATGTTGCCTCTGTACTGTCTGTCATTTCGAAAAAGCATGTTCTTCCACGAGCGGTGATTCCTCGTCCGTGGGTAGTCCTTTCCTCTTCAAATGTAAAATTGTTGCGTATGTAAATGGAAATAAAATAAGAGATAGTATAGGGATTATAAAGGGGGAAAGAAAAGTATACACTGATAAATGAATAACTGATAGAATGTCTTGATTCATGGATTAAATTTTGTCGTGTGGTCTACTCTTTTTTTAATTTTCTTTTATTTATAATTATATTTTTACTTTATTTATAATAAGTATTATAAATTCGTGTACTAATATACAGTTAATATTCATTTTTCGTTTTTGCTATAAAAGTAATATTATTATTATTATGTTTCAATACAGTTTCTCTCTCAAGGTAGAGTTTAATGAAGTGAAAGTATGAATTGAACGTGAAGAATAAATTTTTTTCTCTTGTGCTTCGTTTTCAGGAATATAGACTGGATAAAATTAATCAATTAGATAAAAAAATTTATTGAATTTTTCTTGTGATTATTTCGACATACTTTGGAAATGAAGCTGTTAATTAATTAAAAAAAGCTCTATTAACAATCAATTTATGCGGGGCGTGATAATTACAAATACTACTTGCATGTTGTACGAAAAGGTAAGAAAACTTTAAATCCTAATACGACGGAGATTCCGTAATGCTTTTGGGCAAGTGGCATCTGCAATGAAAAAAAATTAAATCCATTGAAATGAAAACCTTAATAAAGAATTGTTATTAAAAATTAATGGTAGTAAAAATTCTGGATAGTGCTACAAATGCTAGAGAAAATATCGCTTTTCAGCATATGGTTATCCGCATAGTTATAGATGTGAGAGGTTTCCTTACCACTAAAAGTAATTAATTTTCGATTGACCAGCAAAGTCCGCAGAATAATTTTTTTGCGAAAACGTATGGGGAATATATTAGCAAGACGAAATATGAAGAAGCAAAGCAATACGTTCAAGAATTATTGGAAGCAGTTTGATTTGCTTGAAGGAATTTAGGTGAATATTATATGAAAAATATAATATAAATTCGGAAGCGTACCAAATTAAATGATTGTTGATTGAAAATTGAGTGATCGGAGTTATTCAAAATAAAGGAGAATCAACATACTATTGACATTAAAAGAGGCTCGACTAGTTTGTTACTACTTTACATACTGACATTACACGTGTAGCAATGCCTACCGCGGCTACCATCAATTGATTGGTCATTAAAAGGAAACATGTTTCAGAATAGAGAATGCAGATAATAGCCAATTCGATAGTGACAAGAATATAGTTTCTTTTATTTAGACATAAGTATTGTACACCTCATTTCTTGTCACCGCATTATTTACAAACGATGGACTTCTCGAATGCATATAGAAATTTTGTACATTTCAGACAGACTTTGTTAGTTTCACTGTTTTGCAATATCTGGCAAGTTTTCCGTTCACATCAACATATATTTATGGCTGTTTTTGATGGATCTTCTATGCTTGGCGCTTTTCGACTGTCGGTGGCTACTTCTGTCAATTGAAGTAAAAGTTCTTTCAATCACGAAAGTACTTTTATAAAATGGACGTCGGAATGATACATATCTGTACTTGTTTTCGGAAAATAACATATCACATTTTCAAGAAGGATTGAAACAGTTAATGATCAATAATTAACACACCCATTCAAAATGAGTTTTAGAACCTAAAGGAAGAACCTTTAAAAGAAATATAGATCAATCTAATTTGGCCATTGTGAGCAGCTAGTACGAATACACTGGTGAAGAAAATTATCAGACACCTTGCAAAATTATTGCTAGTGTTGGAGCATAATCGCGACATCTGTTGACACAGACAAGAAACTTCCTTAGAAGAGTATTCTTTTGCCTTCTTGTAACCGAACTGCGTGAGTCATTCTGTAGAGAGCAAGCGTGCAAGCAACAGTCGATTGTGCATAATAAAGTGTTTTGATTGGACAGATTATTGTGATACCAGTTTATTCCACTTTAACCTGAGTACTCCATCAGGTAGAAAGGATAAGAGGTTAAAATATCATTACGCCAGTTGTAGCCGATACTAAACACGCACAGTGATATGTAACATCAAATAACATTTCTATGAATTAAATGGATGTTTGACATGAAGTATTCCTTAATGCGAACAAAAGCAATACAATTTTAATCGGTTAAAATTGAAAGAAATTAACAAAAATGACAAAAGAAATCCCGATAATGTACATAAATACAAGACGATGAACATTTTTGAACAACGTTATTGCATCGCTATTTAACTTTACGACTTTTTACATAATATACGTACAATTAACAACCATTTCTTTTCTTATTGTTAGTTTTCTCAGAAGAATATGTAGCCTGTATTCCCCATAACAATCGCGCATTTACACGATAGAACCATTTATACTTTTCTGTTAGCATTTCAGGTTTTAAAAATTAAGTGGAGTCAAGCTACTGCAAAACTATATGCATTCGCTGCACTTCTATGTGCGCATTCGAAATTAAAAATTTAGATAGCAGTGGAACAAAGAATGGGATAAAGCAGTTTCTTTACAAACTATCAGTAGAAATATTTTTAGAGAAACTATTATTCCAGCTAAGGGCTATAAATTATTTGGTTGGATAACAGAAATCAAGGAAGCTATCGCTTGCAAATCGAAAAATTCGCCCTAAAATTTGCAATCTGTTGCAAATTCATTCAGAGCAGTCGAAACTGTTAAGAACCAGGAATGCTTGTTAAAAACCAGGATTACTTTGTGAACAATTTGTAACCTACACCTTATCTCATGAACAATTGATTCCAACGAAAACTATGCCTGCTCAATAAACAAGATGCTCAATAACACGGACAAATTTGATGTCAGGTACTGATTAGTTTTCGACGAAGGTAGCAAATATATAGCGAAAGGCTTTCCATGTTTGCAAAAAGATCAAGGTGGAGAATTTTCAATTCCGCTCGAGGATTTATTACCTAAAGTTAGTAGAACCGTGTAGAGATCGTGGAAGTAACGTAACAACGAACATTTTTACAAGGGCGTCAATAAGGACTAAAGAAAAGTTTTGACAAAAGGAAATGCACGTGTTGGAATTACTCGCGAAAATAGAAGGGTGCTATCAGAATTAGCGAGAGAGACAAAGTACATTATGACAAATTTCTCAAGAAAATTATACAGATCAGATAATTGTACTCTGAAAGTTTTCAAAATTAAACCCAGTAAGCAAGAACTGGTACTTAATTGAATGCGGCCGTTGAAATTGGGATACCCGTATACCAGAAAGAATTAGATTATACTATAGCGCACAAGGCTTTGCTCATTTCGCCTCAGCGTTTCTCTTCTAGGATACTTTTCACGATCGTGAATCTTCGCATGATTGTTTTCAATGAATTGATGACACTCAGCCGCTGGCAACGAAGGTGGTTGTGATGCGGCGGTATAATTAAAAAAATTATACTCTATAATTTTACACGAACTATTGTATTTACACTATGCTGTACAATTTTACATGCAAAGTAAGTCTTTCTCTTTGAATACTCTACTGGTGAATAATTGAATGCCGATACCATTGTCGTCACTCTTATTTACACTTTCCGATTTACATCACCTCCTTGGCCAGTGAAATTTAGGATTTATACCTGACGAATTCCTTCAAATATGGAAAGGATTCTTACGAAAGGAAATTAACTTTAAGTTTCGAGAGTTTGACCTCACGATGTCGTTACGTTGTGTACATTCTGCGTCATAGAAGTAGCCAGTGGTTTTGACAACTATTTTTTAATGAATTACAAAGAAATACTTTTACTAGTACATAGGTATTGTATGTCAATTGCAACGAATATAACAATAATCATGACAGAGTCAACATTTTGTCTGTAATAGCAGAAGAATCATGAAAATTCTGTTCGACTGGTTAATAGCACGCTATTTTTAAAAATCGGATTGTGTTCATCTTTACCAGAAAAATTAATATTTAATATTTTGTAGTACCTCCAGACTTTTCTTACGATTGTAATCATTCGCTTCGGCTGATGTTACATATGATAGAGCTTCATAATTTGTTCTTTTTATATTTTTCCCCATTCCACTATAATTCCCATTCTTTAATTTATTCATGTTACTCAACTGTCCTCCCTTCGCGTAAAATTACGCGCTCTTGCTAGATCTCGCCATAGGTTTTCTATTAAGCTCATGTCTGGAGACATCGAGCTGACCATTCCAAAGTGGAGTATTATTATCTTCAAAATCTAACTTTACGACTTTTGCAGTATGAATGCAGTTAGCTGCATTATCTTTGTCGAATTATGGAAACATTTCCTGGTATAGTTTGAGCATATCCTTCAATTTGTTCACTTATTTGTTCTGAATGGAGTTTTGTATTCATTTTGCCTCAAATAAATATTATATTTTCTTTCTTTAGTTCTTCCATGGTACCAAATACCAGCCTATATCATTATACCTTCGCCACCCATCTGACGACGGCTCAAATATTTTGTATCTTTTCGCAAGTCATGATAACAGTAACTTCACTTCCTCCACCACCCTTCAGAACCGTTAAATTTCTTCTCATCATTAAATAATACACTTTTCCATTTCTAGTCCAGTGCACATGTTCTTTAGCAAATTCCAATCCGTGCCTCCTTTAATGAAGTTTTCCATCGCAATTTCTTTCGCTATAAATATTTACGTTCTTGCAGGACACGTTGAACGTTTCTAATACTCCCTGTCATCCCACAAGCTTCAGCAATCTGCCTTGCAATCAGCGATACATTTGAAGCTGCTGCTCTTATAATGCACGTTTTTCGCGATTTGTGACGATACTTGAATGTCATCTAGGACATCCTTCATTTCCTTTTCCCGTAATTTTTGGATTTTTGTGTAAATTGGTGATGACTTTCCGACTTTTATCAGTAGCCTTTGCTGTCTTCGATACAGAGAAATTTTTCTCTTGATAATACCAACTGTTTGTATTTCACTATCTGATAGCTTTTTACGATGATTGATAATTACTTGCCCGTATTCAACTGAAAAGTGAAAATATGCGACGTGTGCTACAATTTTTTCGGACTGAATTTTCGCGAAGAGTAATAAATACTACAACGATTCCAAGAATTACATGCCGTTATCATATTATTAGACATGTAAACAACGATTGGAGACGTATACAGGTAGAAACATACACATTTTAATGTTTGTTCATGAATTTAACAAAATTTGCAACTATTTCTTCATTGCGGACCGTAATTAAGGGATTGCAATTAAAAGCATTTCAGCAGCTTTGCAGAATTTTTATTCGAACAAGTAAACGTTGTTAATAATTTATCACAATTAATTCACCGCGAAGTAATTTGGTCAAGGACCGAAGTAAAAATTATCCACGATCAGTACAATATGGTACAGTGCAGATGGTATTTCTAGTAATTTCAATATATTTACATCAAAGTTCGAAATGGAATGTCGTGTATTGTTCTGCAAAACTGTACTTTATAAACTATATTTTATTCACATCCTTGCAAGCTAACGACGTCGTTAAGTTTCGAATTTCAAAATTCTCGAAACTTGAGGTTGATATTATTTTCTTGATTCGAGAAATGAATTAACTGAAATTTACATTAGTTTGAACGCGAAAAGGTAAAAATTTGTAATTAGCTTTTATATATATAAATTTCTAACTTTCGCGGTTGAACAAAACGACGTACAAGAATTTCTATTCGAAATTCTTGTTTAAAAGATCACTGACACTTGAACTTTCTTCTGGATCTAATTTACTTCATCTTTTTCTTATATTGACAGCGGTGAAAGATATTTCAAGATATACAATTGATGGTGGTGTAGTGAGACATTTCTTTGATACATTATTTAGACATTTTATACTGTCGTTTCAGGATTACTCCGACTCCGACGTCAACTTCGTGTCATTAAAGACAAGGACTTATCGCGAGGCATCGCAATATTCGAGATTCCAAAGTTCATTACTCACGCCGTAAACAATTCTTTATTCATTGATTCTGATCTTTCCTTACATAAATTTCGAAGATGTTGAATCACAGGCATAAAGTTTCTTCGGACGTTTTTGAATTTCGAGGATTTTCGACGTCTCGAATATAGTCAATTTGAGCGTTCAATGATAATGTAAAGTATTTAATTCCAAAGAATCTGTCAAAAATAATATGTCGCTACTCTCAAGAATAGTACTGCATAGCCGACAAAAAAAATTAGATTACAGCTAGAGAGATTTTGGCCGTTAGTGTTCATTAAGAAGCATCTGAAGCAGATATTTCTGTACGCTGTTACGTCTTCGATTGTAAAGGCGGCCAGTAAAAATTTATGCATTTGCAGTTCTTAAAACAATTTGTCTTAAGAAGCGTTATGTCTGAAGAGTTAATAACGCTGTAAATAAAAATAATGAAATTGTAGCAATTATGCAATACAAGATTGTATATTTTATATAAAGAAAGAAGTTATTAGAATAGAATACAGTAATTTCAGGATCAAAAATTAAATATAACGATCGAAACAGAAGAACAGTACGCAAATAGCCATAAATTTTGGAATTCCATTAGAACTCTACATTCCAATAAATTCGTTCATTTTACTCTAAATTTGTTGGTTTATTTACTGACAAATGGTCAAATAGGTAACGCAAGATTAACATCATGTGTCTTACTATGTTTCGAATACGAGATTCGAGAACATAAATGTTAACTTCTAAAAAAGGACTATAATATAATAAGAGAATAAATATTAGTCTCTGTATTAAAAGAAAAGAGTAAAGAATAAAGTCTAGCTTTTATTAAAAGACAACAAGGAGCACCGTTCAATCGTCGAAAAGAGAAATTCTACGTGCCCCAGAATTATCCAACTGTTTTCCCCGTGTGTCACCATTACCCGTCACAATTTTCTCGCAATACAATGCGCCGGAATATGCATAAGATTATAAACTCGGACAAATACCTAGGCCGCTTGGACCTAAGTTTCATTTCATGATTAAGCGGTCATAATATTTTCACTCCCTAACGTGACAGTAAAATTGACCTAACCTTAATATCCCACGGATCGTCTGCCCCTCAAGAGGTAATACAATCACTTCTGCAACTAGTTTCTACATCTTTTGCAAATGTTATCTCTGAGATTATATCTCACGTTTTTGATGCCACATTTTTTAAAAATTAAAGTTACAATAATAAATATTAGGTTTATTTTATTTCTTCTCCATACGTAAAACTAAAATCTTAACTGTAACTATGGTGAAGTAAGGCGGTTACTGTGCATAACGTTCATGTTTCGTCTAACGTAACATCTATCCGTTACAAATAACATTCGCTTGAATGCCGGCTATCCTACGGAGGGGAAAAGTATCAAGTGTAGATGGCAAGAAAATATACATGTTGCTCTTAACTGCAGTATATGAGATAAATCATGGAAGGATACATGTAGCGCATATATTTATCACATACGAAGCGTTGGAAAGAAGTGGAAGGAGCGAATTGTAAGTTGATTGCTTTGATTGACACGATTTAACGTAAGTAGTTATTTAACTTTAATGAGAGTCGATCAATATATAAAAGTACGAGCACAGAACTGATATAGTGCAAAGTTTCGTGGTATTGGTTCTGAAAGTAATAATAATTTGGGAGAATTTGCGACAGAGGTAGTAGTAGACAATATGTCATATTCAATGAGAATTGTCATTTTGTCTGATACTCTTACGCAGCACTCACTGTATGGGCACAACTGTGTTTATGTTGTCCGTGGATTGCCGATAGTTCCCTCTTTCGGCGTTTTACTTCCGTCGGAGAGGGGTTTCAAATAATGTAAGGGGATATATGTTAAACACTTATATTTAACAACTATTTACAAGATAGAATGATGACTGTGTGACGGATGCTGTGTACTCTATGAGATGTGATGTGTGCCTGTGCTTACATAGGGGATAGTTTTGGACACACTAGGAGAGGAACATTTTCATTCTCAAAATAAATAATAACGATAATCCACACTTGTTTAGAATAAAATTTGAAGCTGAAACGGAAGGGTTAGATTTGTTCTCGTATTGCCGATCTGAAATATAAACAGACGATAAAAGAACATGTTCAAAATTATGAACCTAGAAAATCGCGCGAAGCAGGTGTTGAGATTATCTTAATTCTTCATGATGATTTGCAAATAGAATCTTGGTGGTTAAGCAGAATAGTTTTTTCTACAGCCGCAGTTACTTTTTTTCTAATTTCTTCTCCGCAATCCCCAGGTTTTTAAATGATTACTGTAATTCATATATATTCTCGTCGAAGTGTTTAACGGCAAATCTACTGTTCTCGATTTTTGTACCGTGGCAGGCAAAGTGTTTAAATGGGCTTTAATAAATGTTAAATTTTGTGTAAATTCATCACGCTTGACGTAAGTTTATCTTGTGCTGTCCTAATTGCTGCTGAATCTTCTTCTTTGAACGTTTAAATTACATTTTAACATAAAAAATAGAACAGATATGTCTTTAATCGAACTCTATATAGACATATTTAGCTTAACGGAAGTTCAACAAACTTCTTTAACTTCTTCAAGATGTTCAGCATAAAATAATGGCACTTCAATCTACGTACCCCATCTAGTTGAAACAGATTTCGCTAGCAGAGAAGTATCTTTTAATATTTTTCACAGAAGATATATTGTCGCATTATTTGTCACTTCTAATTGCTTGGAACACAGTAAGTGTGGTTTCGTTATTTGATCTTTGGATAGTATTCCTACTTCTAAATTTGCAAAGATGTACTGGCCTACTGCATTAGTGGTTTCATCCATAGAAATCCACATACAGTGGTAAGCAATTTCTTCCCTAATATTTTGAGTACTTAACCGTAGCAATCATCCAAGTAATTCCTTCGTCGCGTCGATTGATCTGGAATATTGCGATTTGTATATTTTGTTAGAAAGTGTCTCTATATCGTTGTTTAAGGCACGCCAAAGAATATTTACAGCAAACATTGCTCTGGATAAATCTCCAACGAGGTTCAGCGAAAAACTTGGTGAAATGCTAAAACCGGTAATGCCAACCCTTGATTATAAAAAGTAATTTTATCCTTTATTACTGCCAATTCAAGTGTCTTTTGGAAAACGTCTGCGGCACAGGCAACCCGATCGACATTATCAAAGACTACACTCAAGATAGTAAGGTTCTACTCCACACGTTCGAAGCAATCCACCCCTTACTCAAAGATAGAAGCCTAAAGAACAGAATACGACGACTAGCTAAAAAACTAAATCAAGCCCGACAAACCACTATAGCTGCGAGAAACGACCGTTCATTCCCCGAATTGGTTCTCGGACACATTTCTGCATGAAACCTTTCCAATATTCTATTAAAAATCAAAATATGACAATTAAAATTGTTCAGTGCAATCTAAACAGATTCTATATCCGATTGGAATACTTACAATCACTGATAGATAAGGAGCAACTGGAAATCATTTCCTTACAGGAATTTTAAAGGATTAAGCTCTGGCAAACTCAAAAACTACAAGGCTCTCACTAAAAATCGCTCCACTGACCACGGTAGTGGCAGAATAGCCATCTATATCAAGGACAACATCCACAGCCAAGAGGATGCGATCACATCCAACCTTGAATTTGTGACTACAAGAGTTATGCTGTAATATCTATCTGCCTATCTTGATAAAGTTAAACTTACCCCAATTTTTAGCCAATTACCAAAGCCATTCATCATCACGGGAAACTTCAATGGCTATAACATTTTATGGAGATCCCACAAAACAGACGCAAGTGGAGCAAACTACCATTCCATAGCGAGACTAACAAAATCTTCTAAACACTAACAAACCAACCCACTTCACGACCGCACCCGTACGCCTTTGTGCAATTGACCTAACTCTCTGCAACCGCAGAATCGTTCAAAACATTTCTTGGAACGTGCAAAGTAATCCATTCGATAGTGGCCACTTCACGATCAAGATCATATACTAGCTACTGCCATAACACCTACAAATCCTCTAAGTGGAAATTTGAAAAAGCCGATTGGACAACTTACTGCGAGCATTTTCCATCTTCATTACACTGAACCAAACCCGATCCAACCGGCCTCAATAAACTCCGCCTTCGTCAATTTTATAGAAATCATTACAGAAGCCGCTGACATAGCCGTTTCCAAAACCAAAACTACCTCAAGCAACTCGAAATCCAAATTCACTCCATAGTGGAATGGACAGAATTTTGAAACCATCAAAAACAATAAGGACGCTTACAATCGGTACAAAAAATTTGACTCTCAAGAAAACCTCATTAACTACAAAAAGTACAGAGCATTATCCCAGAAAATCATTAAAGACAGCAAGAAACAGTCATGGTTAAGGTATGTTTCATTCCGCAATTTATCTACTCCAACTGCAGAAGTATGGAAAAAGATCAGGTCAATCAAAGGAAACAAAGCATACTACACAATCCTTGCCCTAAAAGAAGAAGACACCCTCACCACTGATCCAGCGATTATTTCAGAAGTACTAGTATCCACATTCCAGCAAACCTCTATCAACAGCCACCATTTAGAAGAATTCCAGGAGTATAAACTAGAAACCAAGGCCAAACCACCATTATTTCCAAATACTGATAATAACTCACAGTCAACAGAATCTCTTAACGAATCAATCTCCTCCCAAATACTAATGTACGCCTCAAGTAAATGTGGTAATACCAGGCCATTACTGGACAGCATTCCAAAACTTATCCTTATCAAACTGCAACGAAACACTAATACATAATCTACCTACTGTCAATATTCAACTGCATATGGAATCACAATGTCTTTCCAGAAATATGTAATAAAGCAATAATAATTCCTATCTTAAAACCAGATAAAATACCACATATCCCAATTGTTTCCGACCAATTTTACTGACGAACACAATGTGTTAGCTAATGGAAAAGATACTAAACCATCGCTTGCGGTTGTTTCTCGAGAAATATCAAGTATATCACTTGATCACCAAATTCCAAAGCGGCTTCCGGCAACTCCATTCCACCTACGATCACTCAATCAACCTAGAAACCGAGATACAGGAAATCTTTGCAAACCAACAAAAACTGCTGTATGTCTTGACATAGAAAAGGTATACCGTATTGTATGGAGATACCGAAGTCTTAAACTCCTACAAATGCACGGAATCAAAAACAACACCTTCAACTTCATCAAAAACTTCCCCCATACAAGAATCATCCAAGTTAGACTCGCAAATCATTTCTCTTCATCTAGAATCATAGAGAACGGCGTACCATAAGGATCAGTCTAAGCGTTAGCCTATTTCTCATAGCCATATACGATGTGATGACAAACTCATCTAACCATGTCACAGGATTCTTATTCCCTGATGAACTCACTATAATATGCAGAGGAAGAAACCCACTCATCGTCCAGACTTTACTATAGGAGAGCCTCCAAATGTGGTCACTAAATACTGGATTCATGTTCTTGGGCTCTTAATCGATAGTGATAACATTCAGCGAAGGTAGACACTACACCAACATTCATCTAAGCCGCAACGGACAAGAACTAAAAGATATATCTAGATTGAAGCAACTAGGTCTTAGTTTCGATTCCCGAATAACGTGGAAACCGCATATGGACAAACTTATATCGCAATGCTACCAACGTCTCAACATCCTATAAACTATTGCAACAAACAACTGGGGTGCAAAATGAACACCCTGCTAGATAGAGAACAATAGTAAGAACTAAGATAGACTATGGTGTACAACTCTGCAAGCCACTAAAACTCGATCTTATACACCACCATGCAATTAGGATAACAATGGGAGCATTCCGAGCCAGCCCAATTATTGACATTTTGAGCGAAGCAGTGGAAGTTACTCTAAAAATCAGAACAATGCATCTAAGCATCAACTTCGCTGCTAAAATCTCTAGCGCCTTTCAGAACTCTGTATTCATGAACACCTTCTGACAGAACGCAGCTCCCACCATACACTCGGTGAAGAAAACCGCACTCCCATTCTATAATAGAATTTCCCAATATGAACACGATGTCAAAACCAAAGTCATATTGGCAACCCCAAGAAATATACCCAGTTCTCTGCCGTGAACTGTTCCTATAATCACAACCAACACCTATATACGCAAACATAACAAAAAGCATAGCAACCCTAACATACTTAAATCCCTGTTCAGAGAGATAACAAGACCATACACATATCTATACAGATGTCTCAAAAACCAAAAACGGCACCGAAAACTCGATTGTCTTCGAACATTTAACCACAAAAGTCAAGATCCACCAAGACACGTCCATCCTCACCGGTGAACTTAACGCAACGAAACATGCCATTGAAGCCACATCTAATTACCACAACAGAATATTCGCCACCTCCAGTGACACACAAATGCTATTACCTCAATTCTAAACCAATGGATAAATAATACAGCCATCCACGAATGCCAAAACGCCTATATCGAATCAATAAAAAATCATAACTCAATTACAGTAATATGGGTCCCATCCCACACAGGAATTGAAGTGAAACCAGAGAACGGACAAAGCTGCTAAGGAAGTAGCAAATTCAACAATCCCCTACCACAACACTAACCTACCACTCGATTTTCTACTTGCCCACCAAGCAAAAAATCAAACACCGTTGGAACAACGAGTGGAAAACCTTTGTAAAGCCACGACTGCTAACCATAAAAAATGACTTGTACAAGAACATAATACCATCCACTCTAAAAATACGTGACCAAGTTGTAATATCAAATATAATAGTCGGATATATGAAAATGACACAGAAATACGTACTCACCAAAGGAAACCAACCACTCTGCGAACGGTGCAAGACGACCCTAACAATAGACCACCTTATACTACAATGCGATGTATATCTACTGCTAAGAAAGCAACTCAGGGTCAAATCCATCCTAAAAGACAACCTAATGGACAGTGGGACATCATCAAGCCTGTTGCAATATCTAAAACACACCAAGATCTGCAAAAACATATAAAAAATCCTTCCTTCTGTTGTCACTAATAACCCATAAAATTGATGAAACATAAAATAATTGATAAAAAAAAAAAATTGGACTCCAGCATTTAAATACTGCTATTTTACTTTTCCGAGTTTTCGGCATTATTAGAAACACTTTAACAGAAACAAGCAGAAGCTTGATTGCTGATATCACTGAGGAAATCAAACCATTCTACCTGAGTTCGAAACACACTGTCACACTGTCACAACACACCGTAACTGAAGCATATTATATATAAGTATGTCTTGATGTGTATTCATAATTACACAGTAATTATGTTATCGACACTATACAGTCATAATAAGAGAGTTTCTCAATAGACTAAATTAATTCTATCAGAAAGATATTCCACATGAGCACAAAGTATATATGCAGAGAAAGGAACATATACCATAAGATGCATATATTTTCAAACAAAAAACATAGAAACATGTGCATTATGGAAAAAGAACAAAATAAGAAATATATTTCTCGAAGTTTTTAATCATAAAACGTATTTTTATCCAAATCCTGTTGTTCTACCTGTTTTTTGTAAAAATATGCATTTGCGTAAACAACCGGAGCCTAATTACTACTAATTGTAACTAATATTAAAGTATTACTAACATTTTACTTTATTTGCTACAAACTCAAATTTATACATTTCATGTACATATATATTTTGTTTCATATAATTTTACTATGACAAATGTATCTAATGACATATCCTCAAACATATGCACGTTTTTGGTAACATAAAATTTTTTAAATTAATATGTAACAACAATAATTCTGTAATGATTAATGATTATTCTTTAGCTGTTATGTATTGGTTTTCTAATAGTTGCAAAAATTTTCCAACTAAATTTCTAAACGTATAACATAATATAAGTATAAAATTGTAATCATTGTGCAGAAGTAAAATATAAAATATTCATCAGAAATTTAAATATGCAAATAAATTGGTCGCAAATTGCGTAATGACAATCATGTACAGTTCCTTGATCTATAAATTTTCAATTATTTTATTATATACTTTCCTTAGACCAAATTTTTAAGCATCAAAAATGAATATATCTATTTTCTAAGAATTATTTTTGGAATAATTTTACCATATTTTATAATAATTGTGACTTTCTGCATGTATTATCTTATTTAATACTGATGAATATCTATTTCTATTTTACTTGCTCATGAGCAGGATTAGCATTAGCTTACCCATAATTTAATGCTGGCTCACCATTTCTGTAGTCTAGCATAAGTTTACATCGCTGTGTCCACCTGTTAAAAGATATAAAGGAAAAACAATTTACTAAAAGTCCAATTTTACATGTGAGAAATCCTTGCTTGGAATAATTGAAATGATCATTGTAAAATTAATATTTTATACCTGTAGTCGGCATTAAGATGAATTTCATAAATAATAATTTCAATATACATGTAGCTATAATTATATACATGTAAATTTCATGTGTCCACATATATATTTATACCCATAAATTCATACGTATCTACAGATAAATTAATAAGTTATGTTTAATATAATAATATCAAGATAGTTCACATTATTCAACAGAAAAAAAAGATAAATGAACATATTTCCTTACACACGCTAGTATGATATTAAGCTATTAAAGTTGAGTTGAATTATAGTAGAGTGTTTAAATTTAAAATTAACATCTAATCATTTACTAACGTAACGGATTTGATTGGGTCAAACCTACACATGTCTAGAAATTCATTATACGAATATCAACATTTATACATTTTGACAGACAAATTTATAAATACAATATCATTTAGGATACAATACATGATAAAAGAGTTTATAAATGTAATACATAAATTTTCTACATGAACAAATAATTTATAAAACATATTATTACCAATTCAGATCACGAGAATAATGCAAATGAAATAAGGTAGAAAATTCATGTGAAATATGATATAAAATTTGTTGCTCCACTTCAAGATGGAATAATTTTATTTACCTGCAGTAGATGCATTAAAACCATTTAGTTTGAAAGAAATATTATTTTTGATAACTTTGAGACTATCTGTGAAATAAATAAACATCTATAAGAAAGAAATGAGATTTATTTCCGAAATGATGTCAATTTATTATCTTATTATAACAAAATAAAATAAAAGAAAAAATTGTTTCATAACTAAAGCTATATGTTCCTTAGAGATAGGAAAAGGAAATAGTAATGACTTACATGATAATATAGAAGTTTAAAATGTGTTTATAAAAGAAATAAATACAATTAATCTTTAAATAATCCTAAATCAGGAAGTAAACATTACCTTGAGTATATATTTATATTTATATATTTGAATACAAATATTATATAAATACAAATAGTTATCTCTTCCAGTAAAGAAGATTATTGAATGTTATGAACGTTTTGAGCAAATGCATAATTATCGTAGGAAAACTATATTTTTACAGAAGAAACTGCATCAAACCATATTCATTTAAAAAAAAATAAAATAAACAGCATTATTCATCAATTTTCTTTAAAACTGCAATATTACTTCATTATTCTTAAATCTCAAATATCTTTGGAATATCATACCCTTGTGAACTTCTTTTCAAAAATGTTTATATAAGCAAAACAAATAATTATGGAATAAAGAACATTTATTTAATTAACTGCTGAATCCTTCAGGATTCATGAAGCATTTACATTTTTACATGTTTAATAGACTCTTGAATTAAGATTTTCTAGTAATCTGTTTAAACTCTTTTTCAAGTGTAAAGTTCCAATTTCATAATTTCATTACCCTATTTCATAAGTATACAATATTATACAGAAGTATTTGACTTTTTAGTACTATATTCTAAAACTATGTGATATAGAATAATTATTTATTATTACCACAAGATAAAAGCAAATAAAAATTTTCTTCAAATTTCTTTCAAATATTTTGATCATATTTTATATAAGAATTATATTTAGAATTAGATTTATATTTATATATAAAAATTGAAAAACCGTGTACTAAAATGAAGCAAAATATAATAAATATATAAATCAAAAGTTATTTATAATTTTAGAAAAATACGATGCAACACAAAGTACAAAGTAAAAGTAAAATGGAGAATTTAAAATAAACTTACTTTCTCCGTCTTCTTTTCATTGGCTTCTAAATATAAGGAACTGAGTTTTCACATTCTAGATACACGTTCCATATGATAATAAAATAACAATAGGTTATAAACTAAATAGTTATAAACACAAACTCCTTCTGTAATACGTGGAACTGAACATGACGATAGGTTATGCTATTTTCTGAGGAAACATACGTACATATTTGAAAACATTATTCCACAGTAATAGCGATACAAATGTAATGTAACACTGACATTTAGAAACGTCATGAATTTTATATCGCTACGTATGAAATCTGAGAAACGTTTTCGGAGATTATACAATTTATGTATTTCCAAACCGGACATATACCACAATGGATGTACCACGGATAACGTACATCTATTGACCTAAGAAGTAATATATTTTTTTCACTTACATGCGTAAGACCTCATTTCTATTTTCATGTCATATCCTGTCGTCTCGACTTATACAGGTATTACAATGACAGCAGCGCTGATGGTGAAAGAATTAGAATAAAAAAATTCGGACAGTGATGCATCATCTATTTCAAAAATTATTTGTTGAATTCAATACAATCACATGATACTTTTAAATATATATAAATAATCAAATTTTTCATTTGAAACTTCAACCACTGTTTCAAATCGTACTTCTTTATTGGCGAACTCTGACCACGTTCAATTCAATAAATAAATTTCAATGTAGAAGCAACAATATAGTCTATATTTTTTATTTTAATTCTTATTATTTGTAGTGCTGCTGTGCAAAATTTGCCTAAATCACTACAGTAGTAATAGCAAAAATAGTAAAAGAGTTATGAATCGTCTCGAACGTATAACATAAGAAAGCAGTAAGTGTTACGCTTTTCCTGTATCTCACCTGTGATATAAGTTAATGATTACAGCACCAATGAAAACGTAAAATATGATTATTATTACTATTGTCAGAATGTTCAAATATTGTCGATGTGGAAATATTTCGAAATACTGTCGATCTATGTTATAAATAAATTCCACAATATTATGAAGTGTAACATAGAAATGTTAATTATACGTAACAAACACCACAAGAGAAACAATTCCCGGTTAAAGGTTATATTCAATAGCATATATTTCTGCGTCAAATACGTTTGTGATTTGGAAAGAGCATCGTGCATTATTTTAAAAAGTTTTTCCAATTCAGATGTTGATTAAAAATGAATGCAGTGCTCAGAAATGTATTTCAATCTATTTTATGTATGTATTATATGTGTTATATAACAATGTGTTTCTTTCGTACAGCTATGAGACATGTCATATATCAAAGTAGTTTGATAATTCATGATTCCACACATATTTGTACCAATTATATCGCTTCTTTTCTATCGTATTAATGTACTGTGATTATATTATAGAATTACTGGTGACTGTAAGGTCATCTTGATTTATATGAATTTGATAACTGTTGTAAAGAATTATAAACTTCATATTATTTATAATTACTACCCAATATTCTATTTTGTTAATTACTGTGTATACAGTATATTGTTCATTACTGTCGCACATCACTATTCAAAATTTTCTAGTTCTTATTTCGTTAAGCAAGGTTAGTGTCTTACATAGTTAGCATTGCTGTGGATGTATATAATAGGTTCTGTAAGAATTTTCAGATTTATCCCAAACTTCATCAGTATAATCACTATAGTGCAGTATTTCTATGCTAATAAAATTTCAAAACATTTTACATTAATACGCGTAAAGTGTATATAGAAGTCATAGGAAACGAACAAATTCCTATATAAATGTGTGCTTGATTCCCCTCTTTACTAAGTTCATGATGCCAGTTATAGCATGAAATGTTGTTTTATCTTCGAAAATGGAGACATTAAGACGTATCTGCTCAGTTTTTTAATTAACACATTCAGACAATTATTTTCATTGTTATACTTTTACTGATTATAACCACTTTAATATTAACTTTGTTTAATAAACGTAAGTTTCCACTTAAAAATTTATCAAACATTACTATTCGATAACATATTAAATTTGTAAGTAAAAGTTATCGTTCTCTCTTTAATTATCTTGTTCACTATTCAGTAATAGAATCATATAATGTTATTTTATTGTTATACCATTTGTCTCATTTGTATATTTGACTTTGCACGTATAGCATGTTACAATCAGAAATTTCAACAGTTGTATTTTTTTGTTTCTATCGAATAATTAATGACTTTTTTAATAATTTGCTACACTACTATGTCCGGAAAGGAATATTAAGAGGGATTTGAAAATGATCTATGCATTGAGTGTTCGTACCCTTTTTTGTAGATACCGTTGAGGAATCTCAAGGTTTGTAGTAAGTAGAGTTTGCAAAATATGTGTTACTCCGTTCAGGCGGGAATCTCTGTAGATACGGTAGGAAGAGTATATGCATCTCTCTCGTATTGAAAACTAAAGAGTATATGCTTTGCAGATAATTCTCACCGCCCTTATTACATTATTAGCTTTAAGCACGTTCGTATCTGGGACTAATGAAAGTTCTTGGATTTATTAGATTGGATTAAATCATATTCAGTGCAAAAAATATTTAAAATTATTTTTGCAACAAGATGAAACACATTCAAATTAAAACAGATGGAATACAAAGTCTTCAACTAAAAAATAGAATGTCTTCAGTTTAATAGATAAGAATATAAAATTGGTTAATCCGCCAGAAAATATTGCTTTCATATCCTAATAACAAGTAACTGTACTTAATTAAGAGGGACATCGAAAAGCGAAAGATAATTTACTAGTAAGCATATATCATCTTTCTCTTTCATGACAGTGTAATATAATAATAGAAACAAGTTTGAAATGTCGTATTATATACATATAATTAAATATTCATATAAACTCTTATTTTTGAGAATATAATTAATAAAATTGAACCTTTGTTGAAACAATTATTTTATGTACTGAATGTGAAAAGCACTATATATTGGATATATTTTTCATACTATCGTCTTCCTATTCGTCTTCCTTGATTCTGCATTACGCCGCATCGACAGCAAGGTCATCAGCAACGACGGTGGCTCTAAACCTGCGAGTAGTGTTTTGTTTGTGTTTTTGAGATATTTTGAAACACTTTGCACTTCATATTGCGGGTTCAGGTTTATGTTTGAGTTATTTCCGTGTCCCTGTCTTTGGCTCTGTCTGTGGTGCGGCCTTCCTGCAGAATGTGTGTAACTGTTAACTGGTTGTTACTGCAATGGCTGCAGGAGAGTAGTGCAGAGCTTCCAATTTTGTGCGCGTTTGTCACCTTAGTATGACCAGTTCCTAGGCGTGTGACATATATTTCTTCTTTCTCGTCGCTAATGCTTAATGTCTGTTGCAAGGCGTCTCGGACACTATTACGTAGTTGAGTACTTCTAGTTGTGATCCATGTTTTGTTCCAATTATTTTTTATTACTCCTTTGCAGTGGATTATTTGGACTTCATGGGGAACTGGAATATGGTTGCGTTTGTTGGTAAATGAGGAACCTATGGCTGCATTCGCTGCTGCGTCGGCCACTTCATTTCCTTCTATTCCTTGATAAGCTGGAATCCAGATGATTATAGGGTTTGTGTTAGTTTTATAGTGGTTTCGTTCTTGAATCTTGATTATTAATTGATTGTCTTGGACACATAGAGAGTGTCCATTGTTTTCCCTTCTCTTTTCTGAGACTAAACCACTTTCCAACTTTTGTATCTGTCTGAGGCTGCGAGTGAATGGAATTGAAGATTGTAGAAATATAAAAGTATTGTAACTGTAATGGTAATGCGTTTCTAAAATTTAGGCGAAGACGACATTGGCTAACATGTTCCGTTCAGGGTGGGTGTAAACAGTCAGTGTCCCCGCCGACGTTTCGTCTCATCAGAAAGATTTTGATGCTTTCCGCTTTAAAAGAGGACATTCCCTGAACGTTCTGTGAAACATGTTGCAATCATTCGTTATCTAAGTTTCAATATTTATTTAAATATGTACACCACTCTGAATAACGTGGCTTGCACATCTGACAGGTACATGCATTGTGTGTATAAATAATTCATAAGTCGTTGTTGTATTTTATTATTATGAACACTGCGTTCAAATTTATTATCTATAAATTTATATATAGAGTTCGAAATAGTTACGTTATGTGTATATTTCCGTTACTGTATGTATTAGATGTAGTGTTGTAATGTTGCGTGATATTTTAAGTTACAATTATTTTGTACAGAATACAGAAATATAATATAAAAAAACTTTGGTTTCAGAACAGTCTTCTGTTTTATTATCCATTGTGTCAATATCCATTATCCAAGTTTTCTATCATTCGAATTATCTGTACAGAAGTGTCCTGTACTTTAACGTAGAGTGACAATCGTTATAGTCACACTATGCAGAAATTGTATATTCTAGCTGCCGTAATTTTGTTTAAGTGAATGTTACATTGACGAACTGAAAAATGTACTCTATAGTTTTTAAATTTTTCTATGCATATCGAGCATAGCTGAAACTGCATATAGTTATACTAATGCTATTTTTCTCGAAATTTTGTTGCTTATAATCGTTTTAATATGTAATACACTTCAAATTTAGGGACACCCTTATCCCAGTTTCATTGCAGGTTTTCTAGAACATACAATTAAATGTTCTAGAGTTAATGATACATAGTTTCTATGTCTGGAAATGTGATATCTTCCATTTCTATTTAATCTTTCGTCAGAAGTAACAAGATGCCCAGTTTATGCGAATTATTCCGAAATGTGTGATTTATTGTTTGTTAATTGACTCGGAACATTCTTCATAAATTTTTTCTTCTAAAGCTTCCATTCTGTTACGTCGTTATTATAGCACTCAGTCCCGTTATCTGTTAGGATTGTTTTATAACACATTGTACAACAGCAAATATATACATGTGATATAATTACAATCAAATAATATTAAATTGTTAGTCCGAGTTTGTAGCTGTATTTATGAACGATGTCCCGTCAAAAAAGGCTTTGTATATTTAAAAGAATTAAATTTCATTCATTTTCCAACGGCGATCGACCGTTCTCCACAGCTATCCTGACCACCATGGGTTATACGCGAATAGCTTCGAGTGATGCGTCGAATATGTGTTGCGGACTCGTTTTGCATTAGAGGCGTACTATAAATATTCTTTCCTTTCTATGTTAACGACAGGAAACCACATCACGTCTGGGAATCGCTGATACATTATAGATACCGGTGAGTGGCGGAGTCTGAACCAGCTTCTAAGCGAATTGTGTTCGTAACCAGTATATCAAGTTAGCAACTCTACCGAAGCCCTCGTCAGCTAATCATCCTTCACGACGGGACGACTTCAGTGGATCGTGCTGTTCCTAGGCTCGGCTAGGAAGCGAGCTTACTCGTCTTCGTAGATAGTTAGAATTAATTTAACCGCGACGAACGTGTCTGTTTGTGAAAGGAGGGGAAATTAATTTCTAGGAGGGATTCGGACAAGATCCGTGTATTCTCGGTGACGTGTATAATTTGAGCGATATCTCGTAGGTGATTCAGAGAGACTCCATTGTGTTTGAATAACTCGTTGCCGATAATATGA
The DNA here is from genome assembly GCA_036937485.2 of Tetragonisca angustula. Classification (NCBI taxonomy): domain Eukaryota; kingdom Metazoa; phylum Arthropoda; class Insecta; order Hymenoptera; family Apidae; genus Tetragonisca; species Tetragonisca angustula. The sequence goes on along the minus strand of JAWNGG020000334.1, from coordinate 93,979 downwards.
ATGTGGATACTTGAGGGACATTTATGCAGCATCCTATCCAAGGCACAAGAGATATATTTTTGACAATCTGACGCCGTGTCTGTTCATGAGTATACAGAACTTATGGAAATCTACCGATGAAGATTTGCGAAACATCTCTGCAACAAGATAAAGAAGTTGTCGAAGATGTGTATATATTCAGCGAAAGGGATAATTCTCTTACGTGTTTCAATGACACTTTTGGAAGCGGATAGATCTACTTGATAATAGTAAAGAAGATTATCGTATAATTATTATAATTTTTAACAATGAAAGAGCTTGAATACTGTCTTCGGTATCTGTAATAACGACTTAACTCATTATTCTTTGTTAGATGTTTCGTAAAATAGACTGAGTGAAAAATTTTTATCGTAAGACGGCCTTCTTCTGTTTAACAGACAATTATGCAGCATGATTAATTGTAGAAAGGCAAAGTAGTTATTACTGTATATACGAATGACTTCACAAATGAATAACGTTCATGGAACTCTATGTTTTCATGTGAATAGATTTTAAATAGGGGAGAATCTAGGAAATTATTTTACTTATGAAGTGTTTTAAGTATTGTATTTACTACAAATATTTCATGCACTTTTTTCATGTATTAATTTCGTTCTTGAAAAGAAGCATAAGAATTTGCAATTTAATAAAACTTATTTACAATACAAGGAATTATGCAATAATCTAACAGAGTTACTATGCATATCGGAGCAGGAAGAATAATTTTTAAAAATGTGAATGCGTTCAACACATGCAGTCTATTTACAATTTTAAAACACGGAAAGTCTCTTTACAATTTCATAAATTTATTACAAAGGCAAATAAAGAGACTGATGGGTGGAGTTTGTTAAAGATTTAGGAGAATATATTCAAGTTTCACATTCCATCGTTTAACATACACCTATATTTGCATCATTAACTTCGCGAAGCACATAAATACGGTAATCGATTTATTGCCACGTTCGTTGTACCATACACCTTACAGATCATGTGCTTTTGATACACGATGTCTTTCAATAACCACGCGTAAACTTCCAAAGGTGTCTTTACAGTTTCAAAACCTTGTTACAGAAGCAAATGTAAATGCAGATGAGGGGATATTCTTCCAGAATGAGGAGAATGAATTCTAATTCCTTGTCGCCTCGTTTAATGCTTACCTATGTGGGGATCATTAGTTGCACAAATAACTGCTGTTCTCGATTTCTTGCCATGTTGTACCATATCCATATCAGTGGCCAAATCATTAGTAATCCTTTGCTTTTGACGTAATATGTAATGTCAAATTACAATACATTACACGATTCTACATGCTTCAGCATCATTCGACAAAGTATAATGACGTATAACTCATATTGCGTTAGATAACTCATTTTATATTAGTCTACACATAATTACCACGTTTTTAGCTGTATTGTACCAAATTATGACGTATATACTATACCATGTTGTTCCAAGTTACGGGGTAAAAATTATATTATAACGTAACATTAATTTCGTGATGAAAAGTAGCATTCTACGCATTCTACGTATTATGAAGTAATATAACATATTATGCAACAGCGCATTGTATAATATAAATTACAATGTATTACTACTTGTTAATCGATTCTATACACTTTAGCAAAATTCGATTGTGCATAATTAGGTATTACGCACATTATCTCGCATTATAATTGTCTACAAAGGACAACCTCATTTGTAATTATATTATACCAAATTGTGCCGCATTGTTCTATCTAGAACCAAGTTACCAAGTGAGAGTTATATTATAACGTGATATAGCCACTACACTCGTTACGAACAGCAAAATTCTGTGCATCTAATTTAATACATTGTGCAATAACATAACAAATAATGCAATAGTGTAATGACAAATTTCAATATATGACGACATGTTACACGATTTTAAACTCTTCAGCATCATTGGGTGGAGCAGAATGACGTATTACGCTTATTATGTCGCATTATATATATCTACACATAACAACCGCATTTGTAACTATATTATACAAAATTATGCTGTATTATACATTGGAGTACCAAGTTTCCTAGTAACAATAACTTTACAAAATGATATAGCCATTACTGTCTTGACGAACAGCAACAATGTATGCATCTCATTTACCGTATTACGCAATAATATAGCAGATCATCAAACAGCGCTTTGTGTAATGACAAATTACTATGTATTACTACGTGTAACACGAAACTAGACGCATTAGCAACATTCGGTATAATAACGTAATACGCATATTATGTCTTGCTAAAGTTGACTACACGTAAGAACCACATTTGTAACTATATTATACCAAATTATGCCGTATCATACCATATAATAACAAGTTATAGGCTAACCAATATGTTATAAAGAGATATAGCCATTACTATCTTTACGAACAGCAACACTATACGCATCTCATTTACAGCGGTATGCAATAACATAACAAATTATGGAATAGTGAAATCAGTGACAAATTACAATATATTACGAGTTATAACACGATTCTACACAGCTCAGCAACATTAAAACTCTGTATTGGCATATTACGCATATAATGTCGTATTTATGTGTTATCTACACATTACTGCAACATTTGTAACTATATTATATCAAATTATGTCGTATTGCACAATTCAGAACTAAGATATAGGGTAGCAATCATATTTTATGGTTATATAGCGAAGACTACCGTCATGAACGGTAACAAAATCTGCAACTCATTTACCAGAATATGCTGTAATACATTAAATTATTCTGCTGAGTGATCCCCAATGAACACATACAATCTATTACTACTTATTAAATGTTTCTACATGATTCAGCAACGTTCCATACATTATAATGTCAGATTACGCTTATGTCGTTGTATTCTTTTCTACAAATTACTGCCGCATTTGTATCTGTATAGTACCATATTATGGCGTATTATAAGATACAGTATCGTATATATTATAACGTAATACTGCAATTACTATCATTACGAACAGTAATACTCCATGCATCTCATTTACCATATTACGCAATAGTATAACAAACTATGCACCAGTGCAATCAGTAATGACAAATTAAAATATATTACGCCATATTAAAACGATTTCACATGATTCAGTAGCTTTCGATGCAGTGCAATATCATGTTAAACAAATTTTGTCGTAGTACAGATTGGTACAAATTCCTACCACATTTGCTTCTATACTATAACAAATAATTGCACACTGTACCTTATAATACAATATTACAAGGTAATAATCACTTAAGTTAACATAGCTTCTCAGTACTACTCTATAGCAGTTTCTTTTTTCTGGTATGTGTAAAAAGTTGTGTTATCTTTCTTCGCTTACAACTAGAAATTCAGTTGTGTTAAATTTCCGTTTGTTTGCATTTTGACCTCATTATTCTTTAGTTGTTTTAAGGTAAAGTTTATTATCCGCGTCTTCGAGTAGTTTTATTAATGACTCGATTATATAAACCTCGATTTATATTTGTGGATGCCTTGGGACCGATTTAACGGTTTCTGTTGCTGCGTTTTATCACTCGGCATACTCGGTAACCATTTGCCTTGGTATTAATTTAGTTCATTTGTTAACAGATGGATAGGTGAACAAATTTTACGTTAGTTTTTGTAATTTGTTCCCAAAAGCTTGTCGTTGTATTATCAGTTAGCATTAAAATTGACGTAGCTTATGAGTTATTACTTGTTGGACCTGCAACGAAGTAGTTTCTGCCAATATTGGTTATTTTTAATAGGATATTATCTGTTTGTGCCATTTGGAATTTAAGTTTGACAAACGGTAAGTTTCTTACTATCACACTGGCACATATATATACAAATGTGTTGACCCTCTAAAACACACAAACAGCAAATCGCTTCGCGAAAATACGTCTTGTCACCTCGACAGTTCAAACGGCATAAGGAAATAGAAAACTGAGAGTTATTTCAACATGGATATAGAATAATTGGGCGGATATTAAAATCTAGATGTGTCTGAATATCAAAAACAATCTTAACGGATTTTGACGCCGAAATGACCGACTCTACATTCACTAACTTTTTGCAACGTGATCGTTTTTCGTGTTATGTTTTCACGTCCGGGTCGTCCAATATCGCTTTGGAACGGGATGATGAGGAAAGTGATGAAATGCTTTGTTAGTTATTGATTTTGAGTTCATTTTCGTTGGCTTTTTGACGTGTGCCGCTCGCATCACACATTGGAGCGGATTGCTCCTGACCTATCGAAACTTCCTAACACATAATCAATCCACTCATACACGTATCTGTTCTCATTTTTGCTCATAACCTCGTTGCTGATTATCCCGTATCAAAACACGCCGAAACTCCTCGATTACTCTGCGAACTAAACATATGTCGTCCGACGTTACATAGCTTAGGAATATCTCGTGTCTGTTTTCGTAAATATTGAAAACAACATTAATGTGTCGCTAGCCAGTTATGAATCGTCGAGTTAATACAAATTAGCATTTTCGCTACAACGGGCCACAATAATCCCTCTCCATATGCTGCCAATTACAGTGAACCTAATTAATACATGGAAGCTCTGGAATGTTTACATTATCATACTGTAATTTTATTTAAGAGAAATAAATATTTCATTTAGAAAAAATAAATATTTCTTTTATATTATATTAATATAATATATCTAGATAACAGAAGTATTAATATCTTCGAATGTCGTATCAATCGTAGTATGCATTTTACATAAAACAACATCTAATTTTAATGCCAAGTTAGCTTCTGGTCACTGCAGAAAATTGACTTTTACTTCAAATTCTAAACTAATTCAATATTTTGTAGAGTGTTCTACGTTTTGCATAACATCTCTTGAACGTTGAGAAGTGTTACAAGTTATTTTTTGAAATAATCCGTGTCTACGTTTTTCAATTCTTCATTTAACCAATGTTTTATATGATCTTCTGAGGATATTCAAGTTTTCCTAATTCTCGGTTCCAGTTCATACCGTAGATTTTCAGTAGGGTTTAAGTCCGGGAACTTGGATGATGTGAGGGAAGGATGGTATTTGCAATAAGTTCGGACAATTATGAATTAAATATTCTCTCACAATTCGTTCTTTGCGATTGGTATCTTTATTTTGATAAAATTTGAATGTAGATTAAATTCCAGATTTTGTTGACATTTTCTCAAAAATTTATACTTCAGACATTTTCTTATCCATGATAATATACGTAAAAGCTAAATCTCCTGTCACAAAAGTCGAAATGCATCCCCAGACGAATACACTTTCACCTCCGAGCTTCACAGGCGGTCTTGTATTTTTATGTTTTGTGCTATTTCGTCTATCAAAATCAAAAATGTAAAATTTGCTCACATTGCATGATATCACATTATTCTAACATGTACTGTCTTTTAAAATAAACACTGTAATAGAATATAATCTCTCATTCCTATACTTCTTGTTTACGAACGGCATTTTCCTTGCAACTCTTTCATTGTAGCCAGCTTCTCTTATTATATTTTGTATTGTTTGACAAGTTACTTCCTTTCTGATCTCTTCCAAGAGTGCACTAGTCAATTGTGGTGCACAAAACGTAGGATCCTTGGTTTTTCTAATAATTGAGCACATATGCCGCATAATTAACATCCTAGTATTCTCCCAGGTTCCATGCAATCTTCACGTTTAGATCTGTTAGCAATGTCATTGACTGTACTTTTCCATATATTGAGCATCGCAGCAATGTCTCTGTTCGATTTTCTTTTCACATTGTGAAAAATTACAAGTAGACGTTTGTTAAATGAAATATTACGTTCACTTCCCATTATACTTCAGTTTTTCAGAAATGTATTCCGTAAATACTGAAAAGCTGACAACTAATCTGTGTTTCGGAAAACTTCATGCATGTGATCATGATTACAAGCAACCCGCGGAGTAAAAATTGTTTTGCATTTAATGCTATATATCTCGAATGTCGATTATCGAACTCGAATAGTGCTCGAATAACAATTTGATTTTAAAATCGGACATTGTTACATTTACAGCAATTAATACAACAGTTATTACGAATTATACAGTTAATTTTGGTGTACTTACTAACGAGATACTAAATACTGATATAGCATACAGGAAAATGACAATAATTTTTCTTATGGACGATATTATACCGTGATAAATTAAAAATTCTTGAGTGTCCGAATTTAAATTTGATTCTTATGACGAGAAACTAAAATCACTGATTGCTTTTTACGTTCCGAATTTTGTTCTGCGTTTGCTGCGTCATTATCCACGTTATTTTCGAGTTTGATATCATTGTATCTCACCGGTGAAGCTGTTCATTTTTATAGAAGTTAGTTGTAACTAAATACTGGACATTGCCCATGCGCAATGCATGCGCATTTGGTGAGGCGGCTCGTCAGTGACGAAGAATTGATCATCAACACGTTATGCGTAGAAATGCCGTGCGTACTTTCTGTTGACCTTCCATTTACGCAGTTCGAGAAAGTTCTGCGGTGAGCAAAAGGCAAGATTACAGTGCAAGCACATCCAGGATCACAAGTCAAGAAAATTGTAAAGACAGTTATGATAAAAGTACAGCTCTGCTGGGAAGGAACATTAGTGGGAACGTGACAAAGAATGATATAAAATACTCTGACGGTTGCGACTGATTTATGTTTGACTAAACTGTTTTAATAAAATCCATTATAATTGTTATTGCAATATTATACATTATAATGTTTCTACAATAAATTTAAATAAGAGCAGTGATCAACAACTATTTCTTCGAGTAATCCTGTGGATTTCTAACCTTTAAAATATTAATTTAATAACAACAGTAGTGTACTAAATTTGCTTCGTCAGTCACGCGTTATAAGTGGAAATATTACTGTTGGTCATCAGTGACAGACACGTCATGTAATTCGTTAGGGACATAATCTACGTATTTTCACGTGTCTCCAATATGCAAAAAGTCATTTTTCATTACGTAAGTTGTTATATTGGATGTTTCAATCTGTATCATAGATTTTATACATAGTATAGAGAGATCATTAATTAGGTATTCGAATTGTATTATTTAAAGCAACGGTTATGTTTATGCTAGAATGGCTTTTACTCTTCTACACTCCCAAACAGAAAGATCGGACGCGTGTTCAATCTTTTATTTCGCACGTTATAATTGAGAAGCAGTCAGTCACGAAGGTGTTCATATACCCCATAACTTTTAATTATTATAATAAGTTTAGCGGTTTAAGCTTTTTTCACATATAATGTTGTGTTAATTAAATTTTGACATGTGTTAATGAAATAATATTAAATATTATGCTTATTGTTGGGTTAAGAGCTAATGATGTAATATATTTGGAACCACATTGAAAGCTAGTTACACTTCGACGAAAAATGACTGTTATTATATGACGCCTGACTGACCTAAAAGGCGTTCGCAGGGCCATGTACAAACAAACATGCATACATTACAGATACATGTAGAGACTCATGCAGGTCCTGATTGTTTAGAGATGCACACACTTATTAACAAAAAAATGTACAAAATGTAATGTATGAAGTGTAAAAATAAATATAAAAAATTTGAAGAAACGAAAGTGTTCATACTCTTATGATATCTATGTAAAACTAAAAAAGAACTAAACTCGATATTGTATTGATATCTTGTAGACACTCATTTTGCAAGAATAACTGCCTGTAATCTTCTTGGCATCGACGAAATGATGTTTTAGTATCTGGAATATTTGTAATTTCGTTCCAGCATGTGAAAATAAATTTATAAAGATTTCTCATCTGCAATATATTTTCTGATGCTGTTACTTTATTCTTCTGCCCAAATTTTCGACGTGGTTAAGGTCTACCGACTGGAGTGGTATAAACAATTGCCGTTGTCAGTAACCAATGTTTAAAAACTACAGATGTATATTTCGGATCGTGATCCTGCTGGAAGACCCATTTATTTCCCTTGCCCAAACGATTAATTGAAATTGGCAAATTATTTCGCAATTTATGCAAATATTTCAGACGATCCAGGATTCCTTCAATAAATCATAATTTTAACGTCCTCCACGCTGTAATTGTACCATACACCATTACATATACCCCACCATTCATAGCAGTTGGAATTACACTCTTAGTGTTCATGTCCGTGTTCTTTTTCTCGAAACTTTTCCTTTACCATGAGATACGAAAATATTATACTTGCTTCCATCTGAAAATACGACTCTTTTTCCAAAATTCAAAATATTTATTAATATAATATTTGGCGAATTCAAATAAGTTTTCGTTGATTCACTGTGTATATTAACGGTTTCCTTCTCTAATCCAATTTGAAAACCATCTTTTCTCAATATTCCTTTCGCAGTTTCTGAATGACAATTCTTGTCTGTTGTTTCCATAACGTGCTGCGCTAATTTTGGTGCACCAATTTTTGAAATGTTCTGCACTTTACGAATTACAGTAAGAACATCACGAGAATTTAATTACGTTGGACGGTCAAATATAGGTTTATTGGAAGTTGTATCAGGCAAATTAAAGTTTTTTATTATGGATTGTACTCTTACACGACTTATTTTAACAATATTATCAATTTCTCGATAGGATTTTTTTTCTTTTCGTAGTTGCACCACTGGATTGCGAGTATCTAACGGAATTTCATCTCTTGTTGACGTAGTGTTATGTATATTATAACAGATAATGTACTCATTACCGAGGTCGTTTTACACTCTCTGATATTGCACTGAAGCTACGAAGCCGAAAGTCTGTATTTATCATCGTCGTACTTTTACAAGGTTGTTCATGTGCATGAAAAATTCAGACACGTATTAGTATATGATTTTTAAATTTAAGTTGAAAATACGTAAATACACTGACGCAAATCATGGTTATCATGCGTTAATATGCGAATATACACAATTCTTTGACTGTAAATATTCTTAAATTGTATGATTAAGATAGATACAGCAAATTTTGTGGTTGTGTGAAGACTTTCGTAACTGACTGTATTTTATTCAGACATGAGTTTCATTTCGAATCATTTATGATTTCTTATTTACAATTTATCTTGTGATTTTCATTGTTTAAAAATCTCATGAACTAAATATGTGTCACTTTCTAATTAAAAACAATTTAGACAGATATTTCATATATTTTAATGTTAAAATCTTCCATTGATGGAAGCTTAATTATTACATGATCATTATAATGCGATCACTAACGATACCTTGACTGATGCCTATTACTGTTCACTACTGTCGAGTTCGCTAAATTCGTCCTTGTAAAGTCAACTCTTGTTATGCCTTTCCCAATCACGATTCTATGGCACTATTTATGTGCCTGGGTAGTACCTTCAGACCCATAAGTTAATTGCAAAAGTTACTTTATAAAATTGACCTTAGCGATCATGTCCCAACGGTGCAGTTAATTTCTTTGAAGTAGGTTTCTACGATTATCAATAAAATATTACAAGATTGACTTCTATGTCTTTCATTTATACAACTTGAAGAAGATTACTCCGAAAGGTTTCAACCATTAATGATCAATCACTGTATTACAAAACAGCATTAAAGCAATATGTTAAAATTTAGTTTAAATGATGTTAACTTCAGAAATTACAATTAACCCTCAATTAATAAGATTGTAGAAGAAAAATTAAATATGTTATACTATATTTTATTAGAATTTAGAACTATTGATATTATTATATATCGTATTCCAACGTGCCCTCTATACGTTATAAGTTATAACTTTATAAACTAACTTGCATTCTATTTTTTGATTGTGCTTTACGATCATTCCGATAGAAAATTCATTGATCATTGCTTATGGTAAAACACATTCTCCTTGCATATATGCTTAATCATGTATATTTAAATTACTATTGAAAATTTTTTACTTGCAATAATGAATTATTTCTTTCAGTAATTTACAATTCGTTTTAGAAATGTTTACGACTCAACACAGAGACACCAAACTAATTTATACACCTAATACACTACCTGGTATATCTCATAATAGGGATAGGTAATAAAACTAAATAAATGAATAAATCCAACTTTAAACGATTTAAATATAATCTGTAATGGTCAGTTAATAACCGCAGTTAATACTCTTCAAATTGGTAAATAATTACGAAATAAATTGTTAGACAAGTTACGTTGCAGAAATTACGTAATATGATGTGTTACCCTCGGCGTCTAACGCAGGACCGGGAAACATGCTCGGGACCACGAACGTCGTGTCTGCTGTAACCGGTTGCACGAGATTCTCAATTGTAGGTCCTCTTCTTATAGGTGATTCCCTCTGAGTTGCCGATATTATCCAGGTCATTGCATTCTGAGGACAAGCAGTAGATCGGTGCTATGGAACTCCGCATTTATAACAGGTGCCCCATTCTCTTCTCGGATATCGACAGTCTTTCTGACTTTGTCCTGTACCGTTGCAATTATAACTTCGTAGTTCACCAAAGTGTCTTGCCTGATTTGCTGGTGAACACTGCTCCAACGGTTTTCTATTGTCGCGTTCATCTCGATCACGTCTCGTATCACGGAATGTAATCATCGAAAAGGCTTTCAGCAGGTCGAAAGGATTTTTGAAACTATGCATCCGTGCTTGGTATCTCAGGTCTGTTTCAGGTATATCCTCGATTACTGGGTTAATTAATTCCTCTTGATCCAGGTACACATTCTCGGCTGGAATCATCTTGACTTGGAAATGCTCGTTGAACGATTCCACTTTCTTCCAGGCATGCACTTCCAGGCATGCACTGCAAATCTTCTCCTGCGGGCCAAGTTATCTGGACGTTTATCGAAACTATAATGTAGTTCTTCGAAAATTTGAGAGATTGAGAATGTTATGCTGCTCGATTTTGCACGAAAACAACCTAACGTTTAACCGCGTAGTCGCTGAAGGGTTTTGTCGAGTTTCTACCTCTTTAATTTATCGTTTGGATTCAAGACTACTCTGGTTGATAACATTCACTAATATATATTTCACATAGAACACAGTACAGCACAATGGAAATTAAACGAATAATGGCTTAATGTAACTTAAAACTGTAAACAGACGGCATGCGCAATAACCCAATTTTTTTAGTTTTTCAGTTTTACATGAACGATTCAGTTTTCCTTTCACTGAAAAGAGTTTTACTTTTACTAATTTTCTGATCTGATCTGTACTTGTCCTAACTGTATTTACGGTCCTAACGACTGTTCTAGCGGCGACTACGGCGATAATTTATTGACGTCCTACTTTGCTTCTTTTCTCTTTCTTTCTCTCTTGCTCAAGGTCCGTAATTTTACGCCTTCTCTACAAATGGAAATTATCAGCTGATGTTTCTAACAATTATTAATTTCATTAAGTTCTCTTCCAAATTGTGCGTCTCCTTGAGTAGTTCGGTCTGCGTTTTCCAGTTCGTAAAATATTCGTCTTCGCCGCGGGAAAATTCGTTCAACATCTCCGCTAACATTTTAAATTCGGTCCGCAGCAAAACTGAGGTTACCGAAGTTGTGCTCGATGTCGACGACTCCTCTATTTCTCTATGTTTCAATCGTATTTCCCTTCCCAACAACTCTTTTTCGCGTTTCAACAGCTCGTACTCTCTTCGACTAACGGGCAGCTCTTCCGCGACGGCGGTTCTGAACACCTCATTCGACGCCTGCGTTCCGACCTCGCCCGTTATTTCGTATGTTCTTTCCTCCGATCGACACGCAATTCCTCGTTCGGTTCTCGTCAACCGAGCAATTTAATCGCTTGTACTCCCGTCGGTTGCAATACCTCTCTTCCACGGCAAAGTATTCAGTTCTGTGATTTCGAACGGATTTCCGTGCCTCCTATTGGCATCTTTAGCAATTTAATCAAAACGTTTCCCAATATAATAAGCTAAATAAACTATAACCCCAGCATAACAAACTAAATAATCCAATAAACTAAAACTGATATGTCGAACCAACTAATCCCAATTCTGTCACATGTATACTGTTTTCGATCATCCTGCTCAACGAAATTCCCCATAACGATGGTTTTCGACAAAAATCGCGAATGCACCACTCCAGCTTCGCGAACTGTGCAATAATTCGAGATCCCTCTTCTGAAATTCTGATAGGACTCGTATGAAACGTGGAGTCTGAAGATTCAAGGAAGGTAACTGCCGTTTTCAGAAACGTGTGTATTTCGCAATGATCGGTCGCTAACTGCTCAATGCCTCCCCGCGGAGATTGCACTCGAGCGATACACATTTGGCTATTATTGTCAGAGCGATACAGTTTCTGTCTTACGCTGACTCTTGATGAACTGACAAATACTGTCAGGTATTTTCAACGTGTTTTCGTTTACATTACATAGTTAACTGAATAATTTTGGCTTGCTGTTAATTGAGTGATAGTTCATCAAATACTTTCGATGCAAATATGTACCTTTAAGTACTAAAAGAGTTATACATAATCTGCTAATTTTCAACTCTCTATGGAAACATACGATGCACAGATAGCTGCTCTAATTGGACAACTGCTATTGCAGATCTAATTATAGTGAAATTTAAAGGTGAAATTCATTCTTCTACAAAAATGTGATTATGAAAGTATATTTCACTTAAATTAAAATATCTTGAATTCTAAATAATTTCTTATGCACCTTTATATCTAAAATGGAAACGATACAGAAACTTTGTGAACGTGGTTTTGCATGAACAGCATGGTGCCGTGGTGAAAACGTGTACAAGGTACACATTTGGGATGCAGAGGCAGATGCATACTCGTATGATGGATACAGTTAATTTATCTAAATGATATTTTTAAACAGAAGCTGTATTCTCGGAAATAGAATCTCAGGAATTCAGAATATCTTGCATTGCACCAATTTTAAAATAATTATATTCTAAGATATATTGTTTACTATTTAATAATTAGGTTTATAGGTATTAATACTTAAAGTTCCTAAAAGAAGTTTTACGCAATTAATAAGCGAACAGTAGGTACTAAGGTAGTGATATTTTTCGGGATGCAATATACTGCGTGACTACCATTCTGTTTATTTCTATTAATATGCTGTTACATATTATTGATTACGATAGGCTGAGTGTTTATTTCCCATTGTGATAAGAATGACTGAACTATAAACATGATCTCGAAGAAGTAAACATTTTATTGTGTAACAGATATTATTTCCTACTGACACATATCGTACCGTCATGACACATTTGAACATATCTATGATGATGTATTTTGTAGAAAACATGATGAAATCATTAATAAGAGTGTACTTTATTCACATGTCTTCCTTCACTAAAATCATTATAGAAACGTAATCCAAGATATTATCCTATTATTACAAAAATATTTTAAACGTGGAAAACAGAAATTGATTCTATACTTATGACGTTAACTTATATTTACTTACGTGAAGAATATTTTAACCTCCGAAAAATTTGGTGTATTATAATTCATATTTGTTGGATTGCAGACGTAATTGCAAACATAAATACTCACCACTTCATGCAACAGTTGAACATTAAAAAGCTACTAACAGTTTAACGATGTACTTAATATACTGGCTTAATAGTTTAGCGACATGAAAAATCTATATAAAAACGGTATAAGGGATGTATTACTTGCGAAACATTTTTTCATCATAATGTTTGACTTAACATCTTCAATTCCTATTCAAACTATTTTGTAACATGTAAAATTCATATCAGAGATCTAAATAGGTGAAACATAATAATATATTTCTGTATAAATAGAAGAGAGTTTTCATGTATAGAACTTTTAAATAGTATAGTGAAGTATATTTTTTTAAAATAGTAAAAGAGAAATGAGTAACATGTAAGTATTTTACTGCTTTGAATCATGACAAATTATTTGAAGTCCAATCGAAAATATAAACATAATAGAATGGATTTACTGTCCTTTATACTATATAAGCGAAGTAATGACAAATATTACGGTTATTTAATGTTAGTGAAAGTCAAACTTAGAAGAATTATCGGTAGTTTTGTTAAAAATTATATAACGTGAAAATAGTAAGGGTTATGACAAACATACTGAGTTACACTGGAGGTAAGTGTGAGGTTTAGATTCTTCACAATTCATGCGTGTAATTACTCCAAACTATGCTCACAAATGCGATAAAACGATATTTGATTTCTCTTAATAATTCACTCATCCGTATACAAGCTTTTATTGCACATTTATTCATATATATATACACGATCTTCAAGTTGATAAACTGAAAACCAGAAAAACATCTGCCTGCTTCATTAATAATTCCGCAGCTACTTAAAATTGTTAATTTTTCTTACGTTAAAGTTTATTCTTACGTTATATTCTACACGAGTAGCGGAAGACTAGTCAATTCTGGAACGTTATATATATTTGTGTACTCCAACTAATTTGAACTAAGTAGAAATAGATATCAAAATAGACCGAAATATATTACACAGTATGTCTCAGGGAGAACAATAGATACACGACGTTATGTGACAATCTAAATTATGCAACCATTGTATATAATAATTTTTCATCGGACGTAATATTTCATTTAAGGTGCGCAAGCTTGGTGAAACACCCTGCATGTGCATGATCGGGTATTTAATATTTTGAATTCCAACAAAATTTATTATAGAAATAGCCTTTGTCATTGGGAATGTTATAAACGTTGTAGTTCGTAGATCTGACATAGACCTCATCGAATAGATCTGATATTTGATTACTCTTGCAAATATCAATCTCGTTGTGAGGTTCGTAGATTTGAAGAAAATAAAGATTCGAATGGTGCTATTGATGTGGTGACGTAAATTAATTCAGAAAATGGGAGAAGAGCGAAGATTAAAGCCAAACTTATCTTGAGTACAAAATTAATTTATTTTATCCTCCGATTGTTTGCTCGACCGCTGGAGTTTGCCAAAAATGGTTACAGCTGATTACAGCATGATTATAGAATAATTATAGCACATCTTTTCGTTTACGCTTTATCTTTCTTCTGTGTATGCCGAGCATGATTGTATAATAAATATTTATATTAATTAGACACGAATGCGGGCAACATATTAACAGTTGTTGACAATGGCTGCCAACAGCAAAGGCTATCACTTTATAGTGAACAATTTATTTTACAAGCGAAATGTTGTTATGGCTGTCTTACATATGAGGTAAAGTATGACGCGAAATAGATCGACGAGGGCACGCTTCCTTAATGATCATTTATTTAGCGCTAGCATAGTGTATCACTTACACGGGGCTAACGATATTTGCCTCCACGCCAACAATTGAAGTTACAGTATACAGCAAATTACTACACCAAATTAAAATGGTAATAGCATCGCCCGTTGTGGCGACAGAGGAACACAGCAAACACAGTCCACTTCCGTTTGAAATTATTTCAAGGATAAAGAGTGAACGGGAATGAATATCCAAATTATGGCAGTTGATCAGTTTTAGCTCCTACGGTGGAATAAAATACATTAACATAAACTGAAGATGGCCAAGTCGTTGGCGTGACGTAGAATTGAAGACACAGAAGTGTTTCTACTGGTTAATGAATAAATCAAAGAAATACGTACGGTCACTACAGTGAAATGAGCACGCAGTGTTAAACTCTCCGTCTAAACGGTCTGTCAGAGTTATTACGAGTAGCCGTAAGAAGCAGTACGAATCTACATAAAGTAAATATGAAATAAGTCACGTCCACTCCAGAGATCGCAAAGGATGTATTTCTTATAACTTCGAAACCGTCCACAGAAACTTTAGGACCCATTGGAGGTCCATTAGAACCAGAATAGATAAAAATATTTAAAGAAGCAGACAACTCACTCTGTTACAGACAACTATCACTGGAAAGTCACTTACGTTCTTCAATACAGATATAGAGAGTTTAATTGATATTGTCCGTACATCACATATGTGTGAAGCTCTAGAAAGACTACGTAGTGTTCAACCCCTGGATGTCAATGCATGTACAGCACTACAGTACTCTACTGCCTTAGTACATAATACTTATATTATCGAAGACAATGGAAACACTGAAACTTTCCTACAACCCGATTCCGAAACAGGACTATGGAAATACACCTACAACGGTATGAACATCAAGAATACCGTTGAAACAGTAAGACTGTTCTTAATTCACTGGGTATTTTGCTCGTAAAAGTATACAGTCAACCATCGCCTGGCCTTCAAATTTCGTGATTGTTTAACGAAAGATATTTAGGTTAAGTTTAGTTTAGGATAAGGTTATCGACAATCGGCCTGCTCTACGAACAGAAGACATGGAAATCGCATGAGGAGTACAACAATCAACAAAGACAGCATACTGATTGTGTATATTCACCTACGAGTAGCACAGTTACTAAAAGTACACGCCACTCTGTTTGACAAGTGCACACTTGCCCATTTAATTCTTAGTTTAGTTACTTATTTTTTTCTCAGCTCGTGTTCAACTGCTATCACTAGGTATTCGTCGCCGTTGTTGTCATTGGCGGCATCTTGTAATCATGTATCCAGTGTGTACTCCTCTAAGTACGACTATTCCAAATATCTACCAACTACCGTTTGCAAATAATCGAAGTTATCAATTGTTAACGGCTGGAACTACGGACATCAGAAATAAATGGAAATTGCATTAGGAGTTCGACAATCAACAAAGACGTCTAAACTGAACGCGGTAAATTTGGGTGAAAATACTCAGTACGCACTTCCCAAGCTCGCAGGGGGATAGAATCTTATTCAGCCTGCACACAATTGAACATGCCCCTACGTCAATAGCAGACAAAGTATTCTCGTGGCTTCACTCCCAGACGATGTTCCTGGACGTGTGCTAGGTACGATTCTTCTAGATCTCAGAGAAAAACTAACGAAGTTCTTAATTACATGCCTCCGCAATGGTTCATTCTCAAAGTTATGGAAGGTCGCCAAGCTGGTCCTAATACTCAAACCTGGGAAAAAGAGATGGATTACCCATCGCCGTTTAGGCCGTCCAATGTGCCACTTAATCGAAGAGGGAAAGGTATTCGAAAGAATCGTGGCATATAAAATCACCTTACACCTCTCACGTATCTGCACAGGTATCTCGGAGAACCAATTCGGATTCCAAACGGGCCGCTAAAGTATAGATCGATATGGTAGCCAATTATGATCAAGCAGCAGTTACCCAGGGTGGAGTAGCACCTGTCCTGTTAATTGATGTAGTCAATGCATTCAACAGCGTTCCATGAATCAAAATATTAACCGCTCTATCGAGGCATAGTCTGCCCCTGTATATCAAAAATATAATGCGGAACTACCTCTCAAAAAGAGCAATAACATGTGGCACTATGAATGGGCATAGAACAACAAGGAAATCACGCGAGATGACCCACAATGATCTGTGGTGGAGCAAACCATTTGCAACCCTAGATAAAATATGGTACTTGAAGCAGCAGTTCATGTCAGGTTATCTGCTACTCCGGCGATACACTGATAACCGCTGGTGGAAACGGTGGACTAGAAACTGTGAGACTCAGAGACAGCGGTAGCGGATATCACCATGAAGATACAAGAATTGGTACTGGGTGATGGTACTCCCAGAAGTCCGAAGTCATCTGAATGCACTTTCTTATCAGGACACGCAGACGTCTCCTTACTTGTCTCTGCTTGCAAGGGGAAAGAGTGAGATTCAAAGAAACACCTCGGAATCACCCTGGACGAATGCCTCAAGTTCAATGCCCATTCCTTCCGCCTAGCACCTAAGGTGGAAGGAGTTGCTGCACTTCTGGGTCTGCTTCCTAACATAGGAGGACCCGGTAATAAGGTGCGCTATCTGTCCATGCAGATGATAAAATCCATGACTCTACACGGGTCGTCGATTTGGGCACGACACATCAGGAATGATGGCTTCAGAATTCTACGGCGAATACAAAGCACGATGGCTATTCGCATTACTCGTGCTTGTCGCAGTGGCGTTACATGACGTGGCGTTTGCACTGCCTGGAATGACTCCTCTTCGGAATACAGCAGATACACGGCATACACGGCGACAAATGAGAGAATACGAGTGTTTCGATGCATGGGTGTGCATATACCCAATACCATGGCTGCACATATGAGATCCTGAGCTCTGAAGCGAGCCTGAGGTGAGCACCGAAAAGAACGTGAACACTCGGAACTGAGGACAATAGTAGCGGTCTATCCCTGCTGGGACCTGGCTAGACCGTGGTGTTCACATTTTAACATTCGGGATTGCTCACGCTCTTATCGGGCACGGATGATTCGGTGAGAACGTATGTATAGTGTAGGAGCTGAAAGACATGCAGGCCACCAGGAGTGTTGGGCAGACCTAGACTCCGTACAACGCATGACCGCAAGGTGTCCGATTTGATACCTAGCACAACCATCTCCACGATGTTGTTGACTTAGACTAGTTCCTGAAGACGATTATTGCGGTCTTACTTGTTGACATCATCCTATGAAATGCAATCTCTAACTTCTGCGAGGAAGTAATGAAGAGGAATGAAGGAAGTGAACACGTTCGAGAAAAGAATGACTTGTTGAGACGGATCAGAGGGATGAACAGAATCAGAAGATATGAGTTCCCGCAACCAGAGGAACAACACATTACAGGATCAGCTGACACCGAATTACGAGGGAGAACGCAATGAACGATAGATATTAAGCAATCTATAGAATAGGGAGTGGGCCTTCAGAACTCCCAAGTAGTGGCGGCACCAATATTGTCCTAGTACCGCCACTAATACACATGAAGAAGTGGACAACATCGTCTGTCGCGTAACGAAGCCGCAGATGCTACTGCCTGGGTGACATCGGAGTAACTACCGATTCCGCAGTACCACACACATGCTGGTGGATGGCCGTCGTGGGGACTTTAGTAGGCAGAAATCCGAAATTACTCGAAAATTCCACAGGTTCGTCTGGTGTCCCTGGAATATATCCTCCAAAAAAAAGAATGGTTAGGGTTAGGTTGGGCAATTGAATTCTGTGCAAGACTTTCTGACGTCATTTCAGATACTTTGATGTAGCTGATGACTCACGTAAGGCCTATTCGTAGATCTTCATCGAAATTCAGGAATTGTACAGGTTAAATGGTCCACTCATGTCAACTCCACGCGGTGCTCCGTGGGACACACTGTTGGAACTCTTTTTTCCAGCACAATGTGTGACAGAGTGAGTGATCAACGAGTTAAAGTACGGATTCGTGTTTTCCTCAAATAAATTAAACTGCAAATTTAAATATGAGGAAATAGGATAAAAAAAGGGATGGTACAGGTTGCTCCGAAGCTCCTGGGCCAGGTGCAGCCCGAATGAACGAGCTGGTCCCAGCTGCGTCCTCATCGGACGGCTGCAAGGAAACTGCTTGTGTGGTGGGCCCAGGATCATGATGTGCTTATGGGTTGTAGAGAAAGTTGCAGCCGCCTCTAGGGACCTTAATGTCAGGCACAAATAATTCCTGAGTTAATCGGAAGGAAGTTTCCGCGCTAGCGCGTCTGAATTGATCAGACGCTACTACTGCGTAAGGGATGACAGCCCTGTAGAAGCAGACAGGACTCTTTCGAACTCAAAATGAGGAAGTTTGTGTAAATGGCAGACCCCATTGCAAGCGCGAAACGGAAGAAGTTTAACTCGTCTTCGTGTTCCAGGACCGAAGAGCGCTTGAGACATCGTCACGATGACAGGGGGTAGAAAAGAGTGGCAGCGACGGCATCTCCCAGGGCGTGCGAAAGTCGCCGCCCCTGACAGAAAGTGATAGTCGCCTCGGGAATAGGCGATCAGTCACAAGAGATGGGAGGCCCTCGTTGCAGCAGATTATTAGGGAACCTGCCAGGGTGCATTGAGGGAAGGTGTCCGGAGATGCAGAATCACCTCGCAATCCTCCGCGGGTGGTGTGGCCGTCTCGCGCCCGTCGCAGCCGTCTATCTCGTGCACGGGAATAAGCAGGTCCTTCTTTAGAGTATCGCAAGAGCAGGGAAAAACATGCAAGCGGAGGCATGTCTACGTGAGAATACCGGGAGGGACGCCTGAAACCAGCGACTGGCTTCGGGTGGATAGCAAGAGAAGAAGGGGATCCGCCAGGGGAATGACGGTGTCTGATAGGCAACAATAGCCGCGTCTGCATTTTCAGCTGGATCAGAGGACGTTTTCCAAGCCAGTAACGGATAGGTAATGGGAGGAGTAACGATGACAGCGTTCCTAAAATTGCGGCAGTGTCCATTACCGCCTTTCTGGGAAGTACCAGCTTGTATGCCGACGTCATGATTCAAGCGAAGAGCGGCGTCATGCTCGCGAACGCAGACTTTCCAAACCTGCATAGCAGAAGTGCAGTAACCGGCATACTTATGTTGAAGGACGGAGAAGAGGACGTGAAGGCGAATGCTCTCGCAGAGCTAACTCGCGAAATCCTCAACAACGAGAATGAGGTCAACGTTCCTCTCTCTCTGAAAAAGTTCCATTTCATATTTCAGAATATGGACGACTCCGTCACGCCGTCCGAGTTGTTGGTGGCAGTTGCCAGCCTCTACGGTTGCGACGTAGAGCCTGTCGGGTCAAGGGAGGTAAGTCGTAGGTGGTAATGTGTCCTGTAGCAGCTGCTAAGAGGGTAAGAGCAGCGAGCAGGACATGGATAAGCTGCGTCTCGCCCAGTGTTAAGAATCTCGTCACAATTGCTATGCAGTGCTAACGCTGCATAGAGTACGGGCATATCAAGTATGAATTCTCATCAGATGTGGACTGCAGAAAACGTTAAATACGCAGACACCGTTCCAGGGACCTTACTGCTCCCTAAAGTCCAGTTTGCGCAAAATGAGGACGGGTGGCATATCATTGTCGGTGGAGTAAGTTCTGCCTCCCGTCGACGAAAAGAATGACTATCCTAGACATGGTAACCGTCAGGCGCGGAAAGAAGAAAACATGGACGGATCGGAATTCGGGGTATGTATTCCCGAAGTGGGAATGGACGTGGAGTTATCTCGGCCTTCACACACCGCAAACTACAAGCCAACGTGAATCACCAGGCCAGAGCCCAAGATATGCATGTGCAGTCCCTGGTGGAGTTGAACATAGGATTTGCAGTCGCGGCTGAACCGTACCGAATGATGGACGGTCCTGACATAATTGGCGAACGAGAGAAGCGTGTTGCGGTTATCAGGGCTAGAGCGTACGGAAATCCAGTGTGCTCCTGCTGAAATGAGGAAGGGGATTCTTCGCGGTGATGTAGGTTGCACAACGGTGGTTGCGATTTAGGCTACAAAAATGCGCCACTCCCACAGATACAGGATATGAAGTATGCGATAAGGAACGCTGTGGTTTGCTCCATTAAAAACCAACGGCCGACTTTTTTTTAGGGAACTTCAATACAAAGTTCACTGATTAGCACAACGTGAGGTGAGAATTGAACGCGGAGTGAGATACCGGGCTTGATATCCTACTGCTGAACACCGGGACGGTAAACAGGTGCGTCGGATGACAAGGAGAATCTAACATAGATTTCTCCTAGGCCTCGACTTCCGCCGCGCGTCTTGTTACTGGATGGCGAATGATAGAAGAGGTCGAGACGCTGAGCGACAATCGATATATCTACATTGAGGTACTTCCGAGCTGAGACGGAAGAAATGGAGAACTCCGCGGACGAGCTTCGCCGGAAAAAGTATGAGCAAGAATGGAAAGCAAAAAAAGAGATGGCAGCAGAGTGAACACAAATACTAGCATCCGTGTCGTCAGTGAAAAAAACCGGAGGGACCGATAACGGCCATTGGGACGCTGTCACGTAGTTTCAAGCGCTAGATAATCGCCGTGTGTGATCCTGCGATGCCGCCGGTCAAGCACATCAGACGCAACGAAGTCCATTCGTGGACGGCAGAGTTTGCCGAGGTGCGAGGTGCATATTTGCTGGCGCGGCGACGCTTTTCCACAGCTCGCAGGAAGACGAGCAGTGACGTGGAATGGGAAGAACTTTTAGTCGCGGAATACGGCGTCGAACGAGCGGAAACACCCCATTCAGAATGCTAATGCGCGCTCGTCTGACAAACTGGTAGGCGCTCTCGAAATGTATCACTGGGCTCCGTCCGCTAAAGAAGCCCTTAGAGATGGAAATCTGGGGGGAGTTCAGACGACTCCCTTCCAGATCAGATACGAGATGGAAAGTAGTAACGCTCCTCACGTTTTAGGAACGAATAATGAGAATTTCCGCCGAAGATCGAAGAGGAACTGGCCAAATTTGTAAAGAAACTGGAAGTGAGTAACACCGCTACAGGACCGGGCGGCATTGCAGAACGGTTACCGACAGCAGCGCACAGAGTGTTCGGCCAAAGCCTTCTGCGCAGTTTCAAAGGATACATAAGCTCCGGAAGATTACTTGGGAATCGCAAGTTAGGAAATACCTGTTCTTATTCCCAAACTCTGGTCGGTTCGCACAACGTTTTCGTCGTATAGACCGATCTGCCCCCTCAGTAACATGGGGAAACTTTTTGAAAGATTTGTTGCCATCAAGGCCACGCGACGTCTCTCGAATTATTGTCCGGATCCGGCTGATCGACAATACGGCTTCAAGTGGGGACGATAAACGATGAACTCTACTGTGTGATCAACATGATAAAGAGGAAGATCGAGAGAGGAGGCGTAGTGTTGGAGCTGTCTATTGACGCAGTCAACGCATTCAACTCGCTGTCCTGGAAGACGATTGAGGTGGCACTGGAGCACCACACGTTTTCCTGGTATCGGTGAAAGGAGGTAGGCTATTACCCGAGCGAAAGGAGCATCGAGTTCACTCTGGAAGGCGGGAACATCGTACAACGCGGTAAATGGCATGAATAGGCACTCAGACCGCTTCCGTGGAACATCGAGTATAATTACACATTGGAGATCGCCCTACCTAGGCGCGTTCATCTCATCTGCAATGCTGACGATACGTTGTTATACGCAGGTGGGGGAGTTTGGAGAGCACCATCGGGCGCGCACCAGCTGTAATGTACTCTGTCACGGAAGGAATCCACGCTCTTGATCTGGATGCGTCTAGAGGGATGACCAACCGCTTTAAAACCCACCCGCAAGAGGTACCACCTCGTTGCTGCTGGTCAACGAGGAGGCAATGCCGACACAGGATGAAATATCTCGTAGATATCCTGTAAAGCAGACTGTACTTCGGGTATATAGAGAACTTTTCCGAGTGGTACCTAAAATCGAAGAGCATGTCGAATGTATTCGGCCCACGCGCATTTGCGCGGTCTTATGCGATAATAGCTCGTGCAAACGCTACACATATACGCGCGAGTTGCGCTTAATCCAGCTAGGGCATCCCGGAATTGTTAATCACGTATCGTATAGACCTCTGGGGAACTAGCCGCATGGTACGAAGACACGTACGCTCAGCCGCCCCCACTCCGTGAACAGTAGCCTGCCGCGCATACAAGCATGGGCATATGTCAGTTTGTACGTTTGTCTGATGAGTTCATGCATGCCTGGCTCGCATGTGGTCGCACGATCTAACATCGGGATTCCCGGTAACGTCAATCCCTCACTCCGAGGAGCCCCTGTGTAAGGAATTTAATAAACATGTCGAAACAATTATGATCGTGTCTAAGAAAGTTTAATAATTTGCAGGCCCTCTCCCCATCGTCATCGGACGACCACGCAGGTGCGCAGGTTGTCTCCCAGGCCCGCTATCCTACCTTGCGTCTGGTTAGGAAGACACAGAAATCATGAAAGGATCCTTATGACCGACAGCGATATGGATTCTGTCGTGTTGGACTGGCTTCCGTTCCTGGACTCCAAGGACGAAACGGGAGGATGAAAGAAGAGTCAACCGAGCTCTTCTGAGGAAATAAACGGAGCTTCTACGAAGCAAGTACAGACTGTACAGTACCAGCCTTGCGACCATGAAGGCGATTGTAGACTACCTCTTCGACCCAACCCCACAGTACAAAAGTTCGATATCCCGCCCGAAATTTGGGGGGTTGATGTTTGTCATGAACCTTCTTACGACAGCGGTCATAATTAGCATCATAATCGAGCATGCGAGGGTTAATGAGAATATAGATACTACCTCCAAATACCTCAAGGGAACGTACGAGGGCACCGGGAAAGGAGCTGACAGCCAGAAGGCAGCGGCGACCGAGTTCGCGCGGAGAGACAGCCACTGATAATATTGCGACGCTTGAGAAGGGAAACCACCGGCTGCGAACCAGGTTGAACGACCTGCAGCAAATACCCGCGAAGGTTGAGCTCTCCGCTTCCTCTAGCCGAAGTGCATATGATAGAAAAGGAATCTCGCTGTATCTTCCTCGCGAGAATAGTGTCTCTGCCCAAGGGCAGACGAACAGCGGAATTACGAGATGTCTACGCGATCCACATCGCGCGACGTGTCGACTAAACTAGTATTCCAGGAAGTGTCGAAATCTCACCCCAAGAACAGCGGGTGAGCGAGGAAGGCCAGACGGGCTTCATCGAGTCCTGCCTAGCTTTGTTCACAGAAAGAATGCTCTCAGCTCTTCTTCGGCAACGGCCGAGAAAAAAAAATTCATGGCAAATTGGAAATACACTCGAGAACGTAGATAAGAGCGCCGTCAACTCTCCAACGTTCGGTGTAATAGACAAACAACTCGCAAGACTGGAAGTTCCACTATACTTTCAGAACGTCAGCTCCAGCTACCTCTATACACGGAAAATAACCTACACCATCGGGGGCGGCAACCAAGTCAACAGCATCGCAACACGTATCATTCCACTGTGATCGGTCCTATGCCCGATGCTGTGGAACTCTGAATATAATCAGGTACTGGAGGCGGCGATTCCTCCTGAGGTACAGGTAATCTGCTACTCTGAAGATGTATTCCTCCTCGTGGGGGTCCCGAACTTTTAGGCCTATGGAAACAGGAGTGGCGGCCGTAACCAGTATCCGTTGCCTTGGCTTAGAAGACGTTGCCCAAAATTCCGAATCCCTCTGCTTCCATGGCCTACCCCTAACGCAACTTCCACACACAACTGTGCTCTGCGTACAAGGTGATCGTACACGTGATAAGGAATATCTGATATATCTCGGTATCACACTGGACAGACGCATCACTTTTGATGCTCGTCTTAGTCGCCTATCGCCAAGAGCGAAGAGAGTAGCGACACTCCTGGGCCATCTATTCAAAAACATCAGAGGACGAAACAAAGTAATTTGCCGCCACTACACATGCGTCATAAGATCTATGACCCAGTGCGGGATCTCCAGTTATACTCAGCACACATCCAAGGCTGGAATCCTGCGACGTCATCAGAGGCATATGTCAATCCGAATAGCGATAGCGTTCCGGGCTCTCATCTTTGAAGCGTTACTGACATTGGTTGGAATGATTACTTTCCAACTGATCGCAGATGTGGACTCTAAACTAAAGATCTCTGCTCGAGACCAGTGCTACGCGGGAGCGGATATCGGTAAAAAGCACTTAGTCAGTCGGCAACACCTGTGAAGAAATCATGCGACAAGAACACTTAGAGAATAAAGCCGGCACCAGTAGAGCTGACGATGCTATCCTACCAGACTGGGATGCGTGGCTCAAACAAGAGGCCCTTAGTCTGACATAGTGTAATGCCTTAGCACTCACCGGGCACGGACACTTCGGTGACTATCTGAACCGGATAAGAGCCGAGGAACAGCCAGTGTGTCAACAGTACAGTGCAATTTCTGATTCCGCCTATCAAAAAGTGTGGGTCTGACAATACGTTAGTGAGCAGCGCATCACATTCATTGAAGCGATCGGGCCAGATCTGTCCCCAGCCGCTTTAGTCGATTCTCTGTTCTACAGCGAATACGAGAGTTTGGCGGGCACAACTTCTGTTACGAGATACTTATGACTAAGGGGGATAAACAGATACAGCGAGAAGAACACTCCACATAGATGGAGCGGACTTCATGCCGGAGCTAGAACACGCCGCTTCCGCAGAACTATAGACAACATGCGATTAATGCAATAACGTGTATCAGAGATGAACGGTTCAATAAGCCCCACAAAATGCATCAGAAACCAAATGCACACCCGACAGTCAGCTGCTCCGCTGCCGCAATATATGGAAAAAAGAATTATCCTGAAGACGCTGACGTCCGAGACAGAGAAAATAGTCTACGTTTCTTGAATCTACGGCCTAGTTTATTGTCCCGTAGCTAGCCACACGTAACAGTTTATAACCAATCGTGGAGGTTTTAGTCTGTAGGAATCAGAAACTCTTTCTGGCCCATTAGGCATATCGGGTGAGTTATGCAAGATTTCTTCAGAGTTAAACAGATATAGATTGGATTTAGATTGACAAGGACAGATAAATCGTGCTTTATTTTTACAGCAATTTTCTCCACGGGCAACACTCCCGTAGCATGATACAGGAACTTTTCAGAGGCTGCCAATTGGTTTCGGATTACAAGCAGAAGAGGGCTCTAGATCGGTCCTTCACATTCACTCGTTTATAAAAATCTCTATAGATTGTAAAAATATATTTTAGTAAGTGTACATAGATCATAACGTTCTATAACATATAATTTTACATAAATACGTAAAGATAATTGTAGAAATAGTAATTTATATATAAAGATATATAAATTATTTTGTAGATAGAAAAGATAGATTAAATTATTGTGACCTAATCCTATCTCTACGCGTTACGTAGCAACAGTATACGTTATAGTATGTTCGTAGGAAATAATAATACTGGCTTGCGTGGAGCTGGCACCAATGTCCGCAAAAGCACATGTCTCCACGTATTTGTAGCAGTGTAATTTTAGACTTCGAAGAAAATGTTAAAACGGAGCCGTGAATAGGTGTCAACAAATTGAATGGATAAATATATTAGGGTGGACGGTAAGCGTTCAGCTATACTGCCACACGCCCGACAGCATGGGGATTGGGTCAAGAAAATATCAGCGGGTCGAAATGCACACCGTTGTGCCATAATAAATCGACCACCATTGCTTGCAAGGCAGCAGCGACGAGTGTGCTTTTAAAGACAGAGCGGGGGGAAAGAGCCGAACGCGGCGGGCTAAATCCAATCACGCGGTCAAATCACCAACTCCTTCCGATTGCGTCTTCAATTTTACGCTGCAGCACGAGTAACTGCTCCAGACACTTTTCGTGCGGCAGGAAGCTCTTCCGAGCTGGAGAGACAATTACTCGCGCGTGTCTAACGCGTCAGGCAATCGGCCAGCACAGCGGCAAACAGCTTAACCTATCTGCATCACGACGCTATGTATGCTACTACGTTGTGTCATCAGCTGCGTTCAAGTGACAGTTTGCCTGTCACCCCGTATATCGGCGTACATTGTCAAGTATTGGCAGTTTTTTTCCAACTGTATTTGGAAATTACATGTAATGATTAAAACAGGATACTGTAGTATAATTTAGAACGCACGCAAAATGACTCAGAAAATGCTATCCGATTTTCGCGCCAGAAACAAATCGCTCTGGCCGGGAAAAATCTCTCAAGGAAGATTCTTCAGTGCGTGAGCTTCCGTTGTTCAGTCGTCGCTCTGTATCTCTCGATACCACCAATTAAGTTGAAAACAAAAGACCTGACCGCGAGCACATACATAGCTACTAATTAATAAGGTCCGGTACTATCGGGTGGCTGGCATTGTTGGTTCGGACCAGGTCGAAGAAAGTGGAATTTCTGTGAGCATATATGCGTCGTCCGCGTCCCAATTCGCTTCCTCTTCGATGTTGCTACGTACGTCGCTCTTCAATTCTGAAGTAAGCTCCATGGAGCTTAATCGTATCACTTACTTATATCTTTCGCCCGCCGGTATTTTCCAGACCGTACAAATCGCTGAACGACGGGATGTAAACAGAAACAGGGACGAAATTACGGGCTGGAGAGAACCGAGGGAGAGGTCATTTGTATGATCAATGCTTAGATCATATAGGAGAGAATTCGAGAATGACACTACCTGTTGATTTCATTTCGCGTGACGAGAACACTAGCTTTCTAGTACATGCGATGAGACGTTCAACCATTTTTACTCCATGGGTTGTGTGGAAAGTAAGCTCGTCATGATGTACAAGTGACGGAATATACTTTTCCAATAGCGAGCAAGTCGATTTTGTTCAACGAGATGAAAGCCATTTGGTTGTATCAATTTAACATGTTGTTTTTGCAATACCGCGTGTTGTCGTTCGATTATTTTCTATGGGATAGTGATCGCGTGATCATTGAAACTGGAAGTTTAATTGTTCCCGAATTTGATGAAATGAGAATAAAAGATTGAAAGATTGAAGTATTGCATGAAATGGAAGATGTTGAAGGTTTTATCTCGCTTTTGTCGAATGAAATTTACAAATGATTTCGAGATTGGCAAAGAAATACTAAAATTTAACATCTTCCTAATCACGGAATATACATATCGTGTATGTATATTTGTTGTAGAAGAATTCCAAGAAAAAAATACTAAAATTGTTGTAGAAATTTCTATTAAAAATGCCAAAGGTAATAAAATAGAAAATACTTTAATTATTGCACAAAAATTGATTATTAAAAATTCAACAGGACAAAACGAATACTAAAATTTTTGTACAAGCATGTTAAAAATTTCAAGATTGACAATGAAACAAATACTAAAATTGTTGTACAAGCAAGACTGACAAAGGAAAAATTACTTTTCTGTGAAACTTTTTATACTTGTGAATTATTTCTAAATTCCTATTTCAAAAGGCAATTACTTGTAAAGTCAAAATCATCGTACATATTTTTATCAATCTTGGAATTTTAATTACACTTGTACAAGAACATTGTAAATTTCATTAACAAAAGAAATTCGCTGTTAAATACATTGCTTCTTGGAAAAAATTGTTTCCTTTCAGTATTTCACATCAATCCTCTTTTTTCCTTTGTTTGTCGCAAACGTACTGAATGTCAACTAATAATTTTAGCATATTTGTGAAATAAAGTAGAAAAAGGAAGAAAAAACATTCCACGTAAATTTGCAGCTCACAATCATAAGCCCGTTGAGATAATATTCTTTATTAGCGCGAAAATAAACTAATATCCAGCAAAGCCTTTGTTTCTACTTTATACATTGCAAAAGAAATATATTTAATATCTAACAAAATTTTGGTCCCTACTTAGATTACATAAATATTATATTGCAAGATACATATATAATACATACATTCATACATGATACATGTATAATACATACATACATACATGATACATGTATAATACATATGTGTATGATACATATATTATACATTTATAAGGTATATAGTAAACATAGTAAAGATACATGACTAGAAAAGGGAAATGACTAAAATCGTTTGTATACCTTACATCTATATATACAGTATTCTTATTTAATGAATACGGTATTCGTATATACTAAAGAAGCATTTACTAATACTTCTGTCTGTTTTTGAACCTTCTGAAATGTTGAAAGCGCTTTGTCCACGACAATTCTACTAAATGCTTAAGACTCCACTGATTGCAAATTCATGCTTGCTTCCTGACAGTGTGTCATCGTCATTTATTGCTTTTCAAATAGAGATTGTCCTGTAATAGTTCTCTAGTGTTGCTAAACTCAAGAAATCTGTTTTTATAAATCTGTCAGCTGTGCTCAAGAATCTGTCATTTCTACTTCCGAATTGGTCATTTGTATTTCTGATTTACTATTCAATTCCTTTAACTGTGTGTCGGTCGGCTGAGTGATATGCAATTCCTCATTTTTAATTCAACATCCACTTCCTTCGAGAATTATCGTGAAGGTCCGATTAAAGTAACGGATAGGCTCTTCTTCCTCGTTAATATCTTTAAACATTCCTGCGACCGTAGCCAACATCATTCCTTCCCCAATCAGACTGATGGTTGTGGTAAATGTGTGAGAATAATGAGAAGTTCGTGGCATTTTGTAGAAAAACGCAACGATTGGCCAACGTCCACTAATTTTTGCCTGTCATCTGTATAATATCGACCATTGGGTTTCGAGGATCAAACGGAGTCATAGTGAAACACGCATCTTTGGTATACGAGGTTAACAGTTGTTCATGATCCTCACTATCGAATATCAGGAAATATTTTTTTAAAAATTGTATCGTAAAGGATGTACATTTGCAACAAGCATTCTTTCGAATGGTCTCATGTTATTTCCTTCGTCCACTATATCGCGCAACACAAGTTTTCGAAGATCTATACCATCCAGTCGCAGGAGTTTAGAACACCGTTTTTGCACGTATTTGATATAGTCATTTGTGAATTGATACTCATTGCATATCAGATTCCCTGTCAGTACGAGCTCCTGCAGCTCTAAATATTTAACAGCGTTTATTTGTTCAATGTCTCTTATCGATTTTTCTCCAATGTGCAGTATCTGTAATGCCACTAATTTCAGTTTCACCATGCGTAGTATTAAATCGATGTCCAATATATTTCCGTTCAAATTTAGTGCCCTTAAATCTGGCATATATTCCGATAGAACGTTCAACACGACTTCTAAAACTAGAGGCCAGAGCAGCGCACAAATGTAGTCGGAAACAAGGTCGAAATCTTTCTGAAATATTGACAAACCCATTGATTTTGTCGCTGGTATGTATTGTCTCATTATGGCTTGTTTCACTCTTTCTTTAAATTCGTCGCCAATTATACACCGGGGAAATGGTGGCTTTGTAACTCGGACTGTCAATTTTTCTCTTCTGCCGACTGTGATTTCAGAGTGTTATAACGCAACTGCTACTTTTTCATCGTCCACAAAAAAATTGCCCCCATTTCCATTCGCCCTGTACTTTATCAGAATCAAAGTTCCCGCTGCAACGTGATTGAGAAGATTAGTTGTTATATAATCTTTTGTGTATTTATGCCCGTCTGGTAAAATAATTTTGTAATAATTAGTGTCAGGAAGTTCTTCTTCCTGTCTAACTATTTACTTTCCGGTTGTGTACCCTTCTTAATATCTTGACTATTATTATTTAAATTTTTTCTTATTTTTGGATATTCACTCGTGTATTTTCGTGCCAGTATCCAAGGCTCCTTCAGTTGTTTTTCTAATCCTGCTAGTTTTAGTGCTCCGACCGATATTCTGCTGTGACATGAATTATCGTTGATTCTTAGTAAACAATCATAATGGCAAGGAAAACATTTATCGGAATTTCTATTTCTTTCATCGCGGCCGTTGTAACAGCACAACACATTTTTTCTTTTTACACTCTAGGATGATTTAGTACCAAAAAAAAAAAAAAAAAAAAAATGGAATCACAGACGAATATGTACTGATGCACACAAATTAACATTAACAAGACTGATGACAAGGTGAAACGATACATCACAGCACTTCTCATTCGCACTTGAGCCACTCTTTTAAGAAAACTTTCGTGAAAAACCCACGATTGATCACA
Organism: Tetragonisca angustula; assembly: GCA_036937485.2. Lineage (NCBI taxonomy): Eukaryota > Metazoa > Arthropoda > Insecta > Hymenoptera > Apidae > Tetragonisca > Tetragonisca angustula. The sequence continues at coordinate 62,661 of JAWNGG020000334.1, read as the reverse complement.
AACACAACTTTCTCTGACGACGTTCGGAGTGAAAGTTGCGAAAGGCCGTCATCGTAGATGACGTGGCCGTCGTTGAAGAAAGTGGCGAACGAGATTTGTTTTACTTCGATCTTCCGAATGGGGGCGCAAGCGTAGAATATTTTGTATTAACTATGATGACAAATAAATTGATATCATACTACTGCAAATAAATAATAACTCCGTAATTAATTTTAGTGGTTTGTATAAAAACATTATCAATATAAAGAAATATATTATTACTATTAATAAATATCGAATAACGAAGCTTAAAAAATGAATGTTAAACAACGAATGAATAATTAACATGACGATTGAAGTATATATATGTTTCTGTAAATATTTCATGCTCATAATAAAATTACTAACAATTTTTAATTATTCTGTTATTTATATTAAATACATATCTCGTCGGAACGATTAAATAAACATAGATGTCGTTGACCTAAATACTTCGAAGTATAGGCCGCTACAATGTTGTGGGTGCCTTGACGATAATTAATGTTTAATCACGGTACTACAAATTTAAATAATAACTCCATATTTAATTCTGATAATTTATTAAAATATGCTGCCTATATAACAGAATGTATATTGTATCTAGAAACGAATAACTAATGATAAATAGAGAATGAATAATTTTTCTTGGCGGGTAAAAATCTGTTTGCGACTCTCGACGTTCGTACTAATGAAAAAAAAAAAAACTTTTGACGACACGCAGGACTCATCGGACAGAAAACGAGCACGAGCTCTCGAGGTGGATGGCTGGTTAATACGACTGCTCACTTTGATGCTTCAGTTGAAAGTGTTGAAAAAATTATTTGTTACGGCGAAACATTGAAAAAGAAGGTGTATCGTGTTCGCTTACACCGAAATCATAGTTGCCCCGAAGGTGGGATGAAAAGCGAAACGGGAAAAGGAACGCGAGAGAGTGAGAGAATAATCGAAGGACGGTGAGGGGAGGAAATAGTGGTCAAAGAACGATATTAATTAGTCTAATGAATGGGACAATTCGAGCAATGCGTTGACCCGATTTGATAGGCTTTCCAGGATGAATGACACTTTTTTCCTTTTCCTTATTTTCGGCTTCATTGATGTTCTTCCCCTCCTTCTCTCACCCTTCAGCAAAAAGAACTCTCCGGAAACAAAAAGCAAAATGGGACAAACACAAACCGCGTGAGCGTTTTCATCGGGGCCGCATACAATGAATAGGCGCGGGAAGAGACGAGATGTGAAATAATCTGTAATTTATAAAACGTGGAATAAACGGGGCAACTGCTTTTTTCCTTTTTTCCTTCCCTTTTCCGCTCCTTTTTTCTAGTAAAGTTATAAAATTCAACGATACACGCGGAAACGGGATACGCCACTGGCCAACATATCTGGCAAATGAAAAAAATAGGGAGAAGACATGACTAAAGGAAGATAAGAGTTGCATATATTCGGCCGATTCGCCTTTCTGGCGGCGTTTAAATCGCAGTGACACGACTAGCACGATCGATTTTCCGTCGCGCATACGCTATCGCGGAAATAGACGCTGAATCGATGAATATTCAAGCAAGTAATTACATCAAACATCCACGTTCGAGGCTGAAGGATCCTTCTCACTCATCCTCGCTTCCCTTTGATCAGTTTCCATATCCTTTTTTTCTGGTTGAGAGTCAGGCACTGTTGGCTATTTTACCATATACCAATGAACACAATTTCCAACGAACAATGGTCTTCGGGTAGCGGTTTCCTAAATTTCGAAAAGTTCAGCGACTTCGACTTAATCGACCGAGGAGTGTTTGCGTGAGAGAAGTTCCATGACGTACCGTGCGCCTCTTCTGTCCGTGGTTTTCCGCTAATTCTGCAACTAACTAAGTCGTCATGGAACTCCATAGGGTTAAGGGCGCGCAACGACAGAAGTGGGAAGTGTAGTCGGAGTGCCCTTTGAGGAGCATATTCCCGCCAAGCCAAGCGGAGAAGCCGCCAGATCAGAATTGCCGTTTTGTAGTGGATAGCATGCAAATTGATAAACGCCAACTCCGAGAATCGGGAAAAATCACCTGAGGCTCGTCTCTCTTCTGGGTTCGGGGAGATTGAAAAAAAATCGCTGAAAAAAAGGATTTAATTCGATTCCGGAGACGTGAGCGTATTAATCAGTGCAAGCACGTAAAAACGAAATTACACGTTCGGCTCTCTTGAATTTTAATGGCGGCCTGTGATCCTGAATCGCAATGCTCGACGTTGTACACGCACCGGGCCATTTGAATAACGTTTATGTCGTCGATTATACGGGCGTCTACGAGGTTTGACAGGTACGCGGCAACGTTGGTCAAACTGGAGCGCGATATCCACCTGGAACCTGGATGAAAACAATGGGGAAACATTATCTGGCTGTTACGAATGGCGGTGGCAGTGACTTATAGGCGTTCGATCGCGATACGTGTACGCAATCGGCATCGTCCGGACATTCTCATTTGACTCATTTTTGACAAGATATGTTTTAATGACGAGATTAATTATTCTTCGTGAACACTATAATCGTCGAGATGAATTTAAACTTTCAACCCGCGCTGATTCGGTGAACAGCTATTTTTCTTTATTTTTCCATTTTTCTTTCGGTAATTTGCATATATTTTGCGTATTATGATTAAACTCGGACGTGAATTTTGCTGTTGATTAAATTAAAATTGATTGCTATTTTTGCTATTAGTAGAATTTTATTTAATATATATAATTTACAATTATTAATTTATGTTAGACATAATTTAATATTATTATATACTTTTTCGATATATTTATGTACTATATATATTTATTAATTCATTGGTAGTTTGTACACGTGGATTAACCCTGGATTACTGACCTGACGGTCTAGTGCCAGAAGTACCATCGTGGGAATCTGCTGCTGGAAATGCCCAAGAGTGTGTCTAATCCCTGGAGTATCCACTTAAATTGCACATTGCCTTCCAATGAAAATTAACACCTAATAATAGTAATAAAAGTAACATTATTCCCGACGCTAGACAACTACGTGTGTAATTCTGTCACCAGACCTCACGTAAACATATCTGCTCCAGCACCTCACGTGGGTAATCCCGAAAAATGTTCAAATACTGTTGCTACAAATCGATCAATTACTGGATATTTATGAACAATATGTATATTTCTTTAACTTTTAAGTGGCCGTTTTCATTGTAAGTGATCTTCTTGTCAATCTCATACGTAACGTATTAGTTGAGATTATGTTCAATTTAATTGTCATATCTATTACACGTTTCAAAAACCTTCTTTGTTAACAGTTGATGCTGAGACTACAACAATGTTTAAAAATCATCTCAATCTTCAACTAAAATTGAGATTATCCAATTACCATACTTAATGGAAATTTGTTAACAGTGTTCGACAACCATTACTAACATCATTTTGTATTAAAGTCTTCTGATTGTCATACTTATTACATATTTGTTAAACAATATTTAGCTAACATCACTAACAACATTTAATACCGAGATTATCATGTTATTATTATATATCTATCAATATTATTCAGATATTACAAAACAAAGTTTAATATTGACATCAATCAATTCATATACATCTTAGACATTTGTTCACAATGATACACTTCTACCATTTGATACCAAGTCCATCTAATTGTCACATTCATTACATATTTGTTAACAATATTCAAATATCATCTCCAACATCACTAAACACAGAGTTCATCCAATTGTCATACATGTTATACGTATATCTGTACCGCTCAAAGGTAATCTGTGTCGTTGCAATGAATTAACACCGAAGCTCGTTCAATTATCAATTTAAAGATTTCATTTAACGATCGGACATACACTGCGTTCGTAAAAGTTACCAATGTCATACTTATTACACGAATGATTTCACGATTGATGTGACGAGCATACTCCGACGAAGACGTCATGCCTTCCTCGAACGAGAGATTTCATCTCAGAGGTTACCTTGTAATTCTCTGAAGTTTCTGTTCCTCAGCGCCTCACATCGATATTTCGAAAATTCTCTTTGAGACTGGGATCTTTGAGACTGACATCGCGAAGTTTGCCATTCGGATGGATTAAATTACGAACGCTCGCAATCGAAAATTCTTTGAGCTGAAAAATTATATTACATTGAGGAGTCTGCGCGCCCTGCTTCCCGCAGGAACGAGATTCAACGATACCACTGACGAAACAACGCGGTGTCTCGACGTTGTTCGTTCTCCATCTCCGTCTCAATTAGTCCTCCGTCCTGGATGTAAGACGAAGTTGAACAGAACGGTGTCGTTAATCATTCGATGTTCATCTCGCGGTTGAGAGGTTTTCCAAGTTTAATCCATAGCTGCTTAACCATAACTGGTTGGGTGTTTACCTTCCGACGTAGGATTTCAAGTTCTCTACGTGTACACGAGACCAAAGATAACTCGCCTTACTGTGTCTACCCTAAAAAGTACCCTCCCCGTTAGATATTGATCGTTAGAATTTGTACGATTCATGCTGATAATTCTCGCGAGAACGGCGAGGGATAATTCTCGAAAAATTAATGTATCTCCGTCGACGTATCAACGAGCGTGCGAAAAGCTTCCCACTTGCAGATAAAGGACGTTCTTTTAGGCTTATATTCCACCTCGTTACGCAGTACATTCTTTCTGAATGGCGTTTCAGAATGTTGGTCAACCGACGCTTTCCGGCCGTATGCACATGTTTCCAAGTGATTCCGGGAGTTTTCGAAACGTAAAGCAGAAATATCAGAAATAGTGTTGAAGCTTTATTGTTTCAAAGGAGCAGAATCTCGTTGGTTTAGAAGAAAAAGCAGTAGACGAAATTTCTATGTATAAGTATTTAAAGTACAGTTACTATTTTATGCAAAATTGACGTGCGAAGTTGTATGCAAAATTCATATAAGCGTAGATTGTACATAGGTAAGACCATTTTTTTAATAGTTCTCACCTTTCTTGTTCTATTCATTATAATTTTTGTATACGCATTTAATTGTAACATTTCTACCACACACTAAATATAAGGCATTATTGGCTTTTATGGCAATGCTCAAAATTACAAGAACTTAAGAAGGAAAAAACAATAATAATAAATAACTATTTAACGTTACTTGAAATTAATGAAACTGATAATTATTTGGTGATCTACCATCTCACATTGTCGATGTAATTATAAATTTCAAATAAATATTTCTATTATATCTATGATATGTATGTGTGTGTGTGTGTGTGTGTGTGTGTGTGTGTGTGTGTGTGTATACACATTATTAAATCTATATATTTCCACTAAATATTTCAATATAAATTTCATTTCACCCAAGAAGGTTATTTGAACATAATTTCGATGCAAACTATCTTCATTAAAACTATTTCCTTCTTTCCTCCCCGAAAATTTCCTAATTGCAAATACGACTTGACTGAAAATGATTGCCAGAGGAATTGAATAAAACAACAGAACGAACAGAGTCCACGTTACGTACGATTGGCGAAAATATTCCACGCCGCTGTATTTGAAGCCGTATACTCTAGAAAAAATGTCCTGAGCACATTTTAATAAAAGTGTCGTCTTGCGTGTTCTAGGAATGACATTTCTACCTGTGTTGTCGAATCCTTGATAAAACAAGGACTTATAGCCTCTCAGCTAGACCCAAGATGAGAAACACCTTCCCGTTTTCGCGCAGCTGTTCCTCAAGGAGCTATCTGCCCGGCGTGCCGATTATGGCTTTTATTTTTATTATGCTTTACGATATATTCTTATGTTATTTTGTGCTACGTTTCTAGCACGAACTCGCGCGTGGGATACATATCGGCGTCGAACAATGACAGGGAACTCGCGGCGACGAGAGGTCCCACGTAACATAAAAGATTCCATTTCTCGCCCGTCTCGTTAGGTTCCTCTTTTTCGAACGAGAATGCGATAGCGCGGCGGAAAGTTCTCGTTTAATGAACAAAACTTTCCACATACCATTCTCGTTATTTTTGTAACGGAGTGACAAAACAACGAGGCTCCGGGTTATAATAATAGGCAAATAACACGTGTATGTTGCTCAGAAGCACATCTTTATGGATACTGTAATGCATAATTTATATTCTTGCTCTATCCTTGCGCAGCCATCGGTTGCAAAGCAAACAACAGAATTTCTAAATACGTTGCCGACGAGCACGACGTTAGTAACCGTGTCGGGGATCGCGTGCATTGGCCATAGATTCGATTTCTCGCGTATATTTGACCATCTCTGCAGTCGGGATGGCTGTTAACGACCTCCACAACCGTCCAGTCCTATCCACGCGTCGGCTACAGCGTTTCATAGAAAAGCTCCTTCCTCCAACCTCCCAAAGGAAAAAAAAGAAAAATAATCATCGATGTTTTCGCATTGAGTATGACAGGCGTTTATTTCCTTTTCAAGGACATGTTATACCGTGCCCATGTTCGTTAATTAACTCTGACGTTGTTCGAAGAAGCTTTTATAACTGCACGATTGGCACCTGGCTGGAGCAAGTTCGCGATAACCCCCAACGATCGATTATGTGTGAATTCTCTGGCATTGCAGAGACTTGGACCGATGATAATCATCGTCAAACGTTAAAATATCTTTAACACTCTTTGTCGCAGGTCGAACACCACCTACACGCTGTACAGATTAGGAGAGAGGCTGTCGAGCGATGTGGCCCTATACGTGGAGACCGGAAAGATGGATGAAATGTTAGCAGACGGTGACTCTTCAAACATCATCCACTCGTTCACTGGGACACTGGTGCTGCAAGGAGAAGGAACGAGTATCACGGGAGCGTTTCTCGATGAGATTAGCACTCTGATAAGCATCATGGTGCGCAACGATCCAAGTCCCGTCCGGTACGAGGTGGTCGATTCCTTCCAGATATGCGGCAAGGAGAACTGGATCGACACGGTGATATCCGAGGTAACTATCGTCTACTGGAGATCATTGCTATCGACACACACACACACACACACACACACACACACACACACACACACACTCGCACGCACGCACGCACTCAAGCACTTCCTCATGCTCTGCCCAGAAATATACGCGTGTTCCGCAGTAACCTGCAGCTAACTAATTTCATTCGGAAAGCGCGTCATGACAACGAATTAGGCCACGCGCGTATTATGGAAGATTAGATCGACGTCCCGGTGGAGACTCTCGTATTAATACTCGCACCAGTCCAGTTCGACAAAAGCTTGCCTAGCTTTTATAGAAGAAAGGAAGGGGGAGAAGATCATTCGGGTACTGACGGTATTAGCAGTATGATACTTTGCTCATTAAAGCGGAAATTGTGTAGGCAAAAGTTGGGTTTTTCAAGGGAATCGCTAAATGAGGAGCAAGAATGATCCGGTAGGCAATCGGCAGGAGAGATATATATAGGTCGCGTTCCACTTTCGACCGAGGGAGACTCTGCCGTAGCATCTCATTAAAAATTCAACGGAGGCATATTGAAAGATTTCTTCACTGTCTTTATTAATAACTCTTTTCTTCTCAGCTGAATCTGCTGGACAGTGGGATTTATAACGTTTTCACTTCCACGGCGGACCACTGGCCAACGCAGCCCGAAGGAATCGCATGTGGATCATATCACGATACCCTGCATTCCCAGCGGGAAGCTTTTATTATCCGAATCTACCTCGTCTGCCACAAATTGTCGTCCTTCCTTCCAGCAAAGTAACACGCGAACCTCTCTTACAGCCAGTGCGATTATTCTCGATTTGAAGGTGATTTAGTCTGCTTTAACCTCTTGGGCTGCAAGGACGCGCCACTCTCGTCGAGTACTTTTCCTTCCAAAATTGTATTATTTTCTCAGTTTTATGTATATTTAAGCAAAACAAAATAGGCAAAACGGTTAAAAATTTTACTACTTTTCAATAACATCAATCTTGTGATATCATACCGACAAGTTCAAAAAGCGACTAATTATTGTATACGGTCACTCAATCAGAGATGTCCGCCATCAGTTGCTAGCGCATGTTGGAAAAAACGGTGGGGATTTTTGGTATCAGGTTGAGAGAAATGTCAGATACACTAGAAACATATTTTCTCCCTATCATGATTTTGGTTTTATGGCTTCGTTCAATATCACATTAAAATGTTAACATGTGTTTAAATTCCCTGAATTAACAGGCATAAACTGAAGGCTTATTCTTTATAATATTTAACTAATTTAAATACCTAGATATTTAAATTAAAATATTTAATTAGTAACATAATTAATTAATTATACTTTATTCTGTATAATATATAAAAAGATTCTGATATGACATGTCTTTTTGATCATGTATACAGACATAAGTGTACCCAAACTTCAATAACGAGTAACATTTGATACACGGCAGTACGTGTTCACCTGGAGAGCTATAACAAGTATCACGGCGTGTTACATGTTCATGTAGGCCTCTGCACAGACAAGTTTTGATTTGATCCAGCTTATTTTAAAACTGGAAGTGTTTGAGAGAATATCCAAAGTGATAATACATGTCCAACCTAGAAGTATTGTCACACGCGAATATTAAAGTGAATATTGGAGCTAAAGAAAGAAGTTTAAAATATAATGCCCATATAGATGTGTATTAAGTCCCATTTTTTATTAATTTCCACTTATCTGTATTTTCATTTGCCTTTGTAATAAATTTCCGAAATCATAAGGAGACAATATGGACACCTTGCATATTGGCTCGATGATATTTCAGCTGGCTGTTCTGGCTGCGCCAAGGAGCAATTGGCACGTTCTCGGATTGTCGCGTTAGCGTTCCATCGCTTCAGAGTGAACAAACAGCGGATTAGCTTCCTTTCAGGCACAGCGGAGACGTTGTACGTTATAAGTTATAAGTTATATGATACAGGATAAACGTAGTTTGTAACGCGGTGTCCTTTACACGTTATACGTTGTACGTTGGTCGTAAAACTTTATGCGCAATACGTCATTCGTTATTCGTTATACGTTATACGATACACGATATGCGTAACACGTTATATGATATATACGTTACACGTTTTCGTATATACGTTATTAGATATACGTTGTACGTTACACGTTACACGTTATGCGTTCTCCGTTTCACGTTACATGTTATACATTATACGTTAAATTTTATAAGTTCTACGTCATAAATTATACGTTATACATTACACGTCACACGTTATGCACATCACACACGTCACACATTATACAGTATACGTCGTACGTAGTACGCTATACGTAGATCGTCAGACGTTTTACTTCATACGGTATGCGTTATACGTTATGCGATATACGTCACAGCTCTTCGTGTTATAAATTATATTATATATATATAATGTATATATATTATGTATATATACATACATAATTATATATAATTATATATACTTATATGTAAAAAGTAAGTAACTTCTGGTTACTTCATTTATTTTAACAGAATTTGTAATTATTGTTTGAATTTAAATTACGTATGGGGATAAACTTTCTTTCATTTTGTGTTTATTCATGCAACTGTACATCTTTCTGATATTGCAAATAATTAATAACTTTTACAAATGTATTTGTTTCATTTTTATTCAATATTATTTTATTTAGTTATCAGACATGAAACGCTATTGTATTACCTTGGTATGATTTATTGTTTGGTTGAATTCTTGTGCAACTGCTTTCAGCAATCTGAAGGGTTTCACGAAGAAGTATGTTATCTATAGTATCTTATTATCTATATATTTACATTTTTTATTTACATTTATATTGTGCGAGGATGCTGGAAGGATGTAGGATTTGGGTAAGGTGAGGAAAGGTTATGCGTTTCGTCTCAGAGTCGCTGCCTAGACTCATCAGTGGGGCTGATGGCAGCGACCCCTTAACCCAGACGCTTGTTTTCATAACTACTCGCTAGGCTGGGCGGTCACCCATCCTAGCAGTGTTCCGCACTCTGCTTGCTTAACGTCGAATATCGCTAGACTTCGACGCTAGCCGCACAGCCACTTGCGGCTTATACGAGTCGGTGTTCGAGACTCGTACTCGAGGCGCTATAGGCCGCTACAAATCATTAGGATGATATCGATATCTGCAGCTTATACAAGTGGAAGAAATTGAAGAATATTTTGTATTTCTGTTATTTTGCGATTATAAAGTGAAAATGGATAAGGTACTGAATCTCGTCGAAGTAATAGTGGGAATGATATAAGTAATTATATATGAAGCAAGTTTTACAAATTTAGTCAATAACTTTTCGTTACCATTTTCTTACTGTTTAAATCTATGATATAGTGTTATATTTCTAAAATGTTTATTAATTTGTTATTATATAACAAGAGATTTTCTGCCATAATGATTAATTTTTGTATTATAACTATTTTGAAAAATGAATTCTTAAAGTGAGTTTAGAGTTCTAAAAATGTTTCTGGATCGTGACTAATTAATAACTAAATACACATATTTATTCAATATGTTGTAACTGTTTTTCTTTCTTTGGGGGAGGGGGGTATCTATGAAATTCTATCTCCTCTTTAAAGCTTAATAGTGTCTTTAATATAGTTGTCTTAATGTTTGTAATATTTATAAATTTATAAAATATGTTCGTAGATATTAATAAACTTTTTTATTAGTAGACGTAGAAGAAGCTTCGATGTTGCTTAGGAAATGTTACACAATATACTCTTTCGATATCACACAAATATTTATAACTGCAGCTTAGAAATTACTAGAAATTATTAGAAATTTCTATTCTTTCGTAACACTGAAGCATATCGTTTATCATGCGTTTGAATTCGTCTTGACAGCCATCTTCATATGAGAAATAAGAATGGAATTTTATATAAGAAGAACACCTTTATTTCGTAAAAAAAAAGATTACAAAAAAAATTGTTATACATTGCTAGATTGGAAGTAGTAGGTCGTACAATTTTGTTCTTTCTCATTTTTTACTTTAGCTACCGACAAAAGCGGTGAACTAAACTAATGCTAATACTCTAAATGTTTATGTCAGCAAGACATTATGTTAAAACTGCTATTTTGAAATTTGTGAGAAAGTAACTTTTATTTCCTTTTGTGTTATTTGAATTGGACTTATGTACCTGAATTTTTCAATGATGACGTAGATTTACAATTATAGATTTTATATCTGTGTTTGCGAAAAATTTTCTGAAAACTTGAAAACTTGTACTATATGTAACATATGAAAATATCCCATTAAATGATAAAATACTCTCATATAGTATGACATTTTTCAATAACTTGATTTTACATTAGACTAAAATGTTGTATAGAATTATTTAATATTGTTGTACATGAGTAATATTAATTATCTTGGTACATTATATATATATAAATTAGCAGTTACTAGTTTCCGCAAAGAAGTACGTCGAATTATGTTATTGACGATGATACATATAGGAAATATCAGTTTCATTGTAATCATATTATTTACTTAAAAGAAGGTTTGTAAATGGTTTAGTATACATCTTCTGTGGAATATCCAGTTTCTGTTACGTAGTATTCTAAGTATATATACTTGCTTTTTAAGTTTTATAAATTTATAAGTTTAAATATATTTTACATTATTGAAAAAATTGATACAGAGCACTAATATAGAATGAACATCTAATTAATTGCATTAATCTTTATTTAACAACTGCATTTTTTGGTATATAAGTAAAACAACTAACATATAATAATATTTTCATGAAAAGTTCGGAAATAAATATTTCATAAATGGGTTATATTTTCTATTTTGCGATAAAATAATCGCATATCTCAGAAATATATTGTTCATATAATAAATAAACCTATCGTGAATATATCCATTGTATACTGAAAAACTAAACATGATTGTTTTACTCTATAGTTGTTCAATGTATATATCCTTGATGTATTCATAAGTTTTGAATATTGAGAAAAATTAAACCGAAAGTATGTAATAACATAGCTCAAAATGAATGGAATTCTCCTTAATTGTGTATTTTGAAATTAATTTATTTTAGTGTGTTAGCCTAAATTACTTGTTGCCAGTCTTAACGTAATTCGTGACCGTACGATTTTCATAATTTGTCTTGATGGTCGCGACTATCTGAATTTTCATATTCATGTTGTTCAACTACAAAATTTTGATATTAACATTAGTAATTATATGAATTTTGTTATAAATTCACACAAAGATGTTATAAGTTGTTCTAGAATTCAGAAATTTTTGTTCGAATTTTTCAGTTGCAGTAACTCAGTATCACAGTAGTTAAAATTTTTCAATTGTTCGATTAGTTATATATATATATATATATATATATATATATATATATATATATATATAATAATTAATTCAGTAATATCGTTATTATTTTATGAATATTTATTTTAAAGTGATTGAAATTAAACCAGTTTTGAAGCTGAATCATTTTGAATTCCTTAAAAACCTACCAATTGTATCTATCTAAAAACAGACTATTTCAAAACGATGAACGTAATATGAGGGACTTCTAAGTAACGTTACGCCTATGAAATAATTGCGATTGATATTTTATGTGATTGAGTTTCTTCAACCGTGCAGATTTGCCGCAACAGACCAACCTTCCTCATCGAGATAGGGATGGAAACAGAATTTGTCGGCCGTATAAAAGGACGGACTTCGACGGGCAGCCATACGCACAACTATTAACTTGCTGCACATGAAATGGTGGATTTGGAACTATTTGGAAATATTTAGATAATTATAACTTTTTTAATTTAAAGGAAACTTTAGTAATCAATATATGTTCTATCTGTTTCAATACACTTCTGCCAACGTGTTACAAGCGATTTTATTCCTTTTTCAAAGGAATTTGTATTCCTTGAGACAAGAAATTCATCGAATGCATTTTAACATCCATCTTACTATTGAATATACCTTATCCCTTAAAAAAATGTTGTAAATGTTTAAATAAATGAAAATCGGTTAGTGCTAAGTCTGGGGAATACGGAGGAAGGATTACATATAACAAGAATTTAATTTTTTTCAGGATCAATATCGAAGAGTGTGGTCGGGCATTGTCGTGTATTAGCAGAACTCCGTGTCTATACAACAACGCTGGTTGCGGTTCAGAAAGTTTCTCCTGCATTTGTTGAGTTCCCGAAAAATGTTTCTCCGCCTTAATTGTTTCGCCTGATTTAAGACAGGGATAGTTTACAGACAGCAAACTGTCACCGTAACTCTTTCTGAAGGAGAGCTTGTTTCTCTGAACGTTCTCTAGCTTTGTCGTATTTCAAGCATTGTGTAGATCGTTTTTGATTATTGACCACGATCCATTTTCATTGGTCACGATACTGTGTAAAAATGGTTCCCTCTTATTACGCGCAGTAAGAGAAACTCAACTATGAAATAGACGTAACATATTCTGCTCTGTCAACTTGTGCGGTACAAAATTATCCAGCTTTGTCTTGAAACTATACAACAATGCACTCCCAGCGTTTGAGCAATATCGCTTAGAGTCTAACTTGAATCCGGTTCAATAGGGTTCTTTAATTCACGATTATAGATGATTTCCTTCTGACAACCACACGGTTAAGTTTGGCGGTTATTGTTAGCGAATAATATGTGCATGACGAAGTCTGTGGTGTTGAATCGGTTGCAGCTGTACTGTATAACTCGCGAGCTATACCATTGAGAAATTCCCTTCATTGTTGTTAAGATAGTGAGAAACACGTAATCGGTTGTACGTATTCTGTAGTAAGGCTTCACGTGTACTGAGAGAGCTGTAGCGGACTATGTGAACGTCGGAAGCATTCTGTTTGCAAACCGATGGAAGGCAGGGAAAGCTTGCTAGGTTCCCCCTCCATCGATTTCGGAAAAATCACCTGGCCCTAAAGTGGGGCCTGCAACGCAGATCCTTGCTGCCGCATTCTGGTCCAGACACTATGCCTGTGAACGGGAATGCTAATTCTTCCGTCTATGCCACATTCACGGTCACGGTCTGTTTCTACATCTTTGTTGAATTAAGAAACAAGGATCAGCCGGAATATTAAGGGTTCGTGGCGTTTTGTGGTTGCTGGAGACACTGACCACTTAAAGCCTATAAACTTTCTCTGGCATCTTTGCGACCAGACTCTAGGCATTTTCGCATTTCCATATTCGAACTTTCTCGGACAAAGATAATCTCGCGTTCGAAAGTTTTGGAACCATCGCTGTGTTTTGGGTTCATTAGCTGTAACAAAAGCTATGTTAATCTTTCGCTTCAATAGCACTATGTTTCAATTTAAGTTCGTATGAGCAAATTAGTTGAATTTGTTTGGAATCCATCCTTTGTTTCTATGTTTATGACTTGAATAAAACGTGAAGTTGTTAGCTAATGCCACCTGCTACGAACACATTAGAACAATGACAATAATTTTTAACATGACATTTGAATTTCGAGAGTGACATTCATTCATGAAAATTGGATAAATGTTATCAATCTGAGAAACCGCCATTTCATGTGCAACAACCAATAATAAGTCACGAGTAGCAGAATCATTTTAGTTTGGTCTGGTTTGCCATCATATCCTTGCAATACGTCCAGTAGCATTATCGTCCTCAATCTCGATGCCACGAGCACCCTCCGCACATTAATAATTGTTTTATAGAATAACGGTTTGTTTTATGAAACAGAAAATTGTAATTAATGAATTTAAAACTGTTTTATTGCATACCTATAACCTGTTTATTTATTGTTGCTATTCTGCTTAAGTCCCATATGACGCCATCGCGCTATTCACATTTCATATTGAATACATTTAACTGCGATGTACATCTATTGATGTGTTCGCACTATGTTTGGGCATTACTAAATCAATATAATAAATGACAAAGTACGTTGATGATTGCAGTAAAGAAGAGCAAATGCTATACTATCACACCAATATAAGAAAAATCATTAAAATATAACGTTGGAAATGCATTATCATCTCCTATGGAGAAAAATGGTCATTTTTTGTTACAGATTCAAGGTGTTTTGAGGATGTTTATTGCGGAATAGTGGTTAGTATGGATTGAAGTAGACTGTCATTCGAAGTTAATTACGTTTATTTGGCAAAGTTACATGAGGGCAAGATGAATGAGGAGGACGCGGTGAACATGTAGACTTATTGCTGATGTTCACGTCGCGAGTATATCCGTGCGTCCGTAAGACTGTATATCGATCAGTCACTTTCACCGTCCGAATTTTTCTGTGTAACTGATAGCTCGCTACTTTCTTCGCCATTAGAATAATTCGGTCCTCGTCTCGGAAATCCTTAACTAGCCGAATCGATTTTAAGTTATAGCCAATTAGGTTGTCACGTAATTGCGCCGCCTACTCCTTAAGTTCGTGACACGCTTTCTCTGATAGAGAGGCTGCAATTTCGCCAGGACCGATTTCCCTGAATTTTGGCGGTATAGTGTTTCCTCTTGGCCTAACTTATTTTCTCCAAGTGTTTTCCAGATGCAGATCTGTGTGGCCCTTAGTAGTCCTAGAGTTTACGATGTTTCGCGGAAATGCTATTGTGGTCGGATTTCTAAAAACTATAATTGCGAACGTCTGGTCTTACGCACTGTAAAAACTAAACTTGGCCTTCGCAATTCTATAGCGAAGGTGACACGTGAGTCTTAAATTGTCCTAACTTCTTGTCCGAGAAAACGACTTTTCTCTGATATCTGCTAGCCGCTACAGTGCAAAACTGTCGTTCAAAGCCAATAACTGTTATATTCTCGCTCTCCTACACACTCATTGTTGGTAGGTGCTTGGTGTCTGACTCAGGCTTTCTTGGAATCCTAGAGGTTCTTCGCTGTAACGCTCGCGTTTGCCACTATTTGTTTCAGTCTGGAAAGCGAGAACTGAATGCATGACGTTGCCGTGAACGCACGGTATGCTTGTTTGGGTATTGACCGTTTTGTCTCTAGATTTGTTAAGAAGAAAGAATGAAAGATGCGTCGTTGATGCAGGTGTTGCTACTCGGGTTTTTCCAAGTTCTTCCTTATGATTAAGAACAATTTCAGATCCTTGCCAAAACATTATTATTACGTTGTAATTAAGTATTCTAAAACGCAAAAAAGGGTGTTTGGATCTTTTCAGAATCAAACTTGCCTTTTCGAGCATCTTTAAGTAGTTAGACATTGCAACCCGGGAGCAATTTTCTCCTAGTCTTCCTATCGTAATAAGTTTTTGATCCGAATAATGTTTCGTTGTGATTATCGCGCGCTGGATCAAAAGACTTGATTATTTTGGACTGTAAACCACGAAGATGGTCATCCTACTTATCTTTTTGCATTTTTTCGAAGGAAGTGTCTACAGCGCGGGCACGGGCGAATTTTCCGTACAACAATTCGTGCGTTGTGAACTTTGTTCCTTCATGCACAGTCGTGTTATATGTAAACATTCCTAGATTCAACCACTCTTCCCAGTTATTATGGGTGATATAGTGTTTTAGATATTCTGTGAGTGCGTGATTGCTTTATAGAACTGTTACATTGCGGATGGAAAACCGTACTTTTATATTGAGAAGCTTTGAAACGTCTCGCTATCGAACGAAAGAGTGAACTAACAAAGTTTATTCGTGGATCTGCGATTATTCCTTGTCGAACGCCGAATTTGCAGTTATACGAAATAATTGACTTGTCTGCTGTTCCACATGTTGACGGATTTCGAAGAGGAATGGTAAGACAATAATCATTGAAATGGTATATGTATCCTCAATATGTAGGAATATCCGTGAGGTGTTGCAGGTAATTGTTCCACTATGTCAAAGGAAATTTTACGAAAGCTTGATCGGAAGAGTCTGTCGAAGTCATATCTGTTGTGATTTTATGTAGATGTGTTTCTGCAATTGGCGACTAGAATATCCGTTGAAATTTCGGATATCCTTCTTCAGTGATGGCCAATTGTATGTTTCGTCTATTTGTTTCTGATATTCCCTTGCATCCGCGAATTATGGAAACGTGATTTTCTGTAAGTATTACGGTCTGATGACACGACGGAAGCGATATAATTTCATTGTAGAATGCAAAAATTTGGATGTTAGTTTGCGCGAAAAGATCCAAAAATGTGCTCTGCTCTGAGTACCATGAAATGCCTTTCAAAAATTGGAAGATAGGAAATGACGAGAGTCCTATTTTCATGATTACGTAGTAAAGTAACCTGATGCACACCAAAAGATTTTCGCTATGCTTATCGTCGGATTGCATGGGAGTACGATTAGATGTATTCCCCAGAAGTGTTACATTTGCTTCTCAAGATTCAGGCCAGTTATGGATGGTAGCTTATCTTGTTTAGACAAATCTGGGTCGTGATGCGATTCATCTAGCGCACTTAGACAAACAAGATTACCTCTCCTCGTTACTACGCTGTCGCGAGTGCGTGTAATCCTCCTTCGTCCGATATGTAGTTGAGTTGCATCAATTTCGAGTAGGGTATCAGTGTCGTCATTGACTAGAGGAGGTTGTTACGGAAAAGGAAGCTGATGGTAAAACTGTCGGGTTCAGACTGAGAGAAGTAAAGGTGCCGTAGCTTGGAGATCTCGTCCGTGGAAGTGGAGTCTCGTTGTTCTTACCACCCGAGGTTCTGTATTTGTGATGTCTCGCAGAGTGGCTCACGTAGTCTCTGGTACTGAAATCCGTGGATCTTCAATTGCACAATTTTCGTTGAGATGGAGTCTGTGGATGCTGGCAGGATCGCCAAAATATGTCACGCGGAGAATGTCACATCGGTGAAGTGATGGAGCGCGACGATTCACTATAAATGTGTGGATTTGGCAGTTCTGGGAAAGAGTCCAAGACTGTTCCTGGTGTTCGACTGTAGGTGTCCCGAGTCGTATAACATAAACAGTAAAGAAAGATAGGTCTGGGCTTTAAGGTCTGTTTGGTCAGCCTTTCAGGGTTAACGTCTAAGACTAAGGGTATAGATGCGTTTGCGTGTATGTGTGTATGAGTGTACGAGTGATGAATTTTGTGCGGAAGAAAGGGAGTGAGTGTCGAGAAGGCAGAGAGTGCGTATCAAGAAGTCAGAGAGCGAGTGTCGAGAAGTCGAGACATAAAAGAGAACAGAGTGAGAGTTGCGAGAAAGAGAACAGAGTGTATCGAGAGTTGTGAGAATTAAGAACTCAGTAAACATAGTTATTCATTATTTAATATTAATAAACAAATCTTATTTATTCAATTCCAAACAACCACCATTTATATAAAATATCTATAAATTGGGATCTCGTCCGGAATACCTAAAAATTAGTGACTCAGCCGAGGTTCCTACAAATGTTTACTCGAAATAGAGATATATTAGCTCGGTAACTTTATCAAAATGTTAGAACCGTAGTTATCTAACGGAGAAATGGCGCGAAACGTATGGCGTTCAACTCTGACCTGTCCTTCATTGAGTTTTCACTTCTCTTATACATTTGATTTTCAAGAGTAGTGGAGGAACTTGTTGAGTCTGCACGTACCAGGACGATGGTTCACCTTGTCTCACTGCTGGTCGGAAATGGTTTCAGAAAAGCCCTTATTACAACATCTTTTTAAGCAAGGTAATGTAGAATATTACACGCATCATCCGAGAGATGAAAAATCATATAGAGTGGTAATCAAAAACCTGCACGCTACCATATCCACAGATGACACAAAACATGAACTACAAAATATTGGATTCAAAATACGTAGTATACATTCGAGAATAGAAAGCAAGACAACTATTGCGTCGATCAGAAACTAGGCGAGAATAGCAACGATATTTACCAACTAAAATCTCTTGGAAAACAAAACAACAATGACACTTTCTTTCATCGATCAAGTACCAGGCGAGAATAACAAAGATATATACCAGCCAAAGTCTAGGAACAAAAATCACAGTGAAACTCCCATGATATAATAAGAGAAACTTCTCAATGCCACAGATGTCAGGAATACGGTCACACAATATCCTATTGTACAAACGGTTATTCATGTGTAAAATATGCTGATAATGACCCAACAGGAGAATGTAGTAAAAGGCCTTCCACCTAAACCTGCTCTATGGGGCGGTTCATACCTTGCTAATTATAAGAGTTGCGACGTATACATTGCAAAGGAATAAACCAGTAATAACAGAACGCCCATTCCGTTGTCAAATAGCAAGGCAATATGTAAGTTATGCTCAAGTTGCAAGAGGTATCTCACAACAAGCCAAGACAGACATGAACCATAACGCTGTAGAACACAACACTAGAGGAATGTTCGTTCAGTTTCTAGGTAAGTTCGAAGTCATGTTTAACCAACTGATGTATCAAAACGGCATGAACATCAATCTACTCACATCTCTTTTTGGCAATGAAAACATTCACATTGAAGATCACAGCACTAAGAATAAATCTCTGGAATGCGAACGGCCTGGCATTTCACCGCCTGGAAATAGAGGTCTTTCTCAGCGAAGAAGAACTAGACATCGTCTTGCTGTCAGAGACTCATTTTACAGGCAGAAGCATTCATGAACACAAGACCTACCACAATCAACACTTAGATGCAACAGCCCACGAAGGGACCGCTATAGTAATCAGTGAAAAAATCCAAAACTCAGAAATGAATAAATATGAAAAGGACTACCTGCAAGCAACACGCAGTGAAATAAGAGACCCTATCGGTTACTTGACAATAGCTGCTATATATTGTCCACCTCGGCACTCTGTAAAAGAAACAATTTGAAAAATTCTTTCATGCCATAGGAAGCAGATTCATAGTAGGAGGTGACTACGATGAGAGACACCCGCAATGCGGTTCGAGACTCATCAACCCCAGAGGTAGAGAGGTGCATAAAACACACTCAAGAAGAGAATACAGTAATATATGCACATATTGGTCTACAGATACATAAAAATTTCAGACTTATTAGATTTCTTCGTTACCAAGGGTATCTCACTGAATAAGGTCAATGTTGACTCAAGCTACAATCTTTCGTCCTACCACTTGCCAGTAATCCTAACAGTAAACTTCACCATATTCGAAAAGGGGAAGGAAGCTTCATTATATAATGCAAAAACGGACTGGGCAAAATTCAGGCAACTATTAGATGGAAAAATATCCCTAAATACTTCACTAATAACTGAAGACGACATTGAAGAAGCCACAGAAATACTAATCACGAATATGCAACATGCTGCATGGGAATCTACGCCAGAGATTAAAAAGAATGCTGAAAATATATCTAAGAGTCTAAGCATATAAGAGAAACAATTCTGAGAAAAAGAAATGCAAGACATAAATTGCGAACATCTGGAACGTAAAACCAAATTAAACAAAACAACATAATTAAAAAAGCTCCTGTATCGAATAAATCATCAAAATATGCAAGACTACATAAGGAGTCTTTCTGCAAAAGATGATTAATCTCTGTGGAAGGTAACATAGAATATAAAAAGACCGACAACACACATCGCTCCAGTTCGTCGAGAAAATAATACATGGGAACGTTGAAACGACAAGTAAAATTCTAAGTGCTTTGCACTTCACCTCTTCAAGGTATTTAATCCTAACACAGGGACGACAACCGACGTAGAGGATTACAATATCAAGCAAACTTTAAACGCACCATTACAAACGTGTCAATCTATCAAGCACTTTAGCTCAGGAGAAGTAGGAATAGCAATAAGAAAAGTAAATAGTAAAGAATCTCTACGGTATGACCTAATAAATCCATGGCTGCTAAAGGAACCCCAAGAAGGAAGTTATAGCCATAACACAAATATACAATGCGATTATCTGAATACAATACTTCCCTATACAGTGGAAATACGCAAAAATTGTGCTTGTTGCAAAACCGCCTAACGAATCGACATCCTACAAACAAATTTCCTTAGTCCCTGTACATACAAAGCTATTTCAGAATCTACTGCTAAAACGGATAAAACCCTCTTTAAAAGAGAATAATGCTATATCACAACACCATTTCTGCTTCAGAAAACAACACTCCACAATTCAGGAAATGTCCGTGTAATAAATATAATTGAAAAAAGCTTAGAAGAACGCAAGATATGTTCGTCAAACTTTGTGGTTCGTTAAACCAAGCTTCTGATAAAGTATGGCGAGACTACTCTACAAAATAAATCTTGCTTTCGACAAAAGTTTTACTTATTATTAAAATCTTACTTAAACGATAGGTACTTCTACGTAAGCATAAATGAAAATGAATCAAAACACTATCCTATAGAAGCAGGAAGTGTACTAGTTCCGGTACTGTGCCAGTTATTCATAGCTGACCTTCCTTGTAGTGAAAACGTTACTACAGCCTCGTATGCTGACGACACAGAAATTTTGGCTTCGCACGACAACCCTATTAACGCAACAAAATCATTACATATCTGGACGAAATTGCTACATGGGCCAAGAAATGGAAGATCAGCATAGACTCCAATAAATCCACGCATGTAATCTTTACGACAAGATATATCTCGACTCCAAAAGTGAAGCTAAGTAGTGCCACACTAAACACAAGGGATTGTGTAAAATATTTAGGCATGCATTTAGATAAAAGTTTCACATGGAAACACCAACTAATAGCAAAAAGGAAACAAGCAGACCTCAAAGTGAAAAAGCTCTACTCGATTCTAGGAAGAAAGTCTCGATTAAATTTACATAATAAATTCCTACTGTATAGGGTTGCCATTATTCGAATTTGGTCATACGGAATTCAAGTGCGGGGTTGTGCTAAAAAATTAAATATCGACATCATACAAAATAAGGCCCTCAGAACAATAACATCAGCTCCTTGGTATGTTAACAATGAAACGATACACAAGAATCTACGAGTGAAATATATACGTGAAATAATACAAGTTGCTACATCCCACAAACAGAAGATAGTCAATCATTCTCAATGAGCTAGTCACTTCTCTCGTCCAAAATGAGGAAGAAATCAGAAGACTCAAAAGAACTAGTCCTCTCTTATTGTTAATTAATTGTCTATCGTTATACTGGAGGAACATCACTGAATGTTCCTTCACGCATGACGTACCTAACTGTATCTAATCTGCTGATTGGCCTAAAAAAGGACAGTAATAGATGTATTATTATTAAATAAAAAGAAAGGTAAAAGAAAATATCAGTAATATCCTGAACAATATAAATATGTTAATGTAACGATTATTATAAACTGTTTCAGTACTTTAGTCAATTAATTTATTTAATTTGATTTTCTCGTTTTTCGAAATACTGATAGTTTCTCTAATTTTTGTTCGATAGCTAAAGTGACGAGTATGGAGTATTCATATCTTAAAAGTAGATCAGTGAAACAACCATTGTCAGGTGTACAGTGATGGAAAATCACATCAACATGTATATAGTATTACCTACAATGAAAACATGTAATGGCGTAATGATTCAGCAGAAAATACAAATGATTTAGTGCTGACAGTGAATGAACATTAAAATGGTGTGTCAAGCGATAGTCACCATAAATTTGTTAGAGGTATTCAGATAATTTAGGTAAAGAGGGATAATTTTCTGAGAAATTATTACTATGTATAATACAGTCAACGAATTTGTTGCTAGGAAAGAACATGTCACTTAAAAAAAAAAATGGTTAGAAGAATATTTTACTTTCAGTAAGACTGTGATTTGGCATTCTGCAATGTATTCTATATCAGTTAGTTTGTAACACTCTGTCAGATAAATGACATAAATTCGATTGTATATGACAGGACAGAATACTTGTAAAAAAGGATAGAAATTTGACGGATCTATAAATATAATGCAGCATCTACGAAATTTAAGAAGAAGATTTGAAAAAAGAATAACAAATATTCCAGCCGATATAATAAAAATTCAGTGTTTCACACTACTCATAAATTATACAAATTAATTTACCAGAAAACTACGAGCTGCTTTAAATGATACTTTGCGAATATTTTTATGCCGACGAATGTTTACGTTTATCTTACGTCTCAATTACTATAAGCAATGAGATATTGTAATTGCTTTCGTACATTTACTGTATACAGATATGTTATATATCTTTTTGAATATATTCAGTAACAGTTCAAATATTGTTCCTTTTTTATGGTGCAAGTGTCATATCGCGATTTTCCCACGATAAACAACGATATGTCCATTGAATTTCAAACGGTTCAAAATTCATGTTGTGTTCAAAGCTAAATTTCCATGCATTTATAGGGTACTAAAAGATGCAGAAAGTATACACATTAACGCATAAATATTTAAAATGTATAAAATTTATTAAAATTGCATTTACTATTCACCTCTGTTACAATAATACAAGAAGAAATAAATATGAATCTTGATTCCATTTTTTAATGCCTGTCTATAAAAATTTAACGTACTCGCAGATTGGCAGATAGTGTCAGATTTTACCGACTAATACGTGCACGATGGCCTACCACATGTTGTTAAAAATAGTTCCAGGACCAAGGTATTTTCCGGAAATATCCAAGAAGTGGCCTTGCAGGTTCCTACTCAGAATATTTTTGCACCTTTTGTTTAATAACCTAACATGCGAGCCGGGGGTTATGAGGTCTACCCGGGGTTAACGTGAGGATCTGGCCAGAATCTTCGCAAATCAGACTGCGATTGCGCCTGTGCATTGTAAGTGTATCTTACTGATGCAATTCCCTTCCCTGCAAACTGGTACCTAATACCAGAATAATCCTCGCAGAAGTCTGAGAATGCGTTCCTTTCACTGTAACTGCCGAGTATTGTACTAATGATGGCGCCGGGGATGAAGTACTAAAGCGATCTGCATTGCGTAGCAAACACAGGTTACTCGGTAACAATGTGTTGAGCAGGTTCGCACGCCGTGTCACACTCCGCGTACTCGGTGGATGTATTCGCACCGTTTCTGTACAAGTAATTTCCGAAACACCCATGATCCGTGAGTAACTGAGTGATTCGGTAGGTGAGACATTCTGTGCCTCGGTGCATTCGTAAGTCTCAATTGGATAATATCACGTTCAGTATAGACCCGCGCCCCACATTTCTGGCGATTAGTGTGGTTTCCCATGTTTCACATGTATGGTGCTGCGCTTGCAGCATCTATTGGTTTATCACTGGTTTCGTGGGAAGGTTACCCTCACGACGGGAGGTCTGTACGTTACGGAAACAGCTTCGCGTCTATTTTGGCCACTAATGGAAACGGCATCATGCCCGCGAGCAAAGGGGCTACTTCTCCCGGAATCTCTAAACGCCCGTGTTAGCCGGGTGGGCATAAGTTCTTGGAGTCCGCAGAGAGCTGCAGAGATTTTCCTATTCATGCATTGGGTCGAGACTGTGGCACGAGCCACACACAGAGCCATTGATCGTATGAACGCCACACCCTAATTTCTGGGCAAATATTGAGGAGGAAGCGTCCCAAAGAGTCTCGCTCCATCATGTGGATCAAGTTGTCAATTTAATTAGCCCTTCCAGAAATACTCCCTTAGGAAGCCCATTGAACCATAGAAATTCCGTCCTCTGAGGGATGTTGTAATACCCAGGTTCTTGACTGCCATGTCTACCGCGGCGTCTGCCTCTCCCATTCCCTATAAATTTCTTGTCCACGAACTTCCTTCCGATACTGCAGAAATAACCAATCAATGATCACCCGATCGATGGTGTGCATCTCCAAGCGTCCTGCCCTGAATCCAAATTGGTAGTCGGAGATGTTCTTGCCCACCTGGTTCAGGTGTACCCAGACTCGATCAGCAATAACTTTTTTCAGCATATTGACATCCTCATTGAAGAGGCATATGGGTCGGTAGGAGCACGACACCCCCAATCACATTTCGCTGGCTTGGACAACAATGTAACTCCTGCCCTCTTCCATTTTGTTTGTAACTTGCCTATCATAAGACAGGCATTGAAAAGATCTATTATTGTTCCAGACAGGATGTTGGATGCTATTTCCAGCACCCTAACTGTAACTCCACCTGGACTTGGGTCGTTGTTCGGGTTCCCCATTCTCCTTGTCGCTGCAGAAAGTTCTTCTTCTGTAACCTGGAAGCTGGAAGAAGCGTGCTCGTCATGTTAACAAAGCATCTGTATGCGCGTCCATATAGGAAAGCGGGTACCAAGTATTTCTGTAAGGAGAGCCGGAGACATCGATTCGGTGATCGGGAGGGTTCTAGATCTGAATTTCACCAGGACCAGTTGCTGTGGTCGGCCGCACGTGTCTCGCTCAATCGCCCGTATCAGTACTTCCCAGGCATTGTGCTTCACTTCTTTAATTGCTTGGCAGAGAAAGGAGGCTTCTTTGTAAGCACTGTGTTGCCGTTGTTCCTGGGATCCAGATATTATTCGACTCCTGCGGGAACGTTGGAAGTCCGGACGAGTTCGTGGACATGTGAATCGTAGTGCCTCAATGTGAGACCACCAGTAGTTCGACTTTCTTCGAATCTGATGCGATATAGTCATCGATAGGTCACACACACACACATATAAATATAAACTTTTGCTGTATCCGGATGGCTTTCTGCTACACTTCGATAGCGTTTAGATCCGATGGTGTTATTAAACATGTTGCTATGTGTGCAGCTGCAATCAGCGTATCTTTATCCACTTTTTTCAAACCCATTGTTTTTTTAGCCATGAGAGCCGACCTTCTCCGATCTAACAAGCGGAAGAGCCCGAAGTCGACAGCCATGACTAGTGCCGCGTCTGGGGAGGCAGAGATGCAGCAGTAGATACTGATTGTCTGTGAGCGTCTCCGCGTCCTCCGTTAATCTCCAGCCCTCAAGTAGTCTCGCGGTCCACGTAGAAACCCGAGATATGTCGAAGACCCACTTCCCTTGCCAGCGAATGCGAGTTCTAGAATTTACCGTGTTCAGAAGGCGGAGGCTCCGCTCGGCAGCATATCCTATGAGGGATTCACTTCTCGAATATGTTCGGGGCAGCTCCAAGCCACCCCTTTGGCATTGCAGTTCACTAACACAAAAATCAGGAGAATGGGAAGCCGAGGAAGGCTTCTCAAGCCTATCCAGAATTTCTTGCTGGTCCATGATGGTGCCGGAGATTCCGACGTTGGTCCACTCCGTCACAAAGAATCCCAAACCTTTCTCTAAAGTGCGTAGTGACAGGGATGCTATACCTCCCGAAAGGGGTATTACCACCTTGTTAGAAACGTCGGCTGTCTACACGGCGCCAGCCGAGGTTCTATACATTTCGACAAGAACCGCTAGCCCAATGTCCTGCTCGGTATTTGCAGACACTGGGCGCCTGCCGTGTGATATATGCTCGTCTGAACTTGTAGGCTCGCCAGGGTTATCATTCGAGGGTATCCATAGCCTCTTCAAAGCCGCTATGCTCGTGAACTGGGCTAACCAATGGAGCCTCAGCTAGTACTGTGTATCTCCTGTCAACGGAAGATCCTGCTGGATGGCAGGCGACGTTGCTGATGAAAAGGCTCTGCTTTCCTCTTGGTTCCTCTCTGTTGGCATAGCTGACTCCTCTCTCATGTTATCCCTCGGAGGGTTTGCCATGCCTTGCTGCCTAATCTGTGTGCCGATCGTGCTCCCAGGATTGAACACAGAGGGCACTTCGGCGGAAGGATACATGCGCGGGCGTTTTGCCCCACTTTCCACACGAAAAGAATCGTCCGCTGAGGTCCATTGTTGATTGACATTGTCTAATGACATGTCTGACTTGCAGGCATCTGTAACAATTGAGTGACCGAAGGGGGAGAACTTCCACACGTTCTGATGACCACTCGATGGTGATGCGCTTCGGCAGAGCTATCTTCCTTGCGGTCATCGTAGGGTACCGGACCCAGATAATTCGCATAAATATGAGAGGTCTCTGACAGATCTCTACGTTTCCTTGCAGTCTCCAAACTGGGCGACTGTCCGAGTGACTTCTTCCAGAACTATCGCTTTATCTATTCCTATAACTCGGAGTTGCGTCTTCTTGACGGGGCGGCCGAACTTGACGTCCACTCTATTGTTGAATACAGCTTTCACCTGGGTTGGGTGTGCTTCCTCCTTCAAAGTACCCTCCTTGCGCGGGATTTCCTACTCCATGCCCCCGTGATTGCCCGTCGGCAGCGATTGTCTTCAATACCGATCTCGTTTTGCTTGATAGAGCGAGCCTCTTTCAGTAGGTCGCTATTTTGTAGAATTGCCAGAAGCAGTTGTGATGGTCACCGCGGCTCGCCTGGGGTCTCTAGGCATCCTCGGTTTATTACTGCCACTTTCTAGTGGGTGAGGTTGTCGTTGCTACCCTTCATTCTTTCTTACAAACCTTCTCTCCGATCTGCACATGACCATCGTCCATTTAGACGAGGGGGGGGGGCAGGTCAGAAGAACTCTCTTTGGACAGGGTCGTCTGTGATAGGGTTTGAGCTGGTGGAGCGGTCACCATTCTCCTCTTCGTCCTCCTATTACAAATTTCAGAGTTCCCAGTCCCAAGGTTTTCAATCAGTGCGGCTGCAGTCGGACATAGATGAAAAACGGCAAGTACCTCCTCTTTAAACGCTGTTAGTCTCGCACCTTTGAATTCGACAGATGCTGTGTTGTCCTTCTCTAGCGCAGGAGAGAATGGAACTTCTTTGCAGTTGCAGCGAACTTCTCACGTTTTGTGCACCTAATTATGGTCGCATAGTTTCCAGACTCTGGGAGTGGGCGGGCTTGGGAAGATAAGGGTTAGGTTTCTTCCCTCTGGAGCGGCCCTCGTGTCTTCTTCTGAATGAACTTTGTCTTAGGTTGTATCCACAATCCACCGTAAGCAGCGGTGCCTCTAAGTCGCGCAGTCCTGCCCTAGGCGCTACTATAGTGCTACTGTATTTCATGCGAGAAACACGAGTATAACGTTCATTTGGTTGAGAAGTGACACGAAAAATCTCCGGATCGATTCTTTCAATCGCGAGTCTAGCAAAATTTTATAGATTTTCTTGAATAATACTTCAGCTGTCCGATTTATGTCAGAAATAACTACGTAGATAGATGCAGACGGTCAAATGTAAGTGGATGACCACCTCTCGAACGAAATATTTCTGTTAAATTTGAAAATATTAGGAAAAATTAAAATTTTCCTATCTCTGTGTGTGAAAATCATAATTCTAGAGATACTTCTGTAAAACTAATGTAGTTGTACTGCATTTCGTGCGAGAAACACGAGTATGACATTTATTTGTCCCTGAAGGGACAGGAAAAGTCTCCAGATGGTTTCTCTCCATCGCGATCAAAATTTTATCGCTTTCCTTTAATAATTCTTCAACCGTCCGACTTATTTCAGACATAACTCCTTAGATAGATGCAGACCGGCAAAGGTAATTGGATGACAATCAGTATTTCATTGACCAGTAAAGTACAGGCAACTGCAATATATGCTATAGACGGCACAAACGTGATTAATTTTAGTTGACAGTTTCCAACCTCGAATAATCTGTCTACAAGATGCAAACTACAAACACAGGTGTACTAGAAAAATTAAAAACTATAAAACCTTCAACAAAAACCACAACTCCACACATGCAAGCGGAGGTGTAGCCACCCTTATCAGAAACACCATGCATAAAAATGAATCTTCCAACTTTGAAGTTATCGTCATCAAACTTACATGCCTTGCAAATCTATATATATATATATATATATATATATATATATATATATATATATATATGCAACCTATATATCCCAAAAGGAACGAATCCGAATTAACCCAGCTAACCAACCAATTACCGAAACCGTTTATCATTCTCGGAAACCTAAATAGCCACAATACCTTCTGGGAATTACAAAACCGATAGACTAGGAGCTAACATAGAAAAAATAATTAACTCAACCAATCCCGTGCTATTAAATACAACAGCACTTACCCATTTTTGCTTGGCATTCCACCGGTTCAGTGCGATAAATGTAACCCTCTGCAGCTACAACCCATGTACAACCCAAAATATCACATGGAACATATTCGATGATTTATATCAGTGACCACTTACCAATAAAGCTGAAATACAGTCAGAACAGAAGCAGCGGATCCTACAAGTCACCAATATGGAAATTTCAAAAAGCCAACTGGGAACTCTACCGAGAGTTGTAACAAACTCGTATTCCCAATTAGTACCACTAAATCCTCTCAATTGTAATACAATAAACACAGCTGTAGAGCGACTAACGGAAGCTGTAGTAGAAGCAGCCAACATAACTATACCGAGAACGAAAGAAACTAATTACCCCAAATCCAAATACACTCTATGGTGGAACGAACAATGCGCACAAGCTGTAAATGACATTAAACACGCATCCAACAGATCTAATAAACATAAAGCTACAGAAAACCTCGTCAACATTAAAATATTCAGAGCAGTAGCCCGCAATACCTTAAAAAACAGCAAAAGACGGACATGGAATAACTATGTCTCATCTTTGAACTCAGCTACACCATTATCATCAATCTGGAAAACGATAAAAACAATAAAAAGATCCACCACACAAACCGCGATACCTGCCATGGAAAAAAAGAAAACTCACTCACTACAGATCCGAATGAAATCTCCGAAGCCTTACCAATAACTTTCCAAACAAATTGTAGTGATGACAATTACACCAAAGTATTCTAGACCTATAAAAGAAAACGGAAACTCTTCAGACCACATCCCTGATAGCAGACCTCGACGTACCCACCACATCTGCTTTAAATATGCCTCTTCAACTCAATGAATTCCAACATTTCTTGAACAATTCGAATACTAACACAGGATCCGAAGGAACTGTACATACTACTCATTAATCTGCCACAAGGAGTACTCAATTGTATGTTATCAATATTTAACGGTATATGGACGGTATCCAAAATATTTTCCCAACCAGATGGAAAAAGCAATAGTTGTTCTTATTCTGAAACCAGGGAAAATCCCAATGAATCCAAACAGCTACCAACCGATAGCATTATCAAACACTATGTGCAAATTAATGGAGAAAATTATAAATTACAGACTCCGATGGTTCCTTGAAAGCAAACAACTGATTTTTAAGTTCGAAAGTGGCTTTCGACTGTCCCATTCCACATACGACCATCTAATAAATCTGAAAAGTAACATACGTGAAGGCTTCGCCAAAAAACAACGCGTAATAGCAATATGTCTAGATATTGAGAAGGCCTATGACATAGTCTGGTGAATCTTAGAAATCCTTCTAAACTATGGCCTTAAAGAAAATATTCTCTATTTTGTCAGCAATTTTCTATCCATCAGAATCATCGAAGTCAGAGCTGACTTAACTGCATCTCTATTTCTGATCGCAAACCAAGTCATGGGACTACTATTCGCCGATGATTTAACTCTTGTATGTAAAGGTAAAGATCCGCATACCACCCATATCATACACCAAGATTGTCTGGAAGAATTATAAAAATGGACGCAGACATCAAGCTTCAATTTTCCAGTACCAAATCAGAAACAATAATTTTTAGCAGAAAACAACCACCCCCAAATATAAATCTAACACTCAATAATCAACCATTAAAAGAAACCACTTCCATTAAGCTACCAGGAATTACCTTTAACACGCGACTAACTTGGAAACTTCATATCGAAAAGCTCAAAATTGACAGCAGCCAACGACTCAATATCCTATAAACAGTAGATGCAAATAACTGGGAAGCAGATATAAACGTATTACTTTCAACTTATAAAGCAGTAGTACGATCTAAGTTAGACTACGTATCGATCGTCTACATTTCCACCAATCTCAACATATTAGTTCTTATAAAGAACTAGAAATCATACACAACACTGCACTCAGAATTACAGTCGGTACCTTACGTACCAGCCCAATTAATGGCATTCTAAGCGAAATATCAGAACCACCGTTACAGATTCGAAGAAAGTATCTAAGCATTAAATTTGCAGCCAAAACATACTTAAACAGAACAACCTCAGCCTCACACAGAAGAAAAGAACACCCCTTCCATTCTACAGCAGGATTAAGAACTTTCTACACGACTTGCAGATGGAAATTTACCCTGCAATGAAAAGATCTATTCTATATTTTTACCCTGTATAGTTTACCCCCACGGACCATCCCAACAATTGAAAGCAACACCTCATTACTCAATTACAGCAAAGGAAAAAGTAACCCGTCCAAGTTAAAATCATTTGTTCCAGAGTTAGAGGAAACTTTCCCAAACCACATACATATATGCACATACGGATCACGAACCCCAAACGGATCCGGATATGCAGTCACCGGCAATATACCAAACAACTCAACTAAACTCCACCCAAAGACACCCATCCTCTACTGTGAACTCAATTCGATTAAACACGCTGTCCACCTTACGTCCATAGATCAAATCAAGAACTACACTAGTTACTGCGACTCTATAAACGCCGATTCATCATTCCAGAATCTGTGGACAAATGACCCACTCATCCAAGAATGCAAAGAGCTTCACATCAAACCGACAAATAGAAAAAACACAGTCACTGTAACCTGGATCTCCGCTTATATTGTCAATATTGTAAACGAAAGATCCGACAAATTGGCCAAAGAAAGCTGCCAACTCACCCTTCTCCAACCACTACAACAATAGCCTACCAGAAGAAACCACGCCCCATCTGCTCAAAAAAAAGTAAATGACATCTGGAATAAAAACTGAAAATACATATTGAAACCACGTCAAAAAACAGTTAAGAACGACTTCTTCAAGAAGAACATCGCCTGCACTCTACCAAGACACGACCAAGTCATAACCTTAAGAATCATAGTAAGACATACAAGATTCACCCCCAACATCTCCTTCACAAGGAAGAAGCTGCGAACTATGCAAAGTGCTGCTAACGGTACACCACACTATTTTGGAGTGCAGAAAATACATTGAATAACGCCTAGAGTGCAAAATAAAATCCATCCTGCATGACGACCTAATAGATGACAACAACACAATCAAGAAATTTCTACAATACCTAGAACTAACAAGAGTATACAAGAGACTATGGTTGCCTGAGCCGCTAATAACCAGTAAAGTGGTTGATGCGACTTTTAAAGAACGAAACAAAGGAGAAAAGAAATATGTTCTCTTTTAACACAATGAAAAATTAAAGGGAGTGGAGTGTCACTATAGTGACAAGCGAAGTATTGTTGAAGTCATATAAAGAACGAAAGAATGTTGTGCTAAATTTAAACATTTGGTAAATTATTCATACTGGATATGTAATTATTGGACATTTAATTATGTATATGTGTATACACTAATTGTTAAATAATTTACATACATATATTACATTGTTTCGTTATAGCTACGAATTTTGTTTCATATTTTTCTTCAATTGCGATCAGGCTGTCGTAGAGATAAGATGTGTCTGTTTAGAAGTGTGTCTGTTAACAAGTGTGTAGCATAGTGTGCGGTGCCGTAGCGTAAGGAGCCAAAAGAAATTAGAAATTAAAATTGAAATTAAAATCGTAATCAAAGCCTAGGAACCATCAATACTTCAGAAAATAATTGCACTGATCAACAAAGTCACACTTGTGGCGTATAATCCCATATAAAATAGCTAAAAGGAAGACTTTCTAACGGAATGAAATGTCGACTGGCAAAAACCCAAAAAGACCGAAAAAATATCTCTCCTACAACAACAGCAATAAGGAAACAAACACTGAATGTAACCCACACCAATAGATACAGTAAACACGGAAGCGGAAACCTCAAATACTAAAACTAAATCAAAAATTCTACCAATTTTCGTACAAAATGTGACAGATTACAAAAATACAATAAACTGTCATGAATAATACAAAAACAAATATAAACTGTCATGAATTACTGTGCAAAATGATTGCCAACAGTTCAATTAAAATGAATACTCACTCTGTAGCGGCATACGAAAAACTGGTACAACACTTGAAGCATAACAATGTAGAATTTCACACTTACCAACTAAAACAACAGATAACGTACAGGATCGTCATTAAAAACTTACAACTAACCATACCAACAACCTTCATCATGTAAAAATTCACTGATAAGGAATTTGCAATCCGCAACATAAGTAACATACGGAGCTGGAAAGCAAAAGAACAGCTACCAATGTTCTTTGTTGATCAGGAGACGAATGACACCAATAAAAAAATATACGAACTCTCCCACCTGTTACAAACTAAGATAGTAGTAGAAGAATCATATATGGAATGGACCATTAGGTCATTCGAAAACGTACTACACCAAAGCATACCACTCTGTAAAGTGTGCAGGCAACCATCCCACAAGTGAGGATAGAAAAAGTAAGAATAGTCCGCTTACTTGTGTACAGTAACGGTCCGCACACAGCAAACTGTAATTGATGTGTTGTCTACAAGGAACTCCAACGAACAAGATTGAACAACACTACCCCGAGAAGACAACAAGTGGGTACGACAATACACACATACGAGTATCAACAAATACGTGAAAATCTAACATACTCGCAGGCTGTCAAAGCCAATACACAACTGGAAGAACTCACGAATGTGCTTAATAGAACTATATCTGAATTTCTCGACAGATTCGAGAATATGACCAACCGATTGATGGATCAGCATAATACAATTATTAACTTACTAACAGCTCTAATAAAAATTCTCAAAATATCAATCGATAATATAGTTAGAATTGCTCTAAGGATTGCTCTACCAGGTACAAGAAATTTAATTCTTTCTTAATATACAAAAAACGACATACAGCTAATTTCAGAGCCCCACTAGCAAAGAATATTTTAATATTTACAAATACAAATCCTATTACATTAAACACTCCAGTGGAGTAGTACGCGGAGAAAGGTACAAGTATGAGGAATCATATATACAAGCAACAGTAATTAAAAGTAAGTAAAATTATCAATTGATCCCTTGGCAATAGCGGCCGTATACCCCGTATTTGGTCCCTAACGATCAGTTCAATAAATTTTTTGATACCCTAGCTGGCAAGCTCATAGCGGAGAGCGATTATAATGCGCATCTGCTTTGGGATTAAAGGATAATAAATCCAAAAGGAAGGGAACAAAGCAGTGGTAGCCAATAGATACCGAGGTATCGATTTCAACTCAACCTACTGGCCAGATATCACTGAGATATCCGACCTACTCGATCTTTTTATC
Source organism: Tetragonisca angustula (assembly GCA_036937485.2). NCBI lineage: Eukaryota > Metazoa > Arthropoda > Insecta > Hymenoptera > Apidae > Tetragonisca > Tetragonisca angustula. Next base: position 28,674 of record JAWNGG020000334.1, on the reverse strand, counting down.
ACAAAAGGGATCACTAGCCATTTTACTAATATACAGGATAATTACGATTTGAGCTCGGATCATTCTCCACTAATACATACACTACCAACTACAACATTACTCAATGAAAGGAAGCCTTCACTACATAATTCAGGAACAGACTGAGTTGCTTTCAGGAATACTACTTAAACGATCATATGAAATTTCCAATCCCGTTTGGGGTATACATTGACATAGATCGAGCTCTTCATCAAATCAACTGAGCGACTACAAGCTACGCTGCAGGAAGAGAGCAAAGCTGTTGATTTACTAAAATCCCTATTTATATATCATGGGCAATAGCGAATGGATATTAAGCTGAAACATTTTCAAGACACTTATCACGAATACTTACACCTAACGACATACCAACAAAACGAGCTGAAAATTATAGAGTATTTCCCAAATACACTCCCTGATGCCTCCTCAGCAACCAAACATTTCACGATTGCAGAAATCACAAGAGTAATAAAATTACTAAATAACAAGAAAACCCAGGATATGATTTAGTTACTCCAAGAGCTACCTAGAAAAGCCTTAACTGCGATGATCCACATATACAATGCAGTCACATATCTCCAGTACTTTCCTATACAATGGAAATTTGCAGATATGGTACTTATTCTCAAACCTCGAAAGCCACCTCAGGAAACAGCACCATACAGGCCAATATCTTTCCTACCAGTGTTATCAAAACTATTAGAAAGAGTAATATTGAAGAGTCTACAAAACTCTTTTAGCGATGGTAATATGACTTGTCTCTTCCGATCTCTTCACAACAAGATGATTTTCGCATTTCGGTTCGCGGTAACGCGGAGTCTCTTCGTATTTCACGATGGAAGAAAATAGCATGTGTAACGTTCAATTTCTTCTCGAGTCATAAACGAAAGGCAATTAACGTAATAGAAGCCAGTGAGATGACCACACACGAAGGTGAATGACGTTAATTAGATGCAATATGCTGGTTGGAATAAGACTGATTTTATTGAGGCGTTCGGCGGTTATTTATACAGTGATTTTTGACTACGTGACATATTTTACTATAGAAGTGGAGAAGGTGATTCATTTGTTTGGGCGCGAATTCAGCGAGAAAAGGGGGTCTTCACAGTAACATCATACCGGATTATCCATTCGGGCTTAAGAAAAGACACTCGGTACAAGACCAAACATATAGAGTGTTTATCACAATAGAGACCTGATTCGAGGAAAGCAAACTCTGTTCAGCAGCTTTCATCGATATGAGCCAGGCATTCGAACGTGTATGGCATTCTAGTTTACAATACAAACTAAAACTTCTACTGCCGCATAATCTCTATAAACTAGTGGAATCCTACATGTCCGAAGGTTACTTTAATGTCAATCATAATGAGGTTATTATTCTACTATACAATTCGACCTGGAGTCCCTCTGTGTAGTGTACTGGGACCTACGCTGTATAAAATCTCCACGGCTGACATCCCGCAGACGGAAAGCGTCAAAATTGCAACATTTGCAGATGTTACAGCCATCACAACAGTCCATTGTGAACCGAATAGAACGATGAAACTCCTACAGAAAGGCCTTAACGAAATAGGAAATTGGGCTCAAATTTGGAAGATAAAAATGAATGCTAGTAAATCGACGAACATGAATTTCACAACCTGGAATGTAGCAAAAACGTAAATTGTAATTAATAGCGAAATGATACTCACCACAAACAACGTTTCATACCTTGGAATGCATCTGGACAGAAGAATGACTTTGAAAGCTCATGTTACAGCCAATATAAAACGAATGGATCCAAAACTATAAGAAATAAATTGGTTACTTAGTTATAAATCACCATTAATATTAAACAAGAGAATGCTACTATATAAGGTAGCTGTAATACGCATTTGCATCTATGGATCCAACTATGGGAGTGTGCTAAGAAATATAATGTTGACATAATACACAGATCTCAAAACAAAGCACTTAGAGAAGTAGCAGGGACGCCATGGTATATCAGCAATGAAACACTCCACAAAGAACTACCTGTCAAATATGTTCATAACTGCATTAAACAGTATGCCAAAATACAAAAGCAGACTACAGCAGCACCCCAACAAACAAACAAACTACTCAACACTGAAGGCAACACACGACGACTAAAATGAACTAAACCAACTGATTTAACAACAAACTGAAAACATACTGTTGTGTTGCTATCGAAAAAGGCATACGAAGGTACTTTCTTACACATGTTTTTAAACCTCAATGTATCTGAATTACTGATAAACTCAAATGAGTCTGTTGTAGTTTTCTTAAAATTAAAGAAAACATATTTTCCTTGAATCTGAATGTACAGGATGAAAAAAAAGACCTTCAAATTTAAGATCAAAACATTTTTGTTTGCGTTGTATTCTACTTACCACGAACCTTTTTCAAAAAATCAATGTTTCTCATGATAAATGAAAAAAAGTTCTTTTATCATTTTTACTATTTTTCTGGAGAACGGTTATGTTGTGAACTTACAGAAGTTCTACCTTTGTGGTAAGTATAATACAATGGACATAAAAAAAAGTTTGACCTCAAAATCCAAGATCAAATTTAATTTCACAGCAGGTTTTTTATATATTTCTCCGTCAAATCGAAAATGTTGAATTCATTTATAATTGCCAAGGACGCAGTTTTCTTTCCACCTTGTATAACTTTAGTGTCTTTATCAACAAAAGAAATAAAGAACTAATTTGTTTCCTTTAATTATCTTTAACGTTAGTTCAATACTGAAAAATGTTCATAACATTAGAAATAAAACGAAAAATATTTTGAATACGGTATGCATTGAGGTATTATACGAATGACTTAGATTAAACAAATAATATACGAACAGTTTTTCTCATTATATTAAAACATTAGAACAAGAAATATATTACAATGAAAGCGAAGAAATCAGCCTCTATGCTCGCTTTACAGTTTTCCTTAAAATTTGTATGCAATGTAAAATTAAAGCATAATAAATTAAATTTATTGTATGTAAAGTAAGTTAAATTTCATCTCAAAATTTGCTTGGTAATCTAAATTACTCTAAATTTTTGTATAAAATATAAGTAACCTAATAAGTCTGTACATGTTAAAAAATAGAACCGAAAAGAAGACAGTTTGATATATTGTGAACATAAATTATTTTTGAAAAGTATGAGAAACAATTTTTGAAATCACATATAACTTATATTGCAGTATATATACTATTGCAATGAAGGTTTCAAAAAATTAATTACAATTTAAATACGGCACTGTTCTTACATATTATACAGTAACACTCCTAGAAGTACATATAGATCTGTTGTATAAATATTCTACTAACGGATGATCTGACGAGTTAGCTTCTAGAATAAATAAGTTTGTCGCACAATACCTCACTATACATGACTCAATACTCATAAGATGTTTTTATTTTTCACAACTGACTCTATATGAATTATATTCGAGTATACGAGAACTGAAGTAAGATATGAAACCAAAATTACCTAGATGAACATGTGTTGTAGTAGGCCCTCGATATTGCATTAGATGAAACATAGGCGGCAGAGTTGTAAAACAGCCCAGGACCTGCGCTCCACATTATAAGCACGCGTCTTATATCGTGTTTCGGTCTGTTTGTCAAGCTTTCCGCTAGAAATTGGAATCCCGAAAAGGGCGGAGTACAAAAAACGATATGGAAAGTGGCCCTTCATCCACATGTGCATGCTAAGGAACGGAATTATTTTCGAAATCTAAGAGATGCGTGTTGCTAGTTGTAGTGTTCAGTGCAAAAACTAATCATCTATTGGTACATTTTCGGAGTATATACTTTTCCTCTCCGCTGGCCATCAGAAACATGGAACAGGACACGCCATCTGCTATAAGTCTACTGAAAACGGAGGAAAGCCCTTTCTGAAACATTTCTGAAACTGCATATAATTAATGTTTATATTTGTGTATAAAAATAATTATAATCAGATATCCAAAATAATAGTTAATTTAGAAATTTTTTGGAGGAAATCCTTGAATAAAGTGTTATTTTCAGTTATCAATGAATTATTCTTTTTCAACCAATGAATCTCTAAGTAATTTTTAAAAAAATACCAATTTTTAACTCGAACCGACAAAATTGTGAAAACTTGTATATTTAAAATATGAATTGTAGAATTTTTTCAAACAATTTTCTAATAGGAATAGATAAATAAATGTTCTTAAAAATAAAAGTTTCAGACTAAAAACAATTTATATAGGAATAAATATTTATATGTCGGAAGAACAGACAATTTTATCAATATTAAAATGTGCTTTAATATTTATAGCAAATTATCTTTTCTTTTTTTCTCATTTAAGTTATAGAACCCTCTACAGGATTATTAGCAGCATGCACATTGCATATTAACAGTACAGAAACAATTTCGCAAACTTTTGTACATAATTACACTGATATACAGCTAAGATACATGTGTACTATTTACATACATATAACTAGAGCTTACAACTAAAATTAAGAGAACTGTTGAGTCACGGAAGAACACAGCTAAGCACTCGACACAAACCCGTTACAGTATGCCAACCATAGGTTTTGAGAAATTTGTGAATAATCAACAGAGGAGTAGTATATGGCTTGCTTAAGAAGAAGTCCATTATGTGGGGAGGGAAATAACAAATTCCACATTGTTTAATAATTAAGACATTCCTATTGTCGTTGAAATTGGGGCACTGCCAAATTATATGGTTGAGATCTTGAACTAAACTGCCACATTGACATTTTGTATGAAGAGCTGAGTTAATTTTTAAGAGGGAAGCAGCTAATTGCACGTGATCTGTTCAGGGTCTGTTTGTCTAGCAAATAAAGTCTCTACGGAGTTTTCTACATAAAAACCATGGTATAGCAGAAGGCTGGTAATAGCCTTTGAAAAATTTTTTATCCTTAAATTCAGATGCAAAGATATTCTGTCTTTCTGTTTCCGCCTCAGCCTGCTTTTTAAAGCTATGGGAAAGATCAGCCTATAAGCTTTTTAATATCGAGAATAAATGGGATAGTATTGATAGTGACTGAACACTTAATTAAAGCTTGCAGGGCAGATAAACTGTCTGAGTATATAAATTATCATGAGAGGACTCACTCATAGCATTTTTTATTGCAATACATTCAGCTGAGAAGATGGAGAAATAACTATGTAAGCCCAACAGTGAGAAGGTATTTAGGTCCGGTGAGTAATGCTGCTCCTACTCTACGAGACACCTCATCCTTACTGCCACCCGTAAAAAGGACAATGGAGCTAGGGTGTCTGTTACAGTGGTGAGCAAGGAACATGGAGTTCGGGTCCGCAACATTTTTGAGGAGATAACCCAGTTCGGTTTCAGGGGATATTGTTGAAAAGAGTAAATTGTATTCATATAAAAAGGGGAGTAATTTCTTCCGTTTTGAGCAATTGTCTTTCAATCTGTCTAGGAAGTATATAGTGAGATTTACGCACTAGATTACTGCACGTAGTAGAGTTGTGGAGTCTGTTAAACCAGTTATACAAAGTTAATCCGCTGTTGGAGAGATTTTTCATTATGAATCTGTTGCATATATATTTGGCTTTATGCTGCAGCATGCACAATCTGGACTTGCCCAATATAATATTGGTGGAAGTGCTACTGCGGCATCTTAAAGCAGTTCTTAGAGTTGCGTATTGAATTCTCTCCAACTTTAACCTTAGGTTTTTAGCTTTAGCCGTGTAAACAAAGTAACTGTAATCGATATGACAGCGAATGGGGCTTTTGTATAAAGAAATGAGCGCGGAATGTTCAGCTCCCCACTTTATGCCACTAATAAAATTAAGAATGTTGAGTCTGTTTGAGCATTTATTGCGGACGTAATCAATGTGCACATTGAATTTATGCTGATATTTGAAAAATATTCTTAAATGTTGAATATGGTCACTAAATCTGATAGAATAATTATCAATTTTAATCGAACAGGTATCTGAACGAATTCTTTTTCGGTTGAAGTGAATGAGGATAGTCCTTTCAGGTGCTAAAGATAGCCCAAGGAGATCGAGATTGGCATCTAAGGTGGTAATGGTTTTTTCTAAACTTCTTTTACTTTTGTCAGGTATTGTGACTGGACTAAATAGGTATGTCATCCGTTAACTGCGAAATCTGAATAGAAGGATTTAGGCGGACTGTAATATCTTTGACATAAATAAGATAGGAGAGGGCTAAGAACTCTACCTTGGTGCAGGTCCTTAAATAATTCTTGCGATAGTACAGAAGTTGCTGGCGACAAACGTGACATTGCGTTTGTGCGTTAAGAAGCTTACGAGAATAACAATACTATGTGGGCATGACATAGCACTGAGTTTATTCATTAGAACATCACAATTAACATTGTCCAACGCTCCCTTGACATCAAGAGAGCAAACCAGTACGCTTTACCCACTGGAAAGGCCTCCTCCACGGACATGGTTAGCATTGAAAGGTTCTCAATACAGGATCTACCGGATGGAAATCGAGCCTGAGAAGAGGGTGAAGTTCAAAGGGTTCTAACCACCATGGAAACCTTGATTTATTCATTTTTTCCATTATATTACAGAGACAAGATGTTAGCGAGATTGGTCCGACTGCATTGCCATCCTTCTTATTAATGAAAAACGTAAGACTTCTCTTCCACGCTGGAGGACATATATTAAGCGAATAGATCTCACTGAGCAGATCAAGTAGTATCAGTTTGGTTGAGAGAGGCAATTTGACAATTAGAATGTATTCAATTCCGTTGGTTCGATTACCGTTGTTTTTGGATGTACGGTGTTTTATCGGCCAGAAGGCTTACAGGTATAGGAAAATGGTCTGATCCCCAGGAATCCTCAAGTATATTGAATTTAATTAAATCATAAATGGCTGGTGAGAATAGAACTAGTTCTATATTACATAAACTATTTCGGTTAAAATCAGTGTGAGTAAGTATTATGTGATTAACTGGAATTAGATCCGAGGCGTTTATAGAGTTATGGAGTTTAATTCCATTAGTATCTATATTGGAGCAGTTCCATGATGTGTAATGGGAATTGAAATCGACGAAGATAAGACTGGGATCATGTATACATAGAGAGGAAAAAAGCTGGTTCCATCCTATCTGTGAGACAGAGCGTCCAGGAACGCTGCAGCGTGCAGCTAAGTTAAAGGTGGAATTCAAGTTATGTAATTTGATCACTCCTGTTTCCTGGTTGTCCGTAATAAAACACAGATCTTGGTTGGGTTTTAGAAATTGTAGACTCTTTCTCACTACAAAATATAATAGCACCACCAGGTCTCTGAGTTCTGTCAATGCTATATGTACGAAAACAGGAGAGATCAAATTTTTTATGTTTTTTAAGATTAGTTTCAACGCCTATAAATATCTCGATTTTTTCTAAATGTTTTCGTAGTTTCTCTCTGCGACTGCAAATTCCTCTGCAGTTCCAGTATAGCAGCTTCTGTCCTGTACTAGCACAGAGGTCACGGTTATATGAATTCATGGAAACGCTAATTAAGAATGGGCTGATAGATTTATCGAAACGTCGTCCTCTGATCAAATGGAGAAGTCGGTGTCCGATTCTGGATCCTGAGATGAAATGAACCCTTCTCCATAGTCCTCTTCTTTGGTCTAGTTGCCATGAAGTTCAAGTTTATTAATTATTCGTGAAATTCTATTTTTAATCGATCTATTTGAAGCTGGGGTAGGTTTCACGCAGCATTTTGATTAGCGAAGTAAGGTCATTTGTGTAGGATTGTGCCAATTGAACAATGTCTGAATTGCCTTTGGCTTTAGTTAGCAGTTCTTTATATTGTTCGAATTTTATAATATATATGTCCGGATACTTAAAAAAATGTTTCACAAGTTTAAGTGTCAAATCTATAGTTTTATGGTCAGTCTGATCAGCCTTAGATCCTTCTTTCTTCTGCTTCTTGAGCGGAATGATAGTTAGTCTTATAGGGACCACAAAAGAAGAAATCTCCCTGTTTGAGGGAAAGCTTGCATCCATCGTGATAGGGGTTACGATTTTCTCCATTGTCGTGAGGCCAGTAAGCTGAGAACTACTGTTAGAGCTTGTAGAGAGTGGTCTCTTATTGGAGATTTTGCTTCGGAGTGGTACCCTTATACTCCTCATTTAGGGACAGTTGCTTCTCCGTAATCAAAGGAGGAAGTGATTCCTCGTTGTTTGTATCTCTCAATTGGGTCGATAGTGAAGAGCTATTAATTTGTTGCTGCGATTCATTAGTAGAGTTGGGACAATGCTTCGCCAGATGTCTTTCCCTCTTACATTGGAAACACGTTAAGTTGTCCGTTGAAATGAAAATCCAGTAGAAAGTTTCATCATAGTTCACTTGTAGACTTTCTGGAAGTTTGTTTACATCGTCCGGATGGATGTAAACCTGCCTGCGGAAGCTAAGTATATGTTTGAATTCTGTTTCTGTGAATCTTACTCTTATGAAAGAGATAGGTGAGACGATACTAATTCCCATTTGCTTGAATGCATCCAATATTACATTATGTGTAATAATAGGACAGACGTTGGAGAGAATAATTCGCTTTGTTTTCACATTTCGGAGTCTTACAGAAATCAATCGGTCTTTAGTGAGTATATTTGAATTATCGGATGTGAGATTGTCAGCAAAAGTTTTGCCTGCGAGATACATACATATTCTATTATTCGCAATTCTTGAGGCAAATCGAATACTAGTTGCCTTCAGAGCCATCCCAACTACCAAAATATAATCTTTTATGGTAATCCCCGTATGCATCTAGAACAATAGCGTATTCCTTCGTTCTTTTTGATTTACACTAGCGTGTGTAGATGCTGGAGAAAACATGTCTTGAGGTGCCTTAACTTTATTGTTTCTTTTAACCATTGTTTTACGAAAGAGATTCCTGTATACAGGAATTTATCTTTCAAGTAAAAAGTGTATAGAAAAATACTTTTGCCGCATCCAATCGAGTTGGGATGCGATGGAGACAAAACGAAATCACTATAGTTAGCACTACGTATAATCAGCACTCGCGGAAATAAACACATCCTACATTCACGCTCGTCAAAACAGGACTGAACAGCAAATATTGACGCTAAATGCTATTATAAATTCTATTTGAATATAAAAATTAAATTCCTAATAAATGTCCTAAATTACTTTTTCTATGGAACATCTAATGTGTAAATTCTAAAATATCCATTACAAGAAAACATTATTCAAATGCGTTCCTGAACAGCTATTTCTATAAAAATTCATCAAAAATAGATATTTTTCTTTATATGGAATATATAAGTTCGAACAGAATTTCTTTCAAAATGAAAAGAACCGGTTAATTTCTGAATTTTGTTTAAAAATTTTTTCAATTTCATTCATGAGATATTAAGAAATAAGGATATCTATTATACAATGTGATAATGCAATAGATCTTTTGATGACAGTGATGCAGTTGCAGCATCAAGTTAATATAATATATGCGAACATGAATAAAAGATATTGTAGTACAGTATTTTTACTAACATTTCTATATATATGTTGTATTGTAGAATATGGATTTAAATAAAAACGCTCAAGCATCTGAAAGAAATACGAATGAAATGATAAAATGTTTCGAACTAAAATTGCACGGAATTACAATAATGGTAATAATGTGAACTGAAATATTTGTGGTGGCAGAAATATTCCTACATTATCATATGCTGATAAATTTAAAAACTTCAATGGTAATAAAACATTGTGATCGTTTTGAGCACTAATATTTCTATAATCTAACATTACGGTTTATACCTTCGCATACCTAACTGTACAAAGATTTTTCTTTCTCCTGAAATTCTTTCATTAAGCCTTTTTCTCACGTTGCAACGTGCACACGATTAGTATTAACAAAAACTGGAGATGCGAGTATTCTTTAAGAATTCATACAAAATATTCTGAAGAATTTGAATAGAGCGAGCGTCATTTACTACTGTTGACATAAAAGAATAAATCAAATGTAATTATGGTGCAATTACAAAAAGTCAACTCAATGCTATTATGAAAAGGAAGTTTTCAAGGTCATTGATGTATTTTCCTTAATGTATGTTGTGTTATAAATATATACTACACATTTTCAACTATATACATTGTTTTATTGTATCGTATAGTAAAGTATGTTCAAATGTCTAAAAGTCATGACATGGAATGTAAGTAAATTTATCACTATCATTATCATAGATGGTGGCCAATCGACAAAACGCAACAATCAAGAGCCGAATAATAAATATATAATGTGTTTATTACATCTTCAATGAAAATCCCTTGTAACAGCTTGAATTTCTAACCAATGTATTAAAATTTGTTAATACTTTTCTCATATACATTGTTTCATCATATACACGTACCGCTTTCCTGATAATTTAATGGCATTCTCTCAGAGATAAAAGGCCGAACGAGAGAAACTCAGGAAAGTGGGCAGGAATCAACATCACTGTAGCGCTGAGACAGTGATATTCAATCTTAGTGTTCAGTTTTCCAGAATGTTATACACGATAGCAGAAAAAGTGGAAATGATTCTGATGGCGAATGCTATATAATTATGAGGGAAGCGGTACGTGTGTATGGTGAGAAATTTCCTGATTGTAGTAGACCTTTACCTTTTAGACTATGAAACGGTTTAGACTATATATCCATGTTCAAGTTCGACATTTTGAGTACTTGTATTAGCAGTGAGAACGTAAACAACATCCTCGAATAGTTATTTGAGATAATGTGTTTTCTCTTGCAGTTGGTCTTGTGTGTCATCATATGACCTTCATAATAGGTCCTATTATTCGTCTCGGAATTCTCTATCAGAATATAAGTAAAAAACCATATTTTTTTGTTTAAAGAACCAGAGTTGACTTTCATATCTCCTTAACACCTTCACCCATAAAAAAATTAGTGACATCAGATAACGAGCCCCTCGATACCAAATAAGTTTATTCTGATGCTTTTTCTTCTATCTCCGAAAACAATCGAGGTGAACTATTTCAAATGCCACAACCTATATAACTGTAGAATGATTATTATTACACACTTGACGATAAATATAAATCAATTATAAATTACACATTCATTTATTAGTTTTCATACACATGTTTGGAAATAATTGAAATATTTACTATATTGCATATTTCAATTACTACATTGTGTTTCTTTCATTTCTTTTTTGTTTTATTCTAGATACTATTTCACAGTACTGTTAAAATAAAATATGGATTCTATAATATGATGAAAAGAATAATAGAAAATAATTTTGAAAAGTATATTGCGATGCATTTGAAATTGGAATACTTCTTATATTATATATCCAGAAAGTTTTTGTACTTTCAATGAAAAATGATTTGGAGAAATAGATATAGAAAATTGAAGAAAAAGAGCACGTGAATACACAGCGGGGAAGATCAGAATAGAAGGATTCAAGAAATTTATGAGGAGCTTAAAATCACAAAGTAACCACAAAAATTCATATGTATTACGTATTCCACTGTTATTGCATTATTAGTTGCGGTCTGCTATTCTGATCTTGGTTCTCTTTTGTTCAATTTATTTTTACTTAGATATTTCTGGATATTTCTATATCTGTATATATCTTCTTCATACTAGATTTAAAATTCTTTCATTCTATAGATAATTTTTTCGGCAATGCTAATATAGAAAAGTTTTCGAAGTTTTGTGACTGCACTGCAAATAAATTACCTCTTGTCATAAACAAATTTAATATTGCTAGATTCGGTTGCAAGAAATGTTTTAATTATTTTCAATTACTCTTTGAATGATACATTACTGAACTCTTATTTCGATTGTAATCTCGGTTCCAAAAGATGCATCGAAAGATGAGAGGCGGAAGACGGAAAAGGACAGTAGCTCAACCAATATATTTGCGATATGTGCGCGAACAAGATGGAACTGGACAAAACATAATAAATATCAATGTAAAGTGTGGAATTTACGCATTTGCGACGATAAAATATGTGAAAAATTTATAGGATCTAGAAAGTAATACAATTTACTAGAAATTCAATAAGAAGGAATAATGTTATGAAATTTACATGGTAATATTTGGAAAGTAAAGGCACAAAACATAACATTAGATATGCGGTGATTATACGGCGTTTTTCCATACAATCGCAGAGAAATTCCAAAATGAATTAATAGATTGTCGAACATGTGGACCGAGAGCAGAGTTTTACATTTACGCGATTTAAGTAATGTTTAATGTGGAATCAATGTATTAATCGCGGTGATAGTTATTGTAATCGAAAGTTAAAACTAATTTAATAACCATTAATCATAAAATGATTACATATTTGGTTATGATTTAATTATCAGTTTACTTCTATCCACAGTAATATATATATTTATTATATACATTGTGTTGTAGTGTGCACAATATTATTTTCGGGATTTGCACCAAGTATTTAAAAAGTTAAATTATAATTAAACTATATATTCATAAATTGAACTGTATTTATATTAAAATTCAATTATAACTCATTAACCATATCTGAAAATCTGATCTGTATAATTTAACTCGTTATTAGCACAATATTTCTATATTAATGAAGAAGGTCTTTAATGATAAACTCACCATATTATTAAGATTATGAAATTCTTCATTATGATACGCATTCATTCTTATACTGAATATATACCAAAATTATGAGATTTAACGGATTATTATAAATCAATCAGATATCATTTTGTAGCAAAAAATATGTGTTATTCAAACTGCAAACAATTATCAATAGTAACATTCAATTATATTGAATAGCACGTCACTAAGAGGTGTTTTGTGACATTGTGGAAGAAATGTACATAACGATTTTAATGAAACATAAATTCGTCACTTATTGATTTAATAACTACTGACTACGATTACCACGAAGAGTTTTATGCAAAACCATATTTCTACAAATGTAGTTAGAAAAGTAGAACCTCTATCGAAAATCAAATGTCCAAAAAGCACTATACTTGTAAAACATATTATATACTGTTTCATATTATATGTGCAATTCAATATCTTTAAATTTCTCAATAAATGTATGGAAATTCACAGCCTGATGATTATAAATTACAGAAACTAATCAAGATTACTAATTTATTATAACTGTCGTTAACTATTTGATGGCTACGATTATCACGATTACATTGATTTCAGAAATTGTTTGATGATTGCATTGATTACAAAGTAATTGATTACTAACTTTGGATAAAAACTGGTCAGAGGTTCAAATTTGCATTAGAACTTCAGGTTAACGCTCGCAAATTTCAATATACGTACGAAATATCGCCTGCGTAAGAGTGGTTGCAATTAGGAAGATCATATTCCCATTATTAATTACGGTGGATAACCATCCGTGTACGTATATATACGATGTAATTGACGATAGTGTACGTAAATGTGGAATAACCGTCACATCCATTATATGGAAACATAAAGACATTTATATAGATATTCACACAAAATACATCGAAACCTTAAGTTGATACATCAAAGGTACAGTTGGATCTCTTCCTATTTCTCTTATTCCATTGAAAATTGAACAAAAATTAACGTGTGATCAGAACATTGCTGTAATATGAAATCTTAAAAGTTTTCATGATCCCATCAATAACTGTTCTAAAAAGAAAGTAGGAAATTTAGTTTCCTTGTTCTGTTTACTTAAAACCAGTTTTGTTAATTTTTAAATTTTTTAATAAGTAATCTGTAACGAGATGTACAAAATTATACATCACGAATATCATAGCATAATTTTCTCATAATGATTTATCGAAGAAACGAAAATTGAGGTAGACGCTGAATTTCGAAGTCGAATTTTTTCATGATCGCATCGTATTTTACTCACCACTAAAGCCAAATTTATCAAAGGAATCAAATAAATTAATCTTTCGGAAAATATTTTAAAAATTTCATTAGTTTCCTGAAACCTTTACATTAATACGTACATAAAAAATAACATATTATTAATGATGAAACAGAAAATGATATTTCGAAACAAATAAAATGCATGACCCCAAATTATCTAAATAGAATACAATAGCCAATCATTTTATTATCTTAATTTACACTTAATCTCATTTAAAATTTCAAAATTTCTTAGTACATGTTCCAAATGAAAGTAAAATGGTGTCAAATGTGACATACAAAAGAATTATAAAAAAACTATACAAAGAATCTAATTTTTAAAAGAAAATTAGAACATCCTTGTTTTCTGTTACCTGAATCATACGATTTGATAACGATTTTTATATTCTACTCCAATTTTATTCTGAGATGAATTTACATCTTCGAGAGAACAATAACCATTCTTCCATTTAATTGATTGCTCAGTTCAACTCTGTCACATTGTCTTACATTTTTGTAGATAACACATTCTCCCAAAAATTTTCGATTGAGATGAATGATTGGACAGATTCCATTAAAATTATATTTTATTGATATTTTCTCATTTATATATCATTATATATCACATTAGAATATGAAATGTATTTTGGTACTGCTCTATAAATGTTTATTAATTTCTTCTGAAATTATCCAATTCCTCTACAATTTTATTTTGTTCGTGTACGATTCGGTTCTAAATCATGGCACAATTAATATTAGTTTTCCTACTTTTCCTCTCGTAAATCGTCAGTGATTAGTAACTAGCAAAGCAATCAGTACTGTTCGTATTAAATTCTTTCATAAATATTTACTTTCATCTTTCTTTTTGCTAAAAACGTGTATGGAGGCGCTCTTTCATTAATACTAATCTATGTGTCTCATGCTCTATTGTTAAATTGTGCATTAACAGAAATGTCAAGCATGCTATCATTTTACTCTTGCCATTTATGTGAATACGTCTTTTATAAATATCAATGGGAATGACGTTCTTTACTAACGGATTCCTTCCTTTCATTATATTCATGTACCAATTGCTATATTTAGAAGATTCCCATCTGTTTTTGAGAAGATAACAAACATGTACTATTTCATTTGGTTTTATCCAAAATTGTATTATTCAGAAATCATAATTCTTCTCCTTTTTCATTACATTTCTTTAACATCGCATCGACAGCGAGGTCATTAGCGGTGACGTTGGTATTAGATATGTGTTGTGTTTTCGAGATACTATAAATCTCTTTGCATGTCATTTTGAGGAAACAGGTTTATCTTTGTACTAATTTCGTGTTGCTGTCTTTGGGTTTCTGTTGTGTGGCATTCGTGCAGAAGTGGGTAGCTGTTAATGGGTGATTATTGCAATGGCTTCAAATGGGAAGTGTAGTTCCTTTAATTCTGTGTCCATGTGCTTGATACGTCCAGTATTTAGGCGTATGATACTTATTCCTTCCTTCCCGTTGCTAATATTTGGTGTTTGATGGTGGAAATCTCGGATACTTTGATTATCTGTGTGCTACTAACTGTGGTCCATGGCTTGTTACCTTCATTTTTCATTACTTCTTTGCAGTGGGTTGTTTGGTCTTCGCAGAGGACTGGAGGGTGGTTACGATTGTTAGTACATGAGATAATTGTGTTTTCGTTCTCTGCTGCGGTGGCTCTTTAATTTGCTTCTATTCCTCTATTCCTTCTATTGCGGAGCTGGAATCGAGATGACTGTAGTTTTTGTGTCAGGTTGATTGTGGTTTACTTCTTGGATGGTTGTTATAAATTGGTTATCTTGGTTATATGACTTCATTAATGATTTTGTAACTCTTATGGTGTGTACGTATATGACGACCTGCTTCGATATTTGAGTGTGCATACTTTGAGGTTTCCAGAATGGCATAAGCTGGATCAGAAAGAGGGGAGATTCTGTCTTCTTCCGTTTTTTTCTGTAATGATGGTGTATCCAGGTCCAGTGCTCGTTTTCGACCCGTCAGTGTAAATATTGCTGTGGTGGACGTAGCTGTTGTTTAATTTGGTCTTATGATCAGTTGGATTGAAGGACTTTTAGGCAGTTAGCCAATACTGGTGTTTGTTAGGACTGCTTCTATTTTCCATAAAGGGATTTGTGGTGATTTACGTTCGATGGTGCAATGAATTCTGAACGTCGTGGAAAGTCTGATATGAAAATGGGAGAGAATTTTGTGTTTATTGATGTAGAGAGTTTTATAACTGTCGAAGAAGGTATTGTTGTAGAGTGGGTTATTTCGAATGAATGGACTTTCATTGCGCAATCAAGGGTCATTTCTTTGACATCGAATAATGAGCAGTGTATGGGACATGTACAGTATGTATCTGTGGCTATTCTAAGAGCTGAGTGGAAGGTTGATTTTATTATTGCTTTGGTGAAATTTTTGACAAATTTATAAACGGTAGAACAGTAATCAAGTTTAGATCTAATTAACGCTCTGTATGTTTCCAAAAAATTGTCTTTATCGGATACCCAGTTATTGTTGGAAAGAGTGTTTATTATGTTAAGTCTTTCTATGCAAAACTCTTCTAAATATTTTAGATACGGCGCCCAAGATAGTTTTTCGTCGAAAATAAGGCCTAATATTTTGATGGTGTCTTTGATGGTAGTTTTATATCAAAATCATTCAGATACAGTTTAGGGAGAGTTTGAATTTGATTCTTTTAATGAATAGGATACCTTGGGTTTTTTTAAGGAGAAAACTATAAGCCAGTTGTTTTTTACCTGTCCTGTATAGTATTGACGGCTGTTTGGAAATGTTCGTTTATAAAGTGTACATTTGTGGTGTCGTTAAAATAGTGTGGTGCTCATTACTGATACTTGCGTTTTTTATCATCACTGGATTTTACAGAGCTCCGTTTACTCTGACATGGATGGATCTGTTTGATAGGAAGTTGGTTATGAAGAACATCATATTGCCTTTCACTTCTTACTCTATGGGCGTATTTGCAATTATGCATCTTCAGATTGTGTCGAAGACATTCTCAATACCGAAGCATACGACGGCTATGTCTTCTCTGTTAAGGATGGCGTTGCATGAGATTCCAAGTTCGTTAGGTCAATTGTCAATAGAGCGATAGCGTCGGAACCTTTTCTGGTTTGAATTTAAAAGTTTTTTTTACTTCAATGTATCATCGAAGGCTACGGTTCACGATTTCTTTCCAGTAATTTGCACATGATATGTTAGTTAATGCTATTGGGCGATAATTGTTATTTTGTTAGCTTTTGTTTAGCTCAATAACTGGAATTACTATTGCTCCATGCCAATTTTCAGGGAAGATTTTATAGATCCACATACAGTTGGATCTATATACAGGTAGCTTATTCCAGTTATTTGGAGTTTTAGTAGTGAATTGGGAATATTATCTGGTCCAGGGTCAGTGATTTTTGTGATATAAGGATGAAGCTGTCTTCCCTGAAATTAAGAGCTTGTTTAGCAATGAATTGCTATCATTGTGATTCTAGTAATTGTGTATACGATTGTTGAATATTAGCGTGCAGTGAGTTAATGTTGTTTGAACTTTCTTGGAACTTTTTGGTTAGTGTGTTATCAATGTCGTGGGCCTGAGTTACAGCCATGCCATCATCGGTTTCCAGGAATTGAATATCTTGGGGGATTTGGAGACATTTATGCATTTGTTTATTTTTTACACTATAGATGTTGGTATTTCTGGATTTATTGGTGATATGCAGTTCCTCGAAGATTGTTTCGTATTTCTTTCAATTAATATACGGAAATTGGCGCGTTTCGTTTTGGTTTGTAGGATCTTTTTTGCTCTATTGAATGAGTGACGACTCTCTTGCATAGCAATTTTGCATTCTTCGTTCCACCACGGTGCAGGACATTTTTTGATATTTTGCAGTCTGGGAATTCCAAAGGCTTTGTCTGCGGCTGAGATTGTAATTTGTTGAAATTTGTTTTTTGTTTCGTTAATCTTGCCTGGGTCAAGTTTATGTCTTGTTTCTTTCACGGTGCGCTGAAGCGTTATGTTTTCTTGATATACTGCAGTTGTTCTTATTTTCCATTTTGATTGGTGGTAACTCTGAGCTATGGTGGTATTATCTCCATAAGTGACTTTTGTGGGAAGCATTCGCATAAATTTTTTAATATAGGTATATAGTATAAACATAGATAGTATAGATTTTTCAAGTTTCCCATTCTAGGTGTTGAAATATCTGAGGATAGAGAAAGATTAGATATATTGCAATTGATTTACCATTCCTAACGCTGAAGTGCGTTGGGAATCTTTTGTTCAGCAGAATTCAATCCTGGTTGTTCAGTAGATTTTCGAAAAACGTACATCTACTCCAGTTCTAGTCGATTCCTAGAGAGTGTGAAGGCTATTAACGTGATCTGGCAGAGTTAGTGGAGTTGGAAGTTGAGCTGTTAATTCCTCAAAATCTAGCATATCAAGGGGGAATTATTTGAAACGTAGATATTGCAGATGTGAATGCTTTTTGGGAATGAAACAGATATTGCAATGGATTCTAAGTTTAAATTTAAAGTGATTTGTAAAAACATGTTTGTTCGAAATTACAGTGGCCACTCCGACGTTGGCGTGGTTTTCGTTTGTCCGGTTTTTGACGAAGATATTGGAATGTTTTGGTGTAGGCTGGTGATTCTTTTGAAGTTCGTTTCCTGAAGGCACTTAATATCACGGCTGGGTTTTTTGTTTGCGAGAATTTGGTGTTTTTCATAGTGGGTATATGGGTAACAGTTTATGTTCCACTGTATTACTGTTTTCGTAATAAATTTGGATTAGGAGCCTGTTGCTATTTCGGCTTTATGAAAATTCGATGTTGGGTTCAGATGAGCAGCTACAAGACGATTCAAGTGTGTCGGTTGTCTTAGCGAGCTTTTTACAGAGTCGATGTATTCTGTTTTCTGTGCTTCTGTCGTTTAGGTGGGGATAGATTTCTTCCAGAACTTGAAGAAGGGTTGGAATACTATCGGTGTAGTGTCTTGCGATTTCCAATGGGTGAACTGATCCGAAAGTTTCATGAATGAGGCATTATGATCTGAGAAAAACTTAGCTGATAGTGCGAAGGACTTTTTTGTCTACTACATCTTTTTCTGAGGCACAAGCATTTCCTCTAGTTTGGTAGAATCGAATACTGGAGTTTGGGATGGAGGTGGTTTTCGTTTGATTAGTATCACTTTCCTTTATGTGGATTAGTTGGTGGAGGCATGAAGTCTATGTCGTGTAAACTAACGTAGTCTCGTTTGACGTCAGTTGCTGATTGTGACAGTGGTCCTTTGGAACTGGATATGTTTCGTGGTTGATCTGTAGGTAATTTATCAATTGTTTGTTTAGGATTGTTTGTCTCAGCAGTGATGGATATCTTCTTTGAAGGATTGAGTTGATGTGGAAATCGTTGAATTTGTGCTTGGGATTTTCGAATAGGTTCTTATAATGTATCAATTTTGGGCAATCTTCACTAAGTAATCTTTTTATTTACAATGGAAGAAGAGAAAGCTGTCGATGTAAGATATATCCACAAAAGTTATAAAGAAGGTGGATGGAATATACCCAATGACGTCGGAATCTATGTATTCCTGTCTCCTGAAACAAAGAATGCGGGCTTAATCAGTCGGTCATTCTTGCTTTCAGGGCTGTTATTCTGGAGCATAGCGTGACGACTTTTTTTGGAAAATTTTTCCAAATTCTGAGCTAAGTATGACCAGGCCGAATATTGATAATATTACTCTGACTAGGCCGGAGTTAACATTGGTCTTAAGCTTAACGTATGATTGTTGATGGATATTGTTTTATGCAGATTGGTTAGATATAACACTAGTTCATTATTATCAAGCGATGCACAAATACGATTGTCTGCGATGTACCTTATTGATTTGGGACCGATTAGATTTCCTATTGCATAGGAAAGGGCATAGTCTTAGAAGATTGCGTCGATAATGACGGCTTGGTCTTTTGTAAATGATGCGTCAAGTAGTGTTGCGTGGGAGTATGATTTTATATAGTTGTTTGTTTCCGTTTAGCTACAAAATTGGTAAACCCTGTACTCAGAGGCCCCTGTAGGTTGTTGTTGGTTGTCGGTGTTTTCATTCCTGTGGTGCGGTCTTGGTGTTGAAATAAGTGATTTGCGTTTGTTTTCACTAACATAAATAGTATATGAATGGATAGGAACTCGCATGAGATATTGCATTGTATAATGCGACGACTAAACAGACACAGGGAAATCATAATTATTGTAATCAGAATAAAAATACTGTAAACAAAATAAGAATACTCATGGAATAATAAGTACTTTTCTTTACTAAAACGTTTCTTTTATTACAAATAATGATTGTAAATGTTTGAAAAATTTTTTCATTATTAATGGAAAATAACAGATATTTGTATTATTTATTTGCGAATTTTTATTTCGTATACTTTAAACGTATTCAAAATATAAATGTAAACACACCATACATTTATATGCAAAACCATGTAATATATAAAATATATAGTAATATACTTTAAAACATAATTACAAACATATCTAAAGAATTAAAACTTAAATATAAATTGATTTCTTCTATTGAATATGGAATAAAAACATCTATTGAATAAATACTTCAATTTAGATATTCTACATATTTCTGTATACTATACATTTTGTATACATTCAAAAATTTCCGTAAATGCATAAAGATATTCAATATATTTATAGAAGTTACAAGTGTAAAAAATTTATTTTCATACTCTTTCCTTTTTCTACGTCTCTTTCATCCTTAAGCATCGAAAATCCACTACATGGTTTTTTAAAGTGATTTGGTAGAATTGTAAAGGAATACGAAACAATAATTTACACTTTATATTATTTTGAGCGAAGTATGTGAGAGTAACCAAAATAGAATTTTCCATATTGATAACTGTTATGTGAGCAATTGAAATAAGTTTCTCTCGTCAATAATGATTATCGGCAGCGAAAAAGATTTTCGATGACACATCTATTTATTTAAATTCTGACGGACAGATTATCCTATTTACAGGAAAAGGAGATACGTATATTCTTGGAAGTCTAGAAAAACATATTTATAATTATTACTTGTAACAAAAACGATTAACAGTTCAATCATGTAGTTTCCTAAAAAATTTCCTTTTCACAGTTCATTATTACCAACTTAAGTAATAAACACATCTGAGTTACCTATTCTTTTCATAAAAAGTTTTGAGAGAATTGTTATCATTGATCCTTGATATTACTTCTTCATCAGAGATGTGTAGACACATGAATAAACACTGCATACAATCGTCGACTAGGAAGACAAGTCTAGCCATCCAATGTTTCCTCATGTTTTGAGGATCACCTGACTCTATATCGATTGTATCATATCCTGCCGTATCGACCTAGGCGAAGCCTTTCTATCACCTCAGCACTGTGCTATTGGTGATAAAAATTAAAAAAAAAAATATGGAGAGTGTTACCGTTTCCGCATTGAAAATTATTTGTTCTCTACGAGACACGTTACTACGAGCAATATACATGTCTATATACATATAGTAATCATAATAAATAAATGTAAATTTAATAATAAGACATAACTTAGAATGATTGTGTAATATGATGTTTCATAAAGATGCATTGTTTTTTAATTGATTTCTACAACTTTTATTTTTATCCTAAATAAAATAATATTAGTGTACAATGTAGAAAAAAAATTTATACTTTTTAAAATAATACAAATTCTATACTGAATGCGTCTTTGAATAGAAACATATCTCCTATATTTGGTTTTTATATTGGTTTTATAATTAAAATAATGTTCTTGATAATGTCGGACTATTTTAAGACGCACATCGTGGAAAGTAGAAAAATTATTTTCCAGATCACTTTAAAGTGAAAGTAATGGAACTCACATTGTTGTCGATGTTCTTACCAGACATCCAAGTTATATCATCTGAATAACTACTTCATTTAATTTAGGGTATTTATTTTTTGAATAGTTCATTAAAGAAGTTCGAACTTCATGTTTAAAAATTACGGATATTTATTGCAGTCAAGCGAACACAAAGATCTGACATTCATTGTGTGAAAGATAATGTGAAATATAAAATAGATGTGAAAAATAGAATGACTTTGTAAAGTAAATTGTATAATTGATGCATATTCGTATTGTATGATGTATTGTAGTTCGTCAAAATCTTTCACCTTCTCACAGGATTGCCTGACTATTCCCTTCTGCTGATCACCGTTTCGTTTGACATATGGCATATTACTTCTAAGAATCGTAGTACTTGACATGTGTTTGTGCGTCAGCAACCTAGAGGATTCTACAATACATAATGAGAAATGTTTACAATTTGGTCAAATATCTAATGACTAATTGAAATTTTATACGAATGAATGATGATTCAAAATGATATATTCGTACTGATTGTGAGTATTGCTCACTCTCGTTCTCTTTCCAATTGCGTTCAGCACGATTGTCATGGAGCCGAGTGACAAATAATGAGCGAGTTATAAAGAGGCAGTTTACGGTTTTGAAACGAAAGCATAAATGCCAAATTTAAAAATTTGACATTGTTGAAACATTTTTGATCCATTTTCTACCGATGGGTCCTGTCCATGAAATGATGAAACTAGCAAAAGAAGCGGCTGCATGGTTTTTCCATGTCTCAGAGTCTTAGGTAGTCATTTGAGCTCGATCGAAATTATCCCTTTTGATTCAACTCCGAAATATGAAATACTCCTAACCGGGAAATTTGAACATATTTTTAGAGCAATTCAAGGTACATGTCTTGTCATAACATTGTGAAAAGATTCATGTAATACTTTACTTCAGTTCCTTTGAAATATAAAGCTTTTTTGCTTTGATCGCTTTGAATCTCTGTTTCCTTGAAGATATTTTTACGTTATACAGAAAGTGAGAAATTAAAGAAATTTCTATTCTCGAAATTTGTAAAAAAGCAAACATTTTGAAAAATATTGAGAATTTTTTCACGACTGAATATCCACCATGTTCTAGAAAATATAAACTTTCCCATTTTTCATCACGTCTTAAAACTTGCTATACAATTTTCTTTACCATTACAATTTTCTTGAACATTAATTATTAGGATTATTAGGAAAACGGAATGTTAGGATTTTTCGAAAAAACCATTATGTTAGTCTATAGACACAGAATTTTAAAATTATAATTTAATATTATATTTTAATTCCCTAATAATTTAAAAACTAGAAAAAACTAAAATTTTATATCTGAGATTCTCGCTGTTTCTCTGTCAATGTCATGCAATCCGTCTCTGGGACTTTTCAAAATTACAGTTAAATTAGCTAAATCTTAGTACAAATAAGGATATTATTCCAAATGTTCTTATACACTCCACTGAGATGTTTCGCTGTATTCGAAAATTTAACCGTTCGTAAGATAATATACGATACCTAACATATGAATGAAAACGAAAGACAAAAATATGACATAAAAATTACATAAAAATAAATAAAAACTACACCGTGACTGTGTTCTCGGCCGATTGCTATTGTCTGGAGATGGATGTCTATATATATGTATGTATGTATGTATGTACGTATGTATATAGGAATGTATTTGTTCCTATTCTTATTGAGAGTTGCATTTGTGTGCTTCGACTTATTCTAGAAATGGCTGTGTCATACACTCTACGCATCATACCCCCCATGTGTTATATGCGCTATGATCAGCAACCACCACACTACCTTCAAAAATATCGTAATTGTCCATATAAACAAAGCCCGAAAAAAATAGAGAAAGCAGTCACTCTGTGAAATCTAAAGCTTACGTACTTATTCTGTTTCACCTAGTGGCGCATCTGTATTTTTGGAAATTCAACCGGACTCCCACCGCGATAGCTGCTACGGGTCGTACTTGCCATTATTTTCCTGGTAGCTAGCGCTATTCCTTTCACTGCATTAAAAGTGTCGCGGCCACACATGCGCATATACATATAAATTGTTTCCTTCACTGTAGCTGCTGAAGTTAAAAGGAAGATAGAGAAAGCAGTTTGTATTGTTCCCTGCAGTCCCAAAGTGGGATTCAATTTTCATGGTAGAAATACCAGCAGACTGATTGTGAGCTAATAGTTCGTGCGACCCACGGCGAGAAACAAATTGACGGCCTCTGATTCTAGACCTTTGAATTAGTCCCGGTGAAAACAAGTAGCCTGATGTTGGCGACGCTTTGGAAGAAAAGGTACACAAAGTTTTTTGTTTCATGATGGGAATAATAAAAAAATATTATAACTCTGTTCTTTGGGAAGAGGGCGATTATTTGCAGCAATCGCTCTGCATCGGGCTTAATGTTAGCTGCTATATATATATATATATATATATATATATAATTGCTTGTTCTTATTTTATATATAATATATTCCGTAAAATTGAGAGATTTACCTTTCAAAAGAATGAATTCCCCAAGTCAAGATATAGTATCTCTCAAGTTTTATATACCTCATAACGCCTCTCTAATTTCATTTCATTTATTAGTGGCTACACAAAATAAATAAATATATGATTGCCAATAACCAATGGCCAATTACAATAATTCTTAGAAGTAATTCAATTAGTTAAAAATTGTTCTTAGGGACAAAAAAGTGTAAATAAATATTTTATATTTAAAATATGCATTAGTATCAAAATGCACGGTTAGAATTCTTTTTGGTGTGAGTGCACATAGATGCGTAATATAAAATGGAATAGTTAGATACTAATTTGAATCGAAATCTGGAGATGTACAATTGACAACATTGCATTTTTGTAAACAAACATTTATCATTTTGTTTGACGTAGTTCTCCGATTCACTGTTGTTTAAGCGTACAGTGCGCCATAAACCAGTGAAATCTTTCCAGGTCAGTATTCTAGAACCTGAGAGATGAAACCCCATTTAATGTCCGTTCGAAGACATGGACACAGACGTTATAACATACATTTACGAATTATAGAACCCTTCTGTACGTAGATAAAATTAACATGTAGATACATAGAATTAAATTATTAGACAAGAAACTCGTTTAAAATGTCAGCAAATCTTTACATGACATATATTTCGATTAAAAATCAATTTCATTAGAAATATCGTGGTTGATTAATGGTATGTATTTAACGTTATAACTTTTTACGATAATTTTCTTTTTTTATTAGTGGAATGCTTATAAGAAAAATTCTCCGATGTTAGTCTTATTTTTCATAGACTGATATTAAGTATACCGCGAATAAATATTTACAGGGTATTCTGAATTTAAATGTCTTCGAGAGCGTATATCGGTTTATGAAAGATAAAATATCCTTTAGAAATTTGCTCATTTTTGCTTTATTGTGGAGAAAATCGCAAAAAAAGAAATAAAAAGGTTTTCGTTCTTTCATTAATTTAATTACACTTGTTAATATTACCATCTATTTTATTATCCTCTTACAATATCATTTATTTTCATCCACATCATCTATTTAATGAAGATACTTTTCAAAAGAGTGACCAGGTACAAAAAAATTATATCAAATATTGACAGAGGTTTTTCTGATGACCATTACTGAATCACTAAAAAAATTAAAATTTTTTCTTGCAATTTTCTCTAGACTTAAACAGAAATAAGAAGTATTTCTCTGCAAGTATTTTTTCTTTACATATTTCATCGGTCTCTATATGTTTCCGAAATATTGACGTTTAAATTCGGAGCACATTGTATAATAGATTATGGATACTGAGAGAATATTAATTTATGGCGAAATGATTCTTGAAGTAACTTTTGAGTAGATCGGGAAGAAATTCAGGCCTATCAAGCAATATCGTCAAAAAGAATGAATATTAAATTAAAAAATATGTCCTTTCAATTTTATAACAAACTGAAAGAACAAAATTGCAAGTATTTTATCCAATACTGTTTTTTCAATCAATGAATGCATAAATACATATTACAACTAATAAATAAATAATTATATTCATTAATAATAATTAATATTTACAAGTTTGAAGTAATGATTATAGAATGAAGAAGAATAGCAAAATAATTTTGAACATCTGAATGGTGAATGCTATATTTAATTATAGCATTGATATAAGATAAAAGGATAATGCTCATTCATTACGAAGTCAATGCATATTTTTGAATTTTTGTTAATTTCTTTGTTTTAAATGTTGTATTAAAATTAACCTGAACAGTTACCTAATTGAACAATAAATATTGAGTATGTCAATAAATATTCATAATCCAGCAGAACTAGCACACAAGATATACATATAATATTGATATTTTAATTAATCGAAATCTTAACATAATTAACGTAGTTTAACATAAAGTAAAATGAAAATGATATTTATTGTTGAACACTGGCGCAAATGATTTTTCAGGCACGAAAAATGAGGCACAAATGCAAAGAAGTGAAAATAGATGAATTCAAAAATGAAGTTCCATTAGTCATTCCGTTTCCTTCTTTGCAATGTAATAGATGATTTAATTAGATCGTTTTTACTAAACAGTTCAAATTACTGATGAATATTATTATTTTATATTTATCTTTCTTGAAATCATCAATTAATTTAAATTACTTTTCATTTTATACTTACTATAAATTATTAATATATTGTAAATAGCGTATAATAGATAGTAAGTATCTACTTAATGTATTCTCAAGTTTATATAATCATATCTTATTAATTTCATTTTTCAATACTTATACATACTTACCATTTTCAAACTTCTCATTCAATTATAATAAAACAAAAGTGAAATATTTGTATTAGAAAATTAGTTAGTACTATCACTTTTCTGGACAGTAGATATTTTGAAATATTCGAGTCAATTCATCATCAGAGACCAGAAGGTTCAAATGTTGCCGCGATGGGAGATTCTTTAAAACTCGTCGTTGAAATAGCCGCAGTTAACATTTTCGAACTAGTGATGGAAAATAGAGTCATAGTTTTAATTATCTACGATCGAAGAAATTAGACAGAAATATTTGATGCTTCCTAAAATATGTACTTTATTCGTCGCATATATGAATGAAGCGATCATTAATTATAATTGTGAATGCCATTATGTCAGAAATATTCTTATAGATGAGAATTTAACCCCAAATTAATATGCTGTAGACATGGAAATTTTATAAGTATCGATCCAACCGGTTCAGTGTTGCCGAAAGTGACGTATTGTCTAAAAACATATACTTCTTATGACACAATTTAGTCAATAAAATAAAACGTGATTCGAGGATAGATGTAAATAAGTGATTCATACTTTAAATACTAGTATGTATTATCATAATTGGAAGGTTCGTATTTTAAATACTATTATTTATTGAATCATTTGGTTTATAATGCATTTATTCTTATAATTTACAGTTTATTTCGTTTGATCCGTTGTAATGACATTTTGTGTACAGTTCCCTCTCCATCGTCTATGTTAGAAAATCATAAAAATGACTTAATTCATATTCTTAGAGTACTTTGAGATAATTTATCAGGGATTATCGTTGGTATTACATTATTATCTCACTTTAAAATGTTTATGTCACGCAAAGAAGGACATTCGTGAGAGTGATATACATATATCCATGTTCATGTATGTTTGCTTCGAAATTTGCAGATCAAATCACGATATGTCGTAAAGAGTTGTATAATTCTATGAATATACAGAGTTTTGCTTTCAAATCATTTAAATTCACGTATAAATCGAGAACGTGCAAGTGTTACTTCCTCAGGTGGAAAGAGTTAGAAGAAGAAATTATTGGTTATTCAGAATTTCATAGAAATGACTTCACTGAAACAACTTTATCAATTTTTAATGCGCCCCTACCGCTGGCTCGGAATGAACTTACTGATTTTTCATATTTAAATATTGATTGTTTTCATTTTGTTAAAAATGTCACGCAAAGTGTAACGTCTACGTTGATAATCAAAATGTACTTAATCTACGCCATGTTATAAACTGTGCGTGGAAGAATTTGCTAGAATCAATTGGTAACGACATTGAAACTTGGATTCCATTACTTGAAACATTTCTATGTTCGATAAACGACATCTTGATGACGTCTGATAGTTGAAAAATAAAGTTAAATACTTGAAATTAAGAATGCTTCCTAGAAGTAAGACTTATCATTAATTTGATATTCAAATGTTGTAATCAATATTTTCTATTTATAAATAAAGTATGTTCTTCTATAAATAATAAAAAAATCGATTTTTGAAAATTTCTTATATTTTTATTAACATTACGTTCAAAAATTTCCTGAAGTGACCAAAATACTTCCATTGGATTAATGACTCGGATGCTGTACCGATTGACGAGATTAAAAGTATTGCACAAAGTTCGTTAATACCATTTCTAATTTTCGATATAGTTGAACTGATTATGATTATTAAATAAAAATTTTAGCCTAAATTTTAATATAATTGAAAACTATTAATATTTTAATAAAAGAATTAGATTGGAATGTACAATTAACTTTGATTTGTAAAGAAATCAATAAGTAATATTTATATTTATAAAACATTGTGTGATAATAAACATATAAAAATCTAAAAATCTTTTAATTATAGATTGCTATAATAAGAGACGTATTATTTCAACATTAACATTATTATCTATAGTACTTGAAAGTATAATAATGAATAGTTATTCGCTAAAGCAGTAATTTAACCTTATAATTACGAATTATTAAATACTGTTTAGTAGTTGTGTAAGTTTTTATTGCAGCTAACATATGAAACAGTTGAACAACCTGTGCAATATCTTTCGAATCATAGCCAATACCAATTCACAATCTATGTGAATAATTGAATAGTAA
>JAWNGG020000333.1:0-197951 GCA_036937485.2 Tetragonisca angustula | reverse complement strand
TTTCTCTCTCTCTCTCTCCCTCTCTCTCGTGTAAATATGTTCGATTCGCTTTGAGTATATAAGTAATATTTTCAGGAATAAATTCTAGCAATATTTTCATATTTTCTTTGAAAATACCGAATAAAACTATCAGCAGCTTGCTGTAATAATCTCAACGGTGATGCGTTCGGTTAATTATTCATTTTATAAATGAATTAAATAATTTTGAAGTTTCGTCACAAATTTTATGTATATAATTATGTTTTTTTCAATTATGAACATTCCATCGTTAATGAGTCCAACAATTTCTGCAGTAACATCGAGTAGCGACTAGAGTTCATTAGACGATCCAAATACCTCGAAGTATTTACTCCGACACACTATTTTATAAAAAAGCAGTTGCAAACTCGTTCTGCGGATGGAAACCACGAGTCGTTAGATCACTTGTTTATTTATTTGTTGTTCGTCACGCGGCGGAGCGTTCGTTTCCGTCGAGCAATCGAGATAACCGGGAAATCGGAAGTAATCAAATCGCTCGGCGGCGTGTCGTCAACTTTCATCGTGTCCTCAACCGCGTGCAATTCGTCCCCCTCCCTCCTATCCAGCCTCTATTTACAAGACGTTGTTCGACGACGAATATTTCCGAGAGGGACTATCTCCGCCAGCGAAGCGATAGTCCGTGAACAATTACCCACCCGGTTGAACGTCCCTCGCCGCGATAAGTCGCCGTGAGTAAATGCCCTCGATATAAAGTGAAATAAGACTGGGAGATTTTGATAGACTATCTCGTTGCCCGGTGATTTATAAACGCGCGCGCCTCTGGCTCGCGGTTCAAATTAGTTATACCTCTCTCTTTCTCTCTCTGCGTGGCCCGTGAAATATGAACAGAAAACGAAGCCGGTTCCAGTGGACGTTAACGTTGATACGAACATCCGTCGATACGCAATCGCGCGAACCGATCAACGCGATCTCCAACGCTTCCGAACACGCTGCGCCCGAGATTTTTGAATGTGACACGTCCATCGAATGGGAAAAACGTGACGAAGATAGTAATTAAACAACGACAAAGACGGACGTTGAAACATTAATCACCAATTTGTTTGACGAGCAGATATTACCAGTTTCGTTAATTACAGGGATTTGCTATGAATCATGTACACAGGATGAAATGAAAGATATGATTATCATCGATTTGCAAGTTTGGCACACCTTCGATTTAATGGAAATATAATATGTAAAGAACCTGCCGCAAAATTGACTTTGTCGTTGAATTCCAAATTGGTTTTTTTTGTATTGCATTCTACTCATCACGAAGATAAAGTTTTTCCAAGGAAAAACGGCAAATAGTGCGGACATGTGCGTCCTAACAGCGACTTTATCCCTCCGGTTTTAGAAGCGTAATGTTTATATTTTGAATAATGTTAACAGTTTTATTATCTGATTGTTTAGACTCACACCGATGCTACAGCTATGGTAAATCAAATGTTAGTGAAACCTAATACGAAAATTACGAAAAATAGACATCCACGTGTCCAAAATCATAAAGTCGCTATTGGCACGCACGCGTCCGCAATTTAAACAATTAAGAAACTTTCTCACCATTCTTCAAGAGAAACTATTAAGTCGCCACCTATGGTTTCTTGGATGAGTAGAATATACAATGCAAAAAAGAAAAAAAAATATTTTTAGGCTTAAAATTCTCAAAGTACATTTACATGTATTTTCATCAAATCGAAGATGTAGAATTCATCAACGATAACCATGGACAAACTTTTCTTTTCACCCTGTATAGTATCCCGTCGTTTCGAGAAAATTTCCGACAAAGATGTGAAAATGAACGCCTGTATGTAGAACTTGCGTCGAATATACTTGTGATATCAAATATACTTGTAGAAGTCCAAATAATATCACGGAATATCGAATACCGATATTTGACCCTACAAGTGCGTTACACGTCGGACGTAGGCGCATTCTACACAGTATATAGCCACCTATGTTGCCCAGGGCGGAGTGTGGCATTCGTAAATGGCTAATCAGGCTAAATTGGTGGCGCAGTTTCTGGTCGGTAATTTGACGTGAATCGAAGCTAAATAATCGAGAGAGAGCATCGCGATACCCTAATCGCGTGTCGCGTAAGCAATATCGATTTGTTCTTCGTCGTCGAATCTAACCGGCGAGACAGAATCGTTACGTTCCACGGTAACGTGACGAGAAACAGACAAATAAATCCGCTAAGAGGATAAAAATTACACGCGAGGAATTCGTACGTGTAAAATTGAAATTCGTACCGAAACTCAACACGTTGTCAATGGTCGTGCGATCACATCACCTTTGCCAGTCGCTTCGTTCACGTAACATTCCCTCTGATCGATTCGATCGGTTCGTAAATACCGAGAAGAGAGCCGATCTCGGGTCTGAGAATTACACGAAGCCCAGACTCGCCGAGAGAAGGAAGGCCGAGAAGGAAACCTTAGACTGCTACGTCACCGGAGAACGGAATCCATATTGAATTGGAAGGAAGCCGGGGCTAGCTCTGGTCCGTGTTCAAGATAGAGTTACCACCGGTAGACGACGATGTAACAGTGTGACGATAATAAAGCTGCATGAATAATTCATCGTTTTCACAGCGTGTCCAACGAGGCTGGTGGTCAACCGACTGGCCGTCTTAAAAAGTTCATAAACCGATCTCTTTGATAGTTCTCGAGGAATTTGTTCGATTCGAGCCGATCTCGCGGGACGCTGACATACTCGTCTCGACGAGCAATGATGTTCGAATCTAGCAAAATGCAAGATCTTCGAGGGACAATAAATTTTTGAAAGCACCTTTGATAAGATGTATAATAATATTGAATAGGAGACAAAGTTATGTTTAGCAAGCAAAGAATTGAAGATCGTTGTAACTAAGTAAACCAAGTGGCTCGATATAGTTACAGATTTCTAAAGGTATCTTTAGCAAGACTAATATTGAATAGAGTGCAAAATTGTTCTTTACCAGGTAAAGAGCTGAAGATTGTTGGAACCAAGTAAACCGAATGACACTGAATATAGTTGCAAATTTTTAAAAGTATCTTTAGCAAGTCTAGTATTAATTTCTTCCGCTGGAATGACGTCGAGAACTTTTTATCCCAAAATTGCAATACTTTCTCAGTTTCTAAGTGTATTTAAATATAATTAAGTAGGCAAAACAGATATAATTTTAAATAAATTTTAAATAAATTTATCACTTCTCAGTAATTTCTATCCAGTGATATCAAAGAGCGACGAGTTCAAAGAGAAAGCGACGAATTATTGTATACGGTTTGGTCGCTCGTTATGGTCCGCAGTCAGTTGCCAGCGCAACGTGGTTAAATGGAGTACAAAACTCGGAGTTTTAAAATCTTTAGCAAGCAAAGAACCAAACGTTTCGATGTGATTACAGATTTTTGGGAGCGTGTTTAACAAGCGAATTGAACAGAGCGCGAAATTACGTTGCTCTGCGTTGGAACCAAACGACTCGACGTACATAACCACAAGAAAACGTGACATCAGCAGAGCTGTAGCGCAAACACCGTGCAGCAAAGCGTCTAAAACAATACGCGCAATCGGCATGTTTCCCCCCGTATCATTCGTATCATCGAACGTTTGGCGTACGGACGGATACGTTCGACGTTGCTCGCTGCTTACTCACGCGGTTACACGCCGACGCTGTCACGAGTATTCCCGTCTGTTTGCTTTATCCGTGACCCTGGTGGCAGGCTAACAAGACACCGAGGCCGGCCGTACAAGACAGCGACGATTCTGCGGTCCTCGAATCGCCCAGTCATTACAACCATTACAACGAGACCTTTAATTCGACCCTTTGAGTGGATTAACGACTTCATCTTGATGGCTGACGGCGCAACGCTCTGTCGCCGTGCCACGTCGTGTCGTCTCGCGTCCATCACCGACGATTGTTCTCTCCTTTCGCGTCGCGTGATTCCTCCTACTTACACAACACCCCCGTAGTCCATGGCGAATGGACGAAAAGTGACCGCGAGATTTACAGAGTCTCGCGGTTCATTTTGAACTATCGCGGAGATGTATGGACGACGTGGGTTTTGTTACTGTTGGATAGACGCGACGCGATAAATTATCGGAAATTATGACAAGCGTGTTTGCGCTCGGTATGCAAGCAATGCGTTCCTTCTTCTTCGGATTAGGATTATCGCGCTTGCGTCTGTCACTGGTTTGTACTACCGGGGATTTGGATACGATTGAGAAATGTACGGTACAATAATAAAAAAGAAAAAAAAGAAAGAAATGAAAAGGCGCTAAATTATAATATTGACCCCAGTCACGCTTTTCACAGTTGGGGATCGACGTATGGTAGAATGAAAATGAATTTTTTAAAAATAAATAAGTAAAATTGATTTTGTACCTTTTGTATCAGGGTTAATTAATTTATTTTAATAATTTTAATTATCTCGAAAATAAATGATCTAAATATATATATATATATATATATATATATCTAAATATATATATATATATATATATATATATATATATATATATATTATTTTTGTAAAATAAAAAAATAAATATATATTTAGAAATTAAATGTTTGTCGTATTTATTAATATCTAGTTTCTTTTTAAATAAATTTAATTTTTGTGTCGATTGTTTCACACATATATGACTGAGGAAATTACGACGAAACTTTTGAACGAAGGGCGTGGGACGTGTGTATTGGTTTACCTACGAGGGTGCGCACTCTTAAGGGTGGTCAGAGCGATTCACAACGAACCTCGTGTGATTTGGAAGTATATATTCACCATCGTTGTAATTTATCGATTGTCGCGTATATAACTTGAGACGATTTTAAAATTACACCGCAGACGGGAAGATACAACGACTAACCGCATAAGGAGACTCCTGCATATCGAACACGTTGGCATTGAACGGAGAAAAACGACGCCATAACCGTTTTCGTACTTAGTAATCGAGTAAATCACATTGTTCGATGTAAATACACAGTTCGATTAATCGCAGGAGTCCGCAGCTTGCCGGAGAGCGGACGAACGAGCATGATTACGACGATTGCGTACCGCTCGAGAAAAAGAAACCAACTGAATTCAAAGGCAAATAAAAAAGAAAAAAAAAAAAAGAAAGGAAAGAGAGGCGAGCCACGAGTCGTATCCGTTGCCGTGCCAGTCTCGAACCAATAAATCATGGCTTTCGATATAAATGTTACGCGATCGAGTTACCCCGAGGAGGCGCGACTCAAGACGAGTTTACGTTGAAAAATTGCACGCTTTTAATTCCCGCCGACATTCAAAGGAACGTACTTAATTCTTCGTGATGACCGATCGCGGTTATTTATACGCGCATTTACGCACGAGTCGTCCAACGACAGAGCGAAGAAGTCATGAACGAGCCTCGCCGATCGTTGCGCCCGCGAGCACCAAAAATTTCTTTCTCGTCCACCCTCCCGCCCCACTGTTCTCCCCTGCTGATCAGTAGTTAATATAAACGTGGCGTAGCGAATCAAACTGGCCTGTCCACGGGGGGGCCTGAAACGCTCGATCGCCGTCGTGTAATTAACCATTTCGGCGTGGGCTCGATAAGACGCGCACCACCGAGATAATTAAACGCCCGGCGTGTCTCCGGGAGGCGTTGTTTGACGTTGCGACGCGTCGCTCGTCAAGGGACCTTTTTAAAATTCGTCAGATTAACGAGTCTATTAACGAAAAATATACAGAGGGGAGTGCGCGTGAACGATAAATTTCCCCGGCGATATTTTGATTAGAGTGGCCGAGGCGAGACGAAATCTTTTTGAGGCAGAGGTAGAATATTCTAGGTCGTGTGCTTAAGAAAAGTTTGAGCACGTACGAGAGAAGCTGTTCGAGGCTCGTGGGTGCATAATGAAATCCATATATAGACATTTCGCCCCGTAATTTACCAAAGTACATTCTTAAATTTCCAACACCTATCTCGCGCCTTTGTGGATTATTCTATTATTTTATCATAAGCTGGTAAAATGATCGTGAAATTCCTTTTAAAGATACTGCTTTGTATTAAGTTAAGTATCGTAAAGCCACATCGTTCGTATCGTACAGGATGCTTCGACAACAGCCGCGAATGATTCCTTGTGGAAAAACGTGGAATAAAATGTTTTCCAAGAAAATAAACTTTGAATGTACATATGTTTCGTCAAAAGTTACCTGGTCAATGTTCAAACTCGAGTTTCTCAATAAACAAAGCATCTTACAGGGGAAATTTTTTTCGATTCATTTTCACCCTGTGTGAAATTATTATTTTTTTGTCTGTTTACGTCTAGAATTCAAGCAGACATATTTGGTAAATCTTGAACTTGATTTTCTGGAAAACCGAATCTCAAATGAACAAATTTTGTTCTTTCTCTTCTCTTATTTTTCCACGTAGAATCATTTTGTTCAGGTTGTTTATTTGATGCTGAAACCATCCTCTGCAATATTATAGTCAATTTACACTTGCCAGAGAATAAAATTTCCCGGAACAGTGAAATTCCAGAAATGGAAAAGAAACGTTTTTCATATTAAAAATATTCTCAATACACTCGTCTAAGAATTGTCATTATTGTATAAAATACACCGTGAACAGACATCAACTGAACATAAGCCCTTCCCTGAATGATAATCTAAAGGATAAAGAATCACTCCTAAAACTAACTTTCCGAGACAATTATAATTACAATTATTTCCCTTTGTAATAAATTGCAAGTACAAATTGATACAACCCATTCGACTGGGTTGATACAAACGTTAAATAATGAAAATTTAAAAGAAACAAAAAAAAAAAAAAACGGAAAGAATTGTCATTTTATTCGCGATTCCCATGGAAAAATCCACGAACCGGGCGTACCGTTACTTTTCGTTTCCGTTCGATTTCCATTTTTCGCGTGTCGTTGTACGGTTCACGGGCAGGCACCGCGTGCAGTAAAAGGTAAGATTCGATATCGAAAGCGCCGTTTGGTAATCAAAGAACGGTACTCCGGCCGGTCTCGGGTTCAAGGGTCGCCGGTAAGTGGCATTGCGCCAGGCCAGAAAAACGGGCCGAATGTGTAATTATCGGGATCGACGAGGGAGGGGGGAGGGGGGAGGGGGACATAGTTGGATAATGAATGTCGACCGGATCGCGCCGGTATCCTTGGGCGCAGCTTTCGCGGTTTGTCACGCGATCGAAATTTTCAACGGTATGCAAAACACGGTATACCACTTTCGTCTGTCGCTAATGGGACGAGCGTACACGCTCGAGGAGACGTAACTTCGGCTTCACGCTGAGAAATTGCCCGCTCCCCGTTCCTTTCGCGCGTTTACTCTTACTTCAGCCACTTCTCCGTTTTTTCTTTTTAATCGTTCTCGTCGGAGGACGAGATCGCACGATTTCTCAAAGTTGCACTTGCACGTAAACGATCTACAGCGAAACGGATCATTTCTTAAGAGAAGGTTCTCAAAAAAAAAAAAAAAAAAAAAAAAAAAAAAAAGGTTTTGGTTCGTTGGTAGAAAAGTGTCCTCCAATCTGGAAACTTTTTTTCTTTTTCTTTTCGAAGAAGCGGAAAAATGCGAGATATCCGATTTTCCGTAAGTTGTCGAGTAAAGGTAGAATACCCGAGGTTTTCTGGATTAGCTAGATTGAAAGCTGCACAAGAGTACTCTCCAGTCTGTAGTATAATCAACGTATTGAATAGAAACGAGTATTTGCGCGCGGGTATGTACGAGTGTTACATGTAACCGATCGAAATTCACATTGCACGGATAAAACTTTCAGCTGCAAAATAATAGTTTCCGATATCTCGTTGTCGTCGATAACCTTTCTATTTCGTCCCCGCTCCCCACCTCACCCGTGTTATACTTTTGTACACTCGGCGTCGAGAGCGTCGAGAGGCAAAAAAATTACGCGAGATCTTTCCGCACGTTCCGAAAGTTAACGTCATTCGTCTACCATAATCCGTGCATTCCTCGATACTTTGCATCGAAAAGTTCCCGGAGTTATCGCAGTTTGCATAGTAAACGATCCTTGATCCAATTGATCCTCTCCGACCCGCCTGGGGGGAAGAAAGTTCCGATCGAGCAGATTCGCCAGAAACGAAACTATCGCATGTAACATCGATCCTCCGTTACTTTTTTTCCCAGAGCACTGATACAACCTTTCTCTATCTCTCGCCAGAGTATAATCTCGCGCGAACAGCATCGGATAAAACAAACACGCGGTATCTGTTTCCACTCGTGACGTCTTCATTTCGCGTGCCGCCGCCGCGAAACATAAAGGAATAAATTACTCGCCCGTGGCCCGTCGAGATCGAGTCGCGCGTTCATCGATTACCATTGGCTTTGCATGGGAACATTACGGCCAGAGAAAGTCGTTCGTTCGTAGGCGTTCTCGCTCGATTTCTAAAATCCGTCGTCGCGAGCTGTTTGCCTTTTCAAACGGTAATTGCAGACCCGCGTCGGTAATTGTCCGCTCTTATTCATAGGACACTCTTTTCCTATCGCTGCTTTCCGTCTTTTTTTTTTTTTTTTTTCAAGAATGTAAGAACGAGCGAAATAATAGCAGTTCGTATTTTTCGAACGTGGTCAGACGGTCCTTTTGCATTCTTCAATCATAGTAATCGAACGGCGTAACGAGGCACGATGCAACCAGGAAAAGAGGACAGAGACTTCGTTTTCACGTGTCGATACGTCGAGTCCTTTGTGCAACGAAGGCCTGGTAAAATTTTGTAATCGATTCTTTTTTTTTTTTTTTGTTTTGTTTTCATTTTCAACCCTTTGCACTCCCATGTCACGCTGGAGATGACAATACAAATTTGTTACAGAACTCGTATGTCATGCTAAAAAAAAAAAAAAGCACCACGTTTTAAAAGATCCTAAAAATTAAATCTCGTTATAACGATAATAACTGAAATAAATACAAAA
Organism: Tetragonisca angustula; assembly: GCA_036937485.2. Taxonomy (NCBI): domain Eukaryota; kingdom Metazoa; phylum Arthropoda; class Insecta; order Hymenoptera; family Apidae; genus Tetragonisca; species Tetragonisca angustula. The sequence goes on along the minus strand of JAWNGG020000333.1, from coordinate 189,060 downwards.
CGTCGAATTCTACCGCTGTACGTTACTTTAATTCATTTCCCTGAAAATAAATACAACATTGAAAATAAATCGAGCGCAAAGGGTTTGGAATTTGGAATTGCAAGTGTATCACTGACGAGCATCGATAGTTCCGCAAATCGAACGAAAAATTCTGAGAATAATCGTCTGGCAAGTTGGCCGGCAGCCTAGGTGTCGAGATATTCCCACCGGTGCGGCGGTTTCCGGTCCCGCGGCCAATTATCTCCCCTGGGCCGGATGCCAGGCGAAAGAAAACCACTTGACACGCTAATAATAGGTCCTCGTGCACCGGATTACGCGAAAGCTTTTGTTCATTAGCGCACCATTTCGGTTTAATTGACACCTCTGGCCCGACCCGGCCGTCGGCTCATAGGCAAGTAATGGATATCCTCGTCACTTTGTGGACGCCGTTGCTGGCGGTCCGCGCCAAAACCGATCAACCGGATGTGATTTTCCTTCCCAGGCCACGTATACTCGCTCTGCTTGCTGCTGCTGCTGCTCGGCTTGGCTTGGCGGTCAATTTTTTTCTCCTACTTCTTTTTCTTTTTTTTCTCTTTTTTCTCTCTCTCCTTGTTCTCCGGTTTTCACCGACGTAGACGTCAAAGGGTAGAGTGGCTCGTTTGGCAGCGATTAGGAGTCGTCGTTAGCGATAAAAGTGAATTGGCCAGGGAGTGTGTGTCTTTGATCTTTGATTGGTCATCGGATAGTGCTTGTCACGTAACTAATTGCAAGCTCTGGAGTTGCGGATCGAATTAACAGCTGAAAATTTACCGTTGCCTCGAATCTATTGGTCATTCGGAATTTTATTTTATTTTATTTTATTTTTTTTTTTTTTTTTTTACTAATAAGAGCACGTTTGCACACAGATGACTATCTGGAAGACAGAGTCAGAGTTAAATTATTATCCTCGTTCCCAGAGAAAGATACCGTGTCCGTGCATTTCTGCAATCGTGCCGAGCGAAGATTTTATTTTCAGTCCACGTCGAGAGAGAGAGAGAGAGGCAAATCTGTTAGATCAACGACCAGTCGCAGAAAATACGAAACTCCCGATAGTGCTTCGGATAAAGTAAGTGGAACGACGAAGAAACGGGCAGAGCCAATCAAACGCCCGGTGTCCCGAGGGAAAAATGTAAATCATTTTAACACCGAACGCCATTAACCGACGTCCAGTTAAATAATAAAAATAATTAGCGAGACATCGCAGGTGCGACGGAAGAGAGGTGAAGAGAGGACGGTGACTTCGATGTCCTTCGGAGATCTTGTTTCGACACTACGGGGCCCGGTCCATTAACGAATTAATACAGGGAGAAACCTGGTAATATATTCATCGACCGGCAGTCGATTTTCTCGTCATCGGCTGCCTCTGTGGCCCCCTTTGCACGCTTCCTTTCAGTCAGAGATCACACGCCAACCACTCCAGTTAATCATCGTAATCGCCTCGCGGGATTATTAACCCTCGGCTCGGTCGAGAAACAGGCGTGTTACCGGTCTACTCGAGACAAAAAAAGAAAAGAAAGAAAAACAACCCGACTTTCTCGTCCCGTGTTTCATCGATACGCGTTACTCCGCGCTACAGAAATCGATCGGATTCTTTCGGCCCTTGTACGCGAAACCGATTGTATCGGTGATTCCGCCAGTCACTGCATGCCCGCACGCGCAACTTCATATTTCTCTTCCTCTTCCTCTTCTTTCTTTCATTTTTTTTCTTCTTTTTATTTACTTGTTTTTCCACGTCCGTTTGTCCTTTCTTTTCTCCTCCTCTCTTCTCTTCTCTTTCTCGGCCGTTCTCTCGACGCTGAAGAATAATGAGGCAATTTTTGCTCGGGACGGAGCAACCGAGCCGGCTTCTCTTAGGCGCGATTTCAAGCGCTTTCACTCTTGTGTGTGTTTCGATCGCGTCCCAGTTTTTTTTTTTTCTTCTTCTGCCCGGCGAAAGTCCAGCGGGAAGAGATAATAACCGGGAGCAAAGGTAAACGTGCACGTAAAATCGGGGAGGGGAATCGCTTTAACGAGATCGGCACGCCGACAGTTTGCGCAACAGCGAGCATTGATTGGAAACGCACGAAATTTTTTTGCAACGCACGAAATCGAGAATTTAATATCCCGCGTCATCGTACCGCGGCGAGATTATTCTCCCGAGATTCTCTGTGAAATGAATCGGCGCCTGCTTGCAAAAAACGCCAAGCAGCGTGATCGCATTTGTTTTCACTTCGCTGTAGCGATAAATACGCGAATCAGCGTAATCGCGTTTCATGTTGTTGTTACGCGTGATTCAACTCTTTGTTTGTCAGTTCGGCATCGCGATCAAACGCTGTGGCATTTGACGCGAAATCTGACACACAGCGCTGTGCGACACCAAAACTTTTAAATTAAAGAACTAATCACTTGCATATTTCTCACATTTATTGCCTAAAGAAAGATTCATTTAAGGGGGTATTCTGGTAAGCTTGAACAAATCGACTCATTTGGGGGATTTCTTTCCAAGGAAACCATGATGCATTTTGGTATGCAGCTTTCGCACACAGATTTATTCATACTTGGAAAAGTATTTACAATTTTTTCTAAACGAAATTAATGAAATTTGTGGAAATCATATAGCCTTGGGTAAAGCATGTTTTTAAAAACGGGTTCAAATGGCTGACGTGATTCCGGTCCACCTGGTTATTTGAAACTAAAAAACCAAATGCATCTTAATTAGTATAAATGTGGCTATCGCACGAACCATGGAAACAGCGAAATTTTGAAAATTAAAAAAATGGCAGCATTTTAAAATATCGATTTTCCTTGTGCTTTTCGTCTTTTGGCTGGTAAACAAAAAATAGAAAAAAAACATGAGATTTTGGAATCCGTGGTTCGTGCGATAAAGATACATCCGGTGAATATCTCCTCCAAATTTCAAGTCAATCGGTCAACTGAAACGTGAGATATCCCGTTAGTCAAGTATGGATTTGAGATAAACATATTTGAAGTTACTGTAACCCGTTGTACAAAAATATTCATACTTACAAGCAATCGAGCAGTACAAAAAATAAAATATTGTAAAATATTATATAATAATATAAAAATAAATAATAATATTACAAAACAAAATATTTCTTGAGAAAAACACATTTGTAGTTGTTGTTAACCGTTGTACAAAAATATTCATACTTATGTACGTTGCGAGCAATACACCGTTTCCTTTAAATATCTTACGAATTCAAACAAATCCTTTTGCACATTCATTCTCGAAAGCACATGCTTTGAGAAAATGTAAAAACAAAAATTGATTTTTCTAAGACTATTCAACCTCCTACGCAACACCGGCCTAACAATCGACCTGCTCGAGTTACTCACCGGAGCAAAGTTCCCGCGAATAAATCGAGAAATGACGTCTCTGCTTGAAAGGACGACGAAAACGGGGGAGGGTGATAAGCTTCCCTTAATGTACCGCGAAACAAAAGGGTAAAACCGCGGATTTGAGCGACTCGTCCGGTTTCACCGGGAGTAGTCGCGCGCGCGCGCGCGCGATGTGACAGAACGAAACGACGGAGCATAGGGGAATTGGGATAACTCGCCTTTATTACCGTGACAGGTGGGAGGGAGAGGGGCGACTCGATTCTTTTGTTTCTACCGCGAAATTGCTTTCGCGTACGTGCGCGACGCAATTGCAATTGCGACGAGACAGACACGCGCCGGGCGATTCGTCTTCGAGCTGATGAGAAAACGTCGTTCCTCGCGGACGGGCTTATCTCGCCGCTGTCAGAACCAGTTTCGAGAAATGAAATAACCTGGTAACCGCGTCCCTTCAGCCGGGGAAATCGCGCCATGTCGCGCGACTGTCCTTTACCTACGTGCAAGCAGCAGCGACAGCAGCTCTTCCACCACTCCGGTGTTAATCTTCTTTGCATATCGGATGAGAATCGTCCGAGAGTCGGACGATATCAGCGCGTGTACGTTTCCGTTTACCACTCGTCTCTACGACGAGCGAGTAACTCAGTTAACGCGACTGCCACGCGTCTAATAGACGCTGTTCGTCATCGACAGGTTTTAAGTACATCTGGACTCAGATTACCGGGGACAATTTCAGTGTATTAGCCTCTTGCAACATTTTCTCAGTTTTAAGTACATTGAAATGTAACCCAGGCAAAACAAATGATAAGTTTATTACTTCGTAATAATTTTTATCTATTATTTAGTGATATACCAACGAGTTCAAAAGGAAAAGAAAGCGACGAATTATTGGATACGGCTGGGTCACTCGTTATGGTCCGCGAACCAGTTGCCAGAAGGGGTTAATTTCACTTTGCAGAATTAATTGATTGATCGACGTCGTTCGCAGGAGTTTATTATTCTGGAAGAAATCAGAGTCGAATCCTTATCTTCGAACGCTTTTACCGTGAAAGGGAATAAACTGTATTTTTCACGTAGATTGACCAATCTAATCTGATATCAACTATACCGGGCTGCATCTAAGATCAGAAGTCGAAGTACTGTTAAAACGAAATAATACATATCGAAAACGCTTCGGATTGAAAAGTTGAATGGGGCTTCGACAGGGGCTTTAATTTTAATAATATATTTTTTAATATTTTTATTGTTGATATTTTTTAATGTTGATACATGCATTTCCATGTTGATGGACTTTTTTTTCGAAATTGTCATTTTCTATAAAACAAAGTATTAAAAACCATTCATACCGAAAATCAACTCTTGTTCAAAACATTTGTCGATACAATTCGTTACATCGAAAATATTTGAACTTCTACTATCGAATGACTCCGTCGTAAATTAAAAACAAGTTTCGGGACTCGTTCTCTCCAAACGTCACACGAACGTCAAACGTCGGTGTACAAGCAAAAGTTGAACTTTTCACCTTCGTGTCGTTAAAGATTCATCACTCTCGTCCGAATCGGCGACGAAGGGAGTTTGCGGCGTTCCCAAAACTACGCATCACGAATTCGTCACGTATTTACATAAAGGCGATTAGCATGCATACGGTCGTGGGGCCAATTGATGTGACCGTGGCAAGCAGAGCACTAATAAATGGCCAAACTTGATCTAATTATCCAGCCGTGCGACAGCGTATTGACATGTGCATCGAAACGCACGTGCTCATTTCGATCCTCCATTTCGACGCGTAATTGCATTTATTTGCTTGTGCTCGTTGTACGAGCATCGCGTTGATGTATATTTCCAATTATGACGTATATTTTCTTTCTTTCTCTTTTTTTTTTCCTTTTTTTCCAACCATATTTTCAATCGCCGAGATATCGATCCCGCCTCGTCGGCAAATATTTGGCAAAATATCGCGGGAAACATTGACTGCGGAGGATTCGTGTCCGGATAGTTTCAATTTAACAAAATTTCAGAGATCGCGATACCGATCGCGGCCGATATAGATTTCCACCGAGAGAGGATTCCTGGCCGCCCCGCTGATATTTTTACGATCAGTTTTATGCAATAAACGTCGTTTTAATAATTCTCCCCGCGGGATCGCGCGACTCCACAACCACGGAAAACCACGCCCGATACAAAACACAAGCGGCTCGATAATGATCGTAAATATTTGAAGGCAAATATTTCGTTGCCAAATATTTCGTACGTTTTCCCACGGGCAGGTGGAATACGGTTGAGCGATGGTGTCGTTTGATCGTTAGGAAATAATCATCGTTAAAATGGTGGAGAGTTACCGCCGCCGGTCAGCCGATCGTTATTTTCTCTCATCGAGAAAATGTTTCTCTCGAGCGAGATTCTTCCGAGCCACGCGGATTCTAAGGTTCTGAAGTTCGTTCGTCGAACGTTTGAATTTCTGAGGGGAGAAAGAAACGAAAGAACGACAGGCGAGCAGCAACTATTACGTTACGTGAATTTACTTTTTTTCCAATTTATTAATTTACTCAAATGGCTCGATAAAAAAAATACTGAACCACGATTTCAAAGACGTAAAAATTATTTCGAATTATTCTAGAAATATCATATCGTTTTCAATAAGAATTTATACAATATTTTTCAGGCCATATTTCTTATTGTTAGACCGTGAATTTATGTTAGAACGAAGTAACATTAGATTAAATTCGAAAATCTGCTGCGTTTCACAAAGAAGGCTGTTCCAAGTGATATTTTTAGAAGTTCACCTGGGAGATCTCGCGGGAAAGACCGGACAGAGGCAGCCCTCCTTCAGTTTCCCTTCGCGTCAGAGGAGGAATGCCTCATCGCGGCTGACCGCTGGCTCCGTTCGCGCGAACGAGGTTACGTTCGCGCCCGAGGTAACGATAACAGCGTGACAGAGTTGCCGTCTGGTTCGATGACTCGAGCAACGATAACGACGCGACGAACGAGAGCATCTCGTTGCCAAGCTTTACGTATCACTCGGTAACCACACCCTTAACAGGCCCATTCCCAGCTGCATTACTTTTCGAAAGTGCGTCATTCTTGCCGCGGCTCGCAGTGAAAAAGCTCGTTCCGTGTTCCGTCGGCGAGATACCATCTCGTTGTGTACCAGCCACCCTTATTATCTGGCTAGTTTATCGGCGCGGTGCTTATGAAGGCGTCAAGTCCGCCTGTGGTTTCCACGAGTTAGGTGCGGTTAATGCGAGTGTCGTTAACAATTTTCACGATCAGGCCGGGCTTGATACGACGTCTGACTCATGACGAATGATCCTCTTGGTTTTCTTGTTTGCAGACCAAGGGGAGGAAAGTTGGTTAGCAGGGTGAATGTTTAACCCTTTTGCCACCAATCCGAAATGTGACGGTCGATTTGATACGTACGTTTTTACGAAGGACGTTTAAACGTGAACAAACGGAGCCTAAATATGGCTATAAATTGGCCCAGTCTTCGCGTAAGTTTGATACATCAGTTGGCAGTGAAATGGTGAAAGATTTTGTCACGGATTCGTAGATGTACTATTCATAAGATTGAGCTCGATTCGTTGGGTATTCAGGATCTTTAATTGTGGTATACAATTCCACTTGATCAACAAGAACGACTACTTTATTCAACGACGGAGATTTTACTTCGACGATCACTCGATAGAAACTTTGGAGATTCTGAGAAGCTTGTTGTTGAATGACCAACTAGACCTGACAACATTGGCTCGGTGCTAACACTGAGTCGGTCAGCAATAGTCTCTGTCCTCTCAAAGTGATCAGCGAATACTTATTCACAGAGCAAATTACAGTAGTTGGTCATCTACGCTACGAATATAGAAAGACGTGCCGGGAAAAGGAAGCAGCACACTTTTTCGTCAAGCCTATAGACACTGTACTCCTTGATCATGGTTGCAACGAGAGTTGGAACAAAACTCTCTAAAAAATTATAAGTGTCATTCCTTTACGCGGAATTCAACACTGTTTTATAATTGGCTAACTTGCCCTAGCCGGATGAACAATGTATGTGGCTTTGTCTCGACTTGAGCGCTTTGAAGTCCTCGATCTAGTAAACGTACGGTTCGAAAATTGTCAGAAGACCGCGAACTCAAAGATTCGAAATTCGAACACTAGAATTACCGAAGTGGTCAAAATGACGAATGACTAATTCATAATTTTCTAGATACATTGCAGATGCAAAATAGTGTATGTTTAGAGGTTCGAATGATTCTTTTATAAAATACACGAATAAAAGTGTTTGCGTATTCTATTCTTTTCATTTCAGTATCTCTGACGAAAATTCGATGCTTTGGTCCTTGGTAGCTTTAGGTAGTTAAACGCTCAGGGAGTATTTTTCTAGTAGATTAAGATTTCGACGTTTCAAAGCGATGAATCGACTCGCCTCTGCTCGCTTAATAGAAACAACAAGGAATTACCGGTAATGAACGAGCGGCGACGAGGCGGCGGATCTGTACTCGCGGCACACGAGGTGAAATTGGGCGACTCACGGGCGAGTAACGACGTTAATTACCGGCCCTCGAGAAAATGCAATCAGCGTTTATCGTCACGCGTGTACCCGCGGCGTGGACGGACGGCGTGGCAGGCGGCAAAACAAACGAACGCGCGCGATGCCACGCGTAGGGGCGAGGCGCGCGCGGTTAAATTGGCGGCATAATCGGGGCTAAATCGGATAAGCAATTAGAGCGATTCGCTTGATACGCTCGTTATGCGAGGAAATAAGAGCCTCGTGAAAGCACCTCGTAAAACGGTCGATGCGACCAACTGGGAAACACGGTCCTTTCCCTCCCGCCCCTTCTTGTTTTTCTCTCCTCTTCTTGCCTTCACTTCGCTCTCTCTTCTTTTTCCTTTTCTATGTCTCTCTCTCTCTCTCTTTCTTTTTCCCTATCGTTCTCGCCCTTTTTCCCACTCGTTCGCAGTTTGCGGAACGGAGTCGACGAACGGAGGCGGCACCAGGCGATTTATTTACCGCGTATACGGGGTGAATTCCGAGCTTCGACGAGCGGCAATATTTACCAAATCCTTTAAGGCAGAGGAAATAAGAGGATAAACGACCGAGAGTTTATCGGATTAAAACTGTGAAATCGAAACTCGCGTGGTTCGAGGAATGGAGCCGACGTCGCGGAAAAACGCGATTTTCTCCGGTTGCTTAAACGAACGGCGTGTATCTCTCGTCGATTGATTTATCATCCGCGGAACGCGCTTCCCCCCCCCCCCCCCGTAACTTCTGATTGGTTTTTGATTACCATTGATTGAAACGAATCGAGCTCCTTCGTTCCGATATCGACGGATCGTCTAGTCAATATTTTATTGTTTCTTGTTGCTTTGTTGCTTCTCACTCGGTCGATTCGATGCACACGTCGTTCCACGCCGATGGTTCTCTACGTCGAGTCACGATCCTGCGTGCTTGTAAATAACGATTACGATAGTCAGACATTCGCCCACTTTTTACTCGTTCGTCGAAAAGTCGGTAGGTACGCGGAGACTCGATCCGGAGATGGTTACAGAGAGAAGACATCGATAAAAAGCGCGGATCCACGTACAGCAGTGTCACGTATATCGAGGCTAGAAAATAGCTGAGAAAATAAATGGCGATCCGCCTGAGCTAAATGGGCCAAGTGAAAGAAGATTTAATCGAAATGAACTCGAAATTTTGCTCAGTCTGGAGTGAATACATCGAGCGTACGAGCGAGTTACACGTACTTTTCTTTCTCGAAATTCGAATGTATATTTTTTTGAGACGCTCAAACGCGTAAATCTTTTCATCGCGATCGAAGGTAAATCGCACGAAATCAAACAGGCTCACGGACACAACCTTTTAATCGTGCGATTAATCTGTCCTCTCCGCGGTTCTTTCCGCGATATTTCACAGCGAACGTGCGTGAGCCTGCGAATCCTCGACCAATCACGCCCGATAATTACCGGCTAATCGAGCGGCGCGTAACGCGGCACGATCGCCGCCGTTGTTGCTGCTTCATTCGATTCAGTCGGGATAATTTAGCGACGTGACGTCACCGAAAGGCCGGTAATTAAATTCTTTCACGCGTTTCACGTTTAGTTAAACTCCGCTACACGTCCGCCGCGCGCGTTTATTTCATCGGTCAACTCTGAATTATCCCTTGATTCGCTTCGCGAATTATCGGGCAACACGTTCATCCACGCTTGCCTCGTCTAGGAACATCCTGGATTCCGCCGTTTTATGAAGCTTTTAAAGGTCGAAGGTACTTGCAACAAATTGTTGCCCGATTGTTACTGTCAGTTCATTTACGTTGTCTCACCAACTACACAGTTGCAAGAAGAACCCTCTCCTTTCGAAAGTTTGCCGAATAATCTTTAATCGCGGCTGACGATTATTAACGTTCGAATTTTACGATTAAATTCCTGGTTTAGTCGTCAGTTGCGACAAGCAACCCAAATATCGTTAAATCGTTAATTGTTATTCCTTTCAGTTTTAATCGTCAGCTGGATATCTCACCAACGATTCAATTGTAATTGAGTTTAATTTAATTGAACCTTGTTTTGTGATAAAATTAACTGTCCGAGACAACTTGCAATAACATATAGGGGGATGATGAATCAGATTTGTGATACATTCGTGAAATAATATTAATGCCTGATGTAACGAGATAGAGTTTTTTTCAATCATTGATTGTTTGTGTAAATTTTGAAAGAGTTCGTGGCTTGCAGCCAGATAAATGGACTCTTACGCAATTTCTGTTGTATTTTCGTTTCCATTTTCTCATTTCACAGAGCACTGAACTTTTTTCACTTTTTGAAAATTTTCTACTTAAATAATGATGAAAGAAAAATTGGCGACAAATGTATTATTAGTCAATCTCCCTTATGACGCAAATGGGTCAATTTGATTATTATACTAAACGCGCGTTAGTCCAGTTTTTCGATTCACCCTTCGTACGGCTGCTTCTCTCGCTCTTTCAGCCTCTCGCAGACCGGAAAAAGAGCCGCCGGATTTGTCTTCTCATCCCTCGGTGGCCAGTGGTTCTCGTGAGCTCGTAAACACTGCCAGCAGCGTGTCTTTTTTCCTTTTTCTTTCTTTTTTTCACAGCCGAGAACTCGAAAAAAAAAAAACGAAGGACCGACAAGGCGAGAAAGATAGAGTGAACGGGCGTCGTTGGTAATACACGATCGATCGGATCCGTGGACGTTGATGAATCCTTCGCTCGATAAACGACGTACACGAGGCCTCTCGCGTGTCGTGGCTGGCTCTATAAATAAATTCCGATCGAGGTGACCGCCGCGTGAATATTAGCGGTGTTTACCTCCGCATGTTGCGATTTAACAAAGAAACGAACTCTGAAAAACCGTGGATGCCCGGCGCGAGGTTGTTGTCGACATTAATTAAGTGTTAAACTATAGCAACACGCCAGCTCGTAGTAAGATTATAGCACACGTAGTGCACAATTGAGCAGATTACAGCGTAGCATCAGTTTTCCTGGCAGGATACGAACGATCAGTTTTTCCTTTCAAGCATTTCACAAACTGTTCTCCTGTCTCCATGTTTGAACGTCGATGAGGATTTCTTTCTAAGTTTTCTACAACAACATCACGTGTCATTTGCTCTTAACGCTTGTGATGCGAAACTGAGCGAAATGCAGAAGCTCGAGGCAGAACTAGAAACATGCTACAAATGCAAAAGTTGTTTTTAAGCACAGATTTTCCAATTATTCGCTTTCGAGCGCACGTCCAATTGCAAGAACGTGTCAAGTTAACCCTTTCAGTACGAGAGGAAGTAATCTTGAAATGCGCCGAGCTATAGTAGTTTGGAGGTGAAATGATAAAAGTTTCATTTTGAAACTGAGCCAAAAATTACAAGCTTACCAAAGGGCCTCATTAAAGAATAAAGAGCAGTTATATTTCAAAGGATAAATAAATAATTATTCCACGATGCGTAACAATAAATATCTACATTGACTCATCCATAATGATGTATCGTTATTCGGCATTAAAAAAATAATGAATATTTTTATAATGCAAAAATTGAAGTTTCATTTTATCCGTAATTTGCGTTCGAACATATAGTTTTCGTAAACAAATGTTCGTAAGAAAATTTATAAACATCTACTTGGAGAAATTTATCAAAAATACGATTTTTTAAATATATTGTTTAAACGAAAGGTTTTTTCGCAAAATGCTACACACCATTAAATTCGTCGTTAAGAAGCACTAATTTCATCAATTTATACAAAAACGGTATCTTCAACAATTTCCGAGATATGTATTCCGCATCTTTAACTTTGAGGGTAGTTTTCACCTTTCCAACATCAACGATTGTCAATCAAAAAGAATATTTTTTAGAGAACTACATTTATGCCAAATCTCATCAAAATCAATGATTCGCTGTTCCGTTGTAAGAGGGTTAAAATTTGTTCGGCCAGTATAGTTTTCAATCTAGTTAGACTCCATTAAACTTCCTAATCTCCAACCAAACGAACACACGCGACTCTGAACTCAGGAAAACAAAAGAAAACAGAAAGCTTCCTCCCATCTCTTTAACACGTTGATCGTCGAGCGCAAATCGAGTACGTTTTTTGCAGGGCCACGAATCCAGGCTTACTACTTGTTGGATAACATGCTCTTTTTGTACTCTTCTGTTTCATTTTGTCTGATTTTTTTTATTCCTCTGTCTTTATGCTGATGTTTTTTATTCCTTTTGTTAAGTTCACGACACGAACGTGCTCTTCAGTGTTAATTTGTCAAATTAGAAGTTTCTGCGCATTATTTACATCCCGCAAGTACGGACCATTTAGAGAACTTACAACGAGACCTCTAAATCTCAGTTAGTTTCGTTTAAAATTGTCACAAGCGACTGTTACTGTATTATTTTCATACGAATAAAGTAGTTGTGACTTGTTCTCCTTTGTTTGATCATTTAATTGATTTAACTAAAAAATAATTCACTAATAGAAACTCTTTTATACTAAAAATTTTTTTCTACTAAACAATATTGTATCTTTCCTTGCCTAAAAAATTTCAAATTAGGATCGTCACCCAATGGAAACTTGACTGTCACCTAGATTAACGATTAACGTGTTAAGATCCTGCGAATTTCCATCGTGTCCAGCGTATTTGCATAACGGAAAACTAAGAACGTGTTTCTTCGCCGGCACAACCATCTCTACCATGAATTTTTTTCCTGTGTAACGAGAGAAGCGAAACGAGCCTTTCAGGTTCCCAAGGAGGAGCTTTTCGCGGTTCACGACGACTCTGTCACACCTGGACACTGGATAATAAGCTGCGTCGATACGCGTGTATTGCGCTGTCGAAGTTTGGGCAATGATCGACTCGCCCGCCGATAGAATCGATGTGAAGTAGTTTTGAGCACAGTGCCTCGTTTCGTATTATCGGATTTCGAACATTCCAGCCTTCAGCTAATGCCGCTGATGGACGGTTAATTCTATCTTCGAATGCACATTTATTGCAGAAATTTTGATCCCGAGTAAAACCAACAATCCGCGAAATTACATTTAAAATACATGGATTTTACAGAGATTTACGCGAAATGACGTGACAGTGGTTAAAAAAGAAAAAGTCGAACACATTGAGAAAGAAATACGATCCCAACGAAATTGGGGGAGAAAAAAAAAAGAAAATTATTATAATTAAACAATCATTATTGTTATACAAAAACGACCGACGCAAAAGTCATGGGGAACGAGCGTGAGAGTCAGCTCTCTTTTTAATTTTCTCCTCGTTAGGCGATCCGTCCCGCGTTCTAAACCAAAAATTTCGACCTCATATATATATACATACATATGTACCGGCTCGCGAATCAATTTGCAAGTCTCTCTCTCTCTCTTTTTTTTCCTACCCACAGCGACAAAGAGGGATATGACCGAGCGGCGCGAGAAAATCGTCGGAGGTTTTTCACCGGTGAAATCGAGTGAATTTCATGTTGCAGCGAATGCATTAAACTCGAATGACACCGCCCCGCCGCGCGCCGAATAAAAGCGCAATTGCTGTAACCGGCTCGGCATTCATTTCCATTGAAACGCCCACGTTCGTAAATGTTTTAAAATGAGAGACAGAGGTACAGCGATATATCCGCGATCCATCGGGGATCCAGCGGGGAAAACGCCGCTGTAACACACCGCTTCGTTTCGCGTGTCATACGCGCGTGCATTTCGATTGTGTAAAAATACGTGCGGGCCAGCAGGTGTTCGATTCCCAAAAATCACTCCGGTTCGGTTTCGCTTCAGGCGATGCAATTATTCTGTTAATCAGCCGCGATAATATCGATTAGGCTGACGTTTCGTTCATCTGTTCCGTTCGTTTCGTTCCAAACCTATTTTTCTTTTTTTTTCAAACGCGTTTGTTGATTTTCACGACGCACGAATATCTCTGACGAGGTAAACGAGAACGCTGGAATAACAAAATTCAATATTTTGAGTTCCATTCTAGAATCAACTAATACGAAGGAATATCCCCTCACCGATAAAATGTGTCGCGCCGCAATCGAGAATACATTCAACTTGAAACAAACGATATTTCGAACGATTGACGATTAATATTTTCATACGTAACGAGAGTTTGTTCCACTTCGAAATCAATTAATACGAAGAGATATCTGCTCCCTCATCGTCGGGTAGGATGTGCCGCATCCGCAATCGGAGAAACATTCAACTTGAAACAAAAGATATTTCGAACGATTGACGATTAATATTCTGATGTGTAACAAGTGGAGTTCGTCGCACTTCAAAATCAATCAATACGAAGGAATGTGTCGTACCGCGATTGAAACAAACATTCAACTTGAAATAAAAGTTAAAATGAAAGTCACTTGAGAGAGAGAGAGATTTTCTGTCGAATCTTTCCAGCCATAGTGCCTCGAAAAAGAAAATTCCGCGATACTATTGACCGTCACGGAACGCAATCACGCGCGAGAGAGAAGTATCTTTGCATCAAGTCGTGTGCCACGCGATACGGCACGAAACTAATGTACTCGTGCACGGCTGTAAACCGTGAACGAATGGACGAGAGAAAAGTGGGAAAAGTCGTCATCGAGCGTCGTCTTTCGTCCGTTACGGATCGCGTTCTTGGTCCGCTGATTTTCCACGATATAATAGCGGCTGTGTAAGGTACGGCAGCGGGGCCACGCGCGCCATGATTGAATGTCAGCGACGAAAAATAAACCAGGTCGACCGAGGCATGAAACTGCAACGTGACGCCATTGTCCGGCGAATGGAGAGAAGCGCAGCCACACACCGTATCTTCGTCGTCGTCGTCGTCGTCCCCTTGAAAAATGCGTCCCGTTGACGCAAATAAACTTCCTCAACGTGCAATGGATACACCCTGGGCGCCGTTTCTGCCACTGTCGACCCAGATAATAACCCCCTTGTCCTGTCCGAGACCGCTTCTTTCACCTCGCCATCCTCCATTCTTCCTTTTCTTCTTTCTCTTCGTCCTCGAATTCCTCTGCTCGCGTGTCCATCGACGCGAGACACGTCGTCTCTTACTAATGGACGAGAACGCATTTGTAAAGATGATAGAATCCACATGAAAGGAGAAACATAAAACACACGCAACGGATCCACGAAACGTTAGGAACTTCTCGGTTTCTAGAAGAAACAAGGTTGCACCCTGGGGACAATGAACGACGAACGATCCATTCGATGCGAGTCAGACGAGCTGCGGCTCTTTTGAAGAAACGTCGATTTTACAATGTTGGAGAGTTCTAATCTCTCCCGTCTTTTGTATTAGAGCGACACCTAATATCTCAGTTGTAATAAAGAGACTACGCTGTTCTTTACTCGCTGGTAAATGAAGAATAGCTATGAGCAACTTTTGTGTGTCCGACTTTTATACATCCATTTTAAATTCCATAATCCTCAACAAATTATAACATATAATTATTTTTTTACACGTTCGTGGCTTGAACCATCTCCTCCGGCTCTTGATCATCCACACGCCACGGATGGCGTTGGAGAACTGTCAAGGTCGACGCGCGTGATGCATCTCCTACCGCGAGATACTCTGCGCGTAATTAGATCTTGTTAGGGAGATTCGGGTGTCATCAATCTTCGGATCTTGGCTGATCCGTTGGTGAGGGACTCAAGATTTTTTTTTGTCACAGTGATATCGAGGTCATTAGCGATTGCTTATACTACTTAGTATTTTGTGGTATAGATTTATGTCCATCAATTGTTCTCTTCAAATGATTTTGGGAAATCAGAGCAGTGGTAGGATTAATTCTACGGAATCTCTCTACGAAATTGGATGACCAACCAGGCCTGACAGTATTGACTCAGTAATAGTCTGCCTAAAAGTGACACTTATTCATGGGGCAAATTCCCTAGGAATTGGTCATCCACGCTTCTTTTCCTCTCCCTTCGATTTGCCATTAACAAAATTATAAAAGAAGAGTGCTGAGAAAAGCAGAACTTGTAACATCATCCTTAACCACGGTTGCAACGTAGACTAAAACCCTCTTACAAGTATTATATACGTGGAATCCAACAGAACGTTGTTGTTGTTACAGATTTTTGACATCTATTCTAGAAAGAAGGGTCAGTCCTCTTGATTAGGTGTGTTCTGTCCTTTATCGAGTATAGTATAATTCTTTCTTTTTTCTGGTTAGTCCGCTAAAAGAAATTTCTTGGTAGAAATCATTTACTACGTTGTGGATCTTCGTTTGATTTGATTACTAGTTATCCGTAGTCGGTTCCATTCATTCTTAACGTTGATTTCTGCATAATGTGTGGATCAAAGATTCTTTCGTTTCATATTCGTGACACAGCCTCGTCGGTTTGAGCAAGATGGTTATCGAACATTTCTCATCAAACGTCTAGTGGACCCGACTCGTGTTTCGCATATTTGCACAAAGAGTCAAGCGAGTATGACGAATCGGTCAAGCTTGACTCCAGTCACGTATACTCGCTCGTAAACTTCCATTTTGCGAAGCTGAAGGCGTTTGCCGAGAGTTCATTTGCCAAGAACTCCCGATTTTCTGGCCGTTCAGCACGTTTAAGTTCGCGTGACTCACCTAACTCGGGACACACATCGTCTCGGAATTTTCGTAACCTTGCCCGTTAGTATTTCAACAAATTTATGCCTATTTATAGTATTCAAGTGCCACTCTGTTGGCACGATGTCCCTCTTCTTTTCGTTGACTCCGATGTTCTCCGATTGCGTGTGCAAGAAGAAACAGAGGCGATTTTCTTCGCTTTCCGTTCGAAAATTCAGCGAACGTGCCGCGAGTGTCCAGACTTTGGAATCCTGCCATGACTCACAATCAGTCAGACGCGTCGACGTGTCGACTCTTGTTTCCCTTTCCGTGGGATATCGCGGACAAATCACCTGTCCAAGAAAATCACTCATTCGCGAATATCTCGAACCCTCGATCTCCCTTTCTAAAGCCGAGCCGCGGGGCCGCGTTCCACTCTCGTCCCCATAAACCTCTCGCGAAACCCACGCGATCGAGAGTGTAAGAAGCAATCGACCCGATCGATCTTTCCTCCAAGCATTTACTCAAACTCTTTCGCCGGCATTTTGTAATGTGACGAAACACTTTATTTTAAAATTTTCAGACCACTTCTTATCGAACAGTACGGTACAACCGCATCAGCGGCAATTATAGAAAAATTACCGATCGTTGATCCAACTTTGTAGAAACAAATCGTTTGGTCTCATTTTTTAAAGCGTGTGAAGCTTCTATCTTTCGTTTAGGTTCTTTCTTTTTGAAGATGATTTGAAGGTGATCGTGTAGCGAGTGGGAAAATTGCAAAAATTTGAACGTGTAAAGTTGAAAAATTTTCTTCGTAACTAGATCCACCATCATTTTGAAGATAAAAGTCTCCCTTTTGCAACGGCTCTTTGAAACTTGGTGTACACTTTATCGAACGTTGAATATCAGGGTTAAATAACAAAAATTCAAGAAATCCTAACATTTCGTCGTTTAACCTTAATGTTCAAAGTTCATTGAAATGATGAAAGATCGTAATTATTAAGAGATTTTAATCTTCAAGACTACAGTTGCGAAGGATGCAATTGTGAAGAAAATTTTACAATTTTTGCTTCAAAAAGAAAGGAAAAACGAACTAGAAATATAAGCTGAATAGAGCCACGATCCTTCTTTACGAAAAAAGTTCAATTATCGACAGCTTTTCATTACCGCTGGTACAGTTGTGGTTCTTCGCTGCAAATACGAATAATTTCGTAGCAACGTTAAAAAAAAAACGCAGAAAAAAAAGAAACCTTTTTTTCTTTTCAAATTCCTGTCGTTAAAAATCAATTCGAAGCCATTGACTACGCTCAATAATAAATACTCGCAATCAGTAAAATGCGACACCAAGCCCAAGTGAAAAACGTCGGACGATTCTCGAGGGAGCCACCCCCCCCCCCTCGAATATTGGTTTTCTTTACGCTTTACCTTTCAATAAGAATTTCGTGCAACATATTCAAGCTGCCTCCGGCGCGAGTCAAACGCGCTGGCGTATCGATACTGTCGCGGCGTCCAACTCCAAAGTCGGCGAACAGAATGTCTCTGCCCGAGCGTGCCGTGAAATATTCGCGTTGGCTAATAACGCGGCAGATACGATCGTTTCTGGGCTTACACTCGGCCCCCGTTGTCCATGGAGTAGAGAGCTGTGGAACACTTCCGATATTCCGCTCCTGATACATGCTTAACAGTGACTTAATAGTGTCGTAAAACACGATCGAAATTTGCATCGTTCGCGGGGGAATGACGTGATCGTTCGAACGAAGCTTCGTTTCGCGATACGGGACGAGCTTGGATAATTTCTTTTTTTTTTTTGCGATTTATTTCACGCGTTGGGTTATTTTTGAATTAACGAGAGCTGGAATCCGTGGGTCGCGAGATTTAATGTTTAATATTTGAGATTTACAGAGGGTTGTTTCAATTAATATCGTAAATTAATTTCGTTCGATGTGTAGATCCAGTTTCAGAGTATTTTTCATTCGTTGGGTGTTCAGTTGTGAAGCCAGTTTCGATAACGAAGCGAATTACTCAAATCGAGCACAGATCAAAGAGTTTTATTGATGGATATCTTGCGATAATTGTGATACGTTTCTCGATGGGATCGGTCAATTGGCGAAACTTTTTGTTTCATTTCATTCTTGTTGAGAAAAAAATTAAGTTACATCTGTTTTCATTCATATTTGATCAAAGTCCTTAACGAACTATTATTCCAGTATAATCTCCATCGTTATTGACAATCTTCGTCCATCTACCTGACAAACTTCTATTCCCTTTTTTACAAAATGATAGGTACTCTGTTAATAATATCAACATTAGAGCATGGAAATATAGACAAATAAATATAGAAATTATAGAAAATATAGAAAAATATAGAACATAGAGAAAATATAGAAAGATAAATATAAAAATTATAGAATACAGAGAAAATATAGAAAAAATACAAAAATAAATATAGAAATTATAGAAAATATAGAAAAATAAATATAGAAATTATAGAAAATATAGAAAAATAAATATAGAAATTATAGAAAATATAGAAAAATATAGACTACAGAGAAAATATAGAAAATATACAAAAATAAATATAGAAATTATAGAAAATATAGAAAAATATAGAACATAGAGAAAATATAGAAAATAAATATAGAAATTATAGAAAATAGAGAAAAATATAGAATACAGAGAAAATATACAAAAATAAATATAGAAATTATAGAAAATATAGAAAAATATAAAACATAGAGAAAATATAAAAAATAAATATAGAAAAATAAACATAGAAATTATAGAAAAACAAAGAAAATATTCACAATAGGAACTGGCACCAATTACTATCTTATTACCCGATCGTGTAAGCGACACTTAATCACTAATTACAAACACAAGTGTTGACAATGTCGCGAGGAATTCCGAGAGCTCACGTTTGCGTGGATAACACGCGGCACGATAAATTGCACGGACCAGTGGACAAGGAATCGGAGGCGGAAATTAGTCGACGCTCTTTCCCAGAGAGACAACAAAGTAGGTGCACGAGGCTAGGAGAGACCGGTTGGAAAAAGGAAAAGGAGCGCAGTGACCCGGGGTAGATGAAAAAGGGAGGGAGAAAAGGAAGAAGACGTTCGAAGCCGGGCGAAGTTCTCGGCACCGTTAAACGAACTTGCGACTGGCCGTATTTTTTCTCCGGGTCATTTTTCCTTTTAGCCCGGCTACCGCTATCCCTCGTGCTATCCCCGGCCGGGATTCATTGTCGCTGCCGGAAAAAACAAGAACGAAAGAAGAAACAAGAAAGAAAGAAAGGACGGAAGAAAGGAAGAGAGAGAATGGATGGACGAAAAGCGACGAGCGAAACCCCGACACTTTGCGCGCTTTATTTACCGCCGGATTTTCCATTTGTTTCAACGTCAAAATCGTTTCGAATTAACCCTTTCAACGCTGTAAACCTATGCATACATAGCTTCGCTACAAGCTACGAACGCGTATATGGATTTTCACGCAAAATCGTTCAATTTTGGTTATGAAAGCAAATTTATGAATTCGATAACAACGATGCTTACGTACCTTGAAATGAAAACAGAGAGCATATTAAGAATGAATTTTCACACCGAGCACTCGCGAAATGCTTTTCAAAGCTGCTCGTTACGTTTTCATACGCATTTATTGCGCATCTTGTGACAAATTTATGTAGGTGAAAGTTTGGTGGCTAGTTTTGAGGTTGTCAGTGCGTTTACTTTGCTATAATATGTTTGACATTTGTTCTTTGCTTACTGGTGCTGCAGTATTGTTGTAAATACAATTTAAACTTCTTTGCTAAAAGTGACAGTAAATACAGACAGTGAATGTGAATTTCAAACGATGGAACTTCAAAAAAAAAAAAAAAAAAAAAAGAGCATGGAAGTATGTATCGTCGTGTGTAGAAAAAGTAATCAAAACTAAACGGAAGTGAAATACACGGTGAGTACATAATACGTCGGAAGTTGGAACAAACAGAACCAAAATAAAAAAAACACTGTCAATGCGTAAAGTGTGCGCATTGAATTCTGCTTTGAGATTTATCACGCAAAACAAAACTGTTCGCAATTCAAAATATAAAATTCACTAGTTTTAATAACGACGACGTACAAATGTTCAATGAAGCAAACAATCTTGTTTAAAATTATCAAGCTTTTAACTCTGTTGAACTACTAACTCTGTCAAAATTATTATTTTGATTCACCTCAGGTGCGATCAATAAATTCTTCATGAAAACTTCAAACATCCTCAGCCTGGCGGGCGCTTTTTCGTAAGTAGATACAGCCCACAGTACACGAGCTTCGCGTCACATCGACACTAACGTGTCAATCCCCAGATTCAATCGTAGCTAATGTCGACGAAAGAGCTAGAACTAAAACTTCACTTTACGAACTTTTCTCTCTTCTCTCGCGATGCTCGTCGAATGGCGAATCACGTCGAACCTTGTTCTCACTGACGTGGAATGTAACGCAGTAACAAATCGTCGACAAAGTCGAAGGAGATCCGGGGAAAACGAGGCGCGCGGAAACGGATCGCGACCGAAGAGGATGAGAGAGGCATTCCTGATATCCTGGCAGAGAGCCTCCTCGACGACTGTTTATCCATGAAGAAAATTACATGTTTCCGCGAGGGCAACTCGCGTTTCTGGAAACGCGTAGCGGAGCAAACGTAACCGGGGGGGGAACGATCAGATTTTTCAGTAGGAAAAGAGAATCGGAGTCCTGACGTCAGAGAAGCAGCCTCTCGGGCACGGTCGAGTCGTTTTTTAACCTCTTGCCGTGCCACGCACGTCGAGAATTCTCTGTCCCAAATTGCAACATTTTCGTCGTTTTAAGTATGTTTAAATGTAACCCAGGCGAGACAAATGTAGAAAATAGGCTTGAGACCCTAATTTGCAGGAATTTTGATAAAAGATAGTTGTTTATTTGAGGTTAAACAAACGAAAATTTGTTTAACGATGATTATAAAGTGGACGTTTTACACTATTTTCTTAATTGCTGAACTCGCTAGACTCGCAACTCTCAACTCACTCTCTTCTCTCTGATTTGTCGACACTCACTCCCTTCTTCCTCATCTGCACAAAATTCGTCATTCCTGCACACATACACACAAACGCATTCATACCCTTAATATCTTAAACGTTGGGCCTGGAGGGCTAGCCATAAACAATCCCAAGTCCCAGGCCTAACTTTCTCTACAGTTTATGGTACATCACTTGCGACGTCTGCAATTGTTGGACACTGGAGAAAGTTGTGGACCCTTTCCCAGAAATTGCCCATCCCACACAAATGATAAGTTTATTACTTCTTAATCATTTCTACCCAGTGATATCCTATCGACGAGTTCGAGAGAAAAAGAAAGCGACGAATTGTTGTATACGGTTTCGGTCATTCGTTATGGTCCGCGAACCACAGTTTTGCCAAGCGCAAGATGTTAACCCCGCTACATTATTTCACTTTGAAAACAGAGATCGAGCGGCGAAGTAATTTTTTTTTTTCTTTTCTCTCCAAGTATGCGCCTTCAAAGCGTTCAACTGGCGAGAGGGCCACGCAACCACGCTTGCCAGATAGGTCTTCGCCCCTCGCAGAAGCGCGAGGTAATTCGTTGAATAATTTAAGACACAATTTAACCTGAAATGGAACGTTGCTCTGGCCGGAAACTTTCAGCGGCCGTTGCATATGTACATATTCCGGCCATACTTTCGTAAATCCCTTTAACGTCACTTTGAAAAGGGAGGAGGGCTGAAGAAGGAAGAGGAGAGAGAGAGAGAGAGAGAGCATAATCCCGATGGTTGGCTGTTCCAGCGAACGTTCCTTTAAAAGAACTTGTTTTCGCGGGACTCATTCACTCCGTAGAGCGAGATCAACCAATCAGCCAGCTCCGAGAGCTCGCTCCTTACGCAACACGGCCGTTCACGGGCGCAATTACCGTTTTCGTGCGTGGCTGGCACGGTTGCGAGTGTATTTATATCTGATAAAACGCGCGCGCGCGCGGTGGACATTCACGTGAAACCAGGCAGAAACCCAGGCGCGCACGCACAATCAAGCGCGCGAACAAAGCGAAACGAATTCTGCGACGGGACAGTGGAAAGAGAGGAAAAAAGGAGAAAAGGGAAACAATGGTGGATGTTAGGCGAAGCACGCGTCTTCGACAGCTGACGCTGAAGGATTAAAGAGCAGAGAGCGAGGCGAAACGAGGTTGTGCAACCTCGAGGGAGGTAGGAGAGAGCGGAGGGGCGTGAGCAGAACTCATTGAACAAACGACGCGTCAGTGTGAATGACCTTGCCGCCGCTTATTGCTCGCCAGTCCAGCAAGGCTTGACGGCGGATATGCAAATCCCGCTCGTAGCCTGTCCTTCCGTCCCGCTTCCTCCGCCCCTCGATTTTTCTGCGCGCGGCCACACGCTGCAAACCCGTTTCCACGCGGAACTGGCGCTCGCTGAAACTCGTAGACTCGCACTCTACGCGCGTTCTGGCCACTGGCTGCGTTTATCTATCTGCGTGCGACGGCATCATCTCGAATCACCTCGTTCGTCGGCCTGAAACGCCGACATGAAGCTTGTACCTCTGCGAAGCCTCGTAAAGGGGAGTAGCTCTGGTATATTTATGGCAGTTGTTCCAACGAAGAAGAAGGCAACGAGGTTTTTGCGGTCATCGCTTCCTGTTTGTAGTTTCTTTGGAACTGCATGTTTGTGTCCCGGGAACTCGCGAGTGTCTTTGACGATTTAGAGAGCTTGCGACCAACTGTACCATAGTTTGGTAGATTGAATCAATGCATTGAAGCAACTTTCGACACATGAAAAAAAAAAAAAAAAAAAAGAAAGAAAAGAAACCTACCGTCTCAAAGAAGAAACTTCCCGACAAACTCGACGCATTCCATTATTTCTTTCGCGGACTCGAAATCGAAAGCGAGTGGGAGAGGAGTTGGCGAATACACGTACACATGGTTATACGTGTGTATAGGTGGTCGTAGCACGTTCCAGCGGGGGCAACACACGTGCACACGCAGGCACGTTCTCGCCGAAAGCGGGACCTACGCAGGCGCGTTTTCATTCACGCGCGCCGCTCGTGAATGGCACGGGACCGTGGGCGGACGTCCGTGGCCCGAGAGTCTGCACACGACCCGACGACTCTCAGCCTCTCTCTGCCTCGCATCTTTTTCCATGAATGAATTTACACCGCGTACGTCGAGCTTCGTCCCTCCGTACGTCTGTTCGTTTCTCAACCTTTGTCCGTTATTGCCTGTTACACCTTGATCCCGACGACAGAACGTCCCGGTTCTTCCGTTCCCTTTCGTCCTCCCCGTGTTTTCTGCTCGTATACGTTGTATACCGTTGTATACCGTCGAAATTCTCTTGAATTACGAGAGGACGGGATTTCATTTGGCCAGTAAAATTTGACCGACTCGGCTGGTATCATAAATTCAATTACTCGCGTGTAAATCTAGCTGACAGCTGGATTACTGGCAATTATGATACAACGAACCGAGGCGTAACGTTCGGTGTTGCGTGACACGATGAAATAGTGTAATACAAAAGTGGCGCAATTCATGGTTTTTTGGCCACGCTTGAAGCAAGTTTTGATAGTAAATAAAAAGAAACATGTAAAGATGTAAAAATATTGAATGTGACATATTGTCACGATCAATTTCCCTTGGTTTTTTAAAAGCAAAATTTGATACACTTGCTCCTGCTCCAAGTGACGTTGATTTGATAAATTTTTGAAAGATCCTACCTCCCGAAACTTTTCCAACCATCAGAAAGTTTGCACAAAAATATACATACATACCTATTTGGAATATACCTATATAGAAGCAAACTCTCCTTCACGAAATTAATTAAGAATAAGCACGAGAGAATCTAAAACAACCGATAACAATTTAAAGAATTCGATGATTCTCACTACAACAGAGTTAACGCCAGACATAAATAATTTGGTCAAGAGCAAACGTAGAGCCTCGTATTAAATCCCATTAAAAAGTAAGTTATTTTATTTGTTATTTTTCTAATGTCCGTCTTATATGTTTACTACCTATAAACACGTTTTTGTTGTTAAAATAATCCAATAGAGCATATCAAAGCTCATACTTGAGAAAAAATTGATAGGATGCAAAAGTTTGGCCACACCTGGTATAATATCTGAAGAAATATCTAAGGTAGAAGCTACAACAACGACACGAAAAGAATAACAGAGGTTATTCCTGGGGGGCAGAATCAATTTGATCGTGATTCAATTGAAATGACTCACGAAAGTTCGTGAAATGGTGGAGGAAAGTACATACGTATCATACTATTATCTCCTACATCTATACTGTACTTGTTCCAGCAAACCCGCAATGTACATTGATGATTGCTCTAAACGACATTACACAATCGCAAACGTAATGCTAAGTGGCACTTGGACAAGATGATTATTACCAATGCTACACCGTTTCATTTGAAATGATACTTTACTCGCTACTTTGTAAATAAATTAATGCGGTAGATGATGCAAAGTAACTTCCGAACGCACAAGTATCGTACTGTTTCGTAGAACTAAACCCCGAAATTTCAACAGTCGCGGTGAAGTTTGAAATACAGAGTTATTCTATCCGCGAAAGAGTTAATCGAACCATTAATACGAATTGTTTTCTAGAAAAACACGTTCGCGAAAGAACTTTCGTACCCGCGTTTGAAACGATAAACAATAATACGAAACCCACATCCTCGACAAAGAAGATTTCCCAATTTGTGATTTGTGCAAAGTCTAATGTCAGTGGAACATGTATTATTGTCCAGCAAGAAATATAACAGACATCAACTGAACATAATACAGTTTCCAAGACAGTCTTACCTTTATAATAAATTGTAAGGTTTTGTTTCCAAGACCCTAATAACCCATAAAATATAATTGTGCGACTATAAATAATTAAAAAAAAAAAAAAGAAAAATATTCGCACAGGTAGACAGATTTTCTTATCGTCCACAAGGACGAAAAGACTTTGGAAAAACAGATGAGAATGGAAAAACGCTCGAAACTCTTTTCTGCGAAATTTACGTAGAAATACGAGCTTATATTAATAGACTTTCCAAGACAGTCTAACCTTTATAACAAATTGTAAGATTTAACTCCAAGTCGCTAATGACACACGCAAGTGGTTGATGCGACTCTAAATAACGAAAATTAAAAAAAATATATATATACATATATATATACGTGGAACAGAAACTCAGAAAAGGGGGAACGAAATTATTTCTAAAAGTCTCACAAACTTGGATATTTTCATATCCGAAGGTGTAGCATGCGCCAATGTACACAGGTATGGAGAGAAGTATCGGTCCTACTACGCAAACACGGTCGAAAGCACAGATTTTCATGGACGTGGAACGTTTCAGTGTGATTTGTTCGTGCCGAAGCCGTGGCTAGAAATCGGGATTGGATCCTTCTCCCGAGGGGTCTCGCGAGAACGCGTGATCCGCAACGGCACGGCGAAACTTGCCGCCGATTTACGACGCTTTATGGAAAATCCGCGGCAGAAGGGACGCCTGTTGTTACGCCGCGTGCCGTAAACAATCCGCCTATGATGTATCTATCGCGAAAGTTTCGATGGAAACGCCGCGAAACTTCCATCCAATTTTGTCCACGCTGGCTCGCCCCGCGTATATCCATTTATGCGTCCCGTCGATACCGGGGGGCCCACGAGTTTCACCGTCATCCGGTGTCATCGATCATTTGTTCGGGACCGCGGGGTTAGCGGGTTGTCGAGACTTTAATGGAAGGGACGGCGGTGTGTCCCTCCTGGGAATAAGAAACGAAGTGAATCGACGCAACGACGACCGGCGTCGTCTGTCAGAAAGTTATGCGCGTCGCTCCGGCTTTCCCTTCAATTTTTTTTCATCAATTTCACCCGCAAGAACCTCTCTATTCTCGAGATTACCGTGGGTATTTCAATCCGGCGTCGATTTCTTTTTTTTCTTGCAGCGCTTGTTGCCTCTTCGTTCCGTATCTTGACCGACTTTGGACGTCGAAGCACGCTTCTTCGAGCTTTTAGGTTTCAAGCTTAATCAAGCTCCTCTAGTTCGATATCATGACTCAGAATCTCTTTTTACGATCCTGATTGTAGCGTAGTTCAAGGATATTCAAGGAATGTAATATATTGATTGAATAGATATGATATTAATAATTGTTAAGGACAGTCCATGACTGGTGTTGATCGTGCAACTCTGCGTATATTCCTTGAAGTTTGAAAGTTCATCCAATGACGTGGGAAACGAATAACTATGGTCGATGTGTATGGAATCGTGTAATAAGTCTGATGGCTTCTACTAGATTTTCTGCTGGAATCGAAATGTAAAAAATTACTACCGATTTACCATCTTGATATTCTGCTGATTACTGCCGTTGAATAATATTTAAAATACTCCTGTTATGTTCAAAAACACTGCCGTTGAATACTGTTAAATACTATTTTGACTATCCCAATTTCCTCAAAATCCTCAGAACGAGCCTTGAATCACTCTTTCCAGAGGAAAGATTACTCTTCCTAACTCTGGGAAGAATGATTCACTGTATGATGATGGACTCATTGTAGATGAGTTAAGACCAATCAGGAAGTAGGGGGGAAGATTTCCAAAATTTCCCATCGTCACTTACAAGAATGACTGGTAGTAGGATGGTATTTCTGGAAACTATTTGTCTTCTGAAAACTATCCCGTTGTCTGGAGCTGGCTAACTGGCGGCCCTTGCCCCTACTTTCCCAGCGCTATCCCCTCCACTCTTGATTCTCCTACTAAGCAAGAGGGATCGACTCAGTGGAGTGGGTAGCGCTAGCGATCAGGAAAATAAAAACAAAGGCTCTGGTAGAATCTTTCGAGTACGCGTGTGTTTGCTGTGACGTGGCAACCCTATGGCGCGGAAGATCTCGTCGCACTTGAGATTGCTGGTTCGGAGTTTTCCAAGTGGTCAAATATGGTTTAGAAATTCCTGATTGGAACGCATCCATATCACAGTCATTACCCTTAACATTCTTATTTCACCTCGCGAGCTTGTTCCCTGCGTATCGACAAGTGCGCACAGGTCAAAAAAGAAATCCAAGAACAAAATTCCTTAATGAGTCAAGCATGGACTTCAGTCTCGCGAGGAGCGGATGATACTGGCAACATTGCCAGTCAGACGCTGTTGAATTGTATCGTTGCTTAAACATCATTAGATGCAATAAGCAACAGCTTGAAGAAGCACGCATGAACGAGCAAAGGCTCGAAAAGCTGAAAATTCGAAACACTGGTGTCTCTCTGCCCCGTGGTTTCAGAGTAAGAGGATCCGGATGATCCGATCCCAGGGGGAGAACGGCGAGGATCCCTCACGCGAGGGGTTGGCTTATCGATATTACGTAACGTCCTCGTCGACGAGTAATGACAAACTGCTCCGTTGAGAGTTACCTTAGTCGGAAGATCAACGCGTCCTATCCCGACCCTCTTCTTCCCGCTCCTCTTGCAGACAGTGCATAAAGACGTCACTCCCGCGTCTAGGGAGAGGCTGTCGCGTCGAAAAGGCTGTCTCTGCTCGGTCACCGTGTTCTTCGTTAAAGTGGTCGGACTGGTATCATCGTTGCACAATGTCCTGCTTGCCCTGGCAAACCTGCCATGTAATGAAACCTCGCGAGACGGAAGAGGAACCTGGAAGAGGAAGACGGATAAAGAGTAAGAGAGGGCAGCGTAACGCGACCGTGGAATTAAAGACAAAGAGAGAGAGAAAGAGAGAGAGAGAGAGAGAGAGAGAGAGAGAGAATAGCTCACGGGACAAGTATCAAAGCAAGTAATTGCAATTTGCAGTTTAGTTCGGCACGCTGGCAGACTTTAGTAATTAAGACGTGGATGCAAAAGGGGGAGGATGCAAGTTGAAATAAATCGTTCCGCCGCGACAAGGGACGAACGAAGATGCGCTCGATCCTCGACGAAGCTGAGCGTGTAATGAAAACTGCCGACTGCCCCTCGGGTCGCCGACGTGAAAGGAGAATTCTGACCCTTCCGGCAAACGAGAGGGACAGCCGAAAGGAGAAATTGTTTCTTTCCGGCGATCTCGTCGAAGAGGAAATTATTAGAAACTTCTCGATTCCAATTTTTTAATTTCAACGCTTCCATCAGGACTGGCACAATACAGGTATGAAAGAGAATTGTTGAATTTACATTTCTGTACACGTCGATCGAAAGCTAGAAAGATATTTCTCGATTGGATCAGCGTCATCTCTCTCTCTCTCTCTCTCTCTCTTTCTCTTTCTCTCTCTTGACAGAGCGCGGCTGATAACAGACAAATCGAAACGCAATGTGTAGCGCGACGCGATTACCGTGTGACGTTGTCGAAACGTCGGAAGGAAAATCGGCGTAAACGATATACGGACGAGGCCGGTCTCTCGTTCGCCGGAAGTGGTGTTCGAGCAGGGCCTAGCCCAGGGATCCCCGACAGCTCAAATTCCCAGCGCCGAGAGACGGGCTTCCGTCGAGTTTTCGTTCGTTAAATTAAACATTCACTCGGATGAAGCGATGAAATAGAAAACCCGCGACACGGTAAACGGGTTAGTGTCGAAACGTCTTTCACCGATCGAGAAGACGAGACACGAACGATCGACGATCTTCCGAGCGATCAGCGAAAAGCTTCCCCGTGGAACCGCGTTGACAACAAGAACGCGTGAAACTGAAAGATGGAGAGAAATTAGCCGAGGTAATTAAAGGCGATTGACGGACCCCATGGGGGTTGAAATTCGACGCGATTTGCGCGTATCTTTTACGTACGCCGCTTTCACTGCCGTTTTCAAAGCGCATGTGGCAGCGTGAACAGCGTGTCGACTGGGGAATTATCGTGGAATGTGTTTTGCCAGCGTGTGTGTGTGTGTGTGTGTGTGTGTGTGTGTGTGTGTGTGTAGCTCTTACGAGCGGACGAAAGGTAGTTGTTCCATGGGAAAATTTTCTGAATGGCAATTCGCGTCCCGGATAGAAACATGGGTGATATTCGTGTAGATATACTGCTGTTAGATTGCGCATTGCGTAACTTTAAATTTGCCAACAAGTAGTTACCAACTGAATGTTACTTGACTTTTCTATGCACGGCGGACGATTAGCGACTCTGATTAGATTTTATTTTACGTTTCTCGTGCTACGTTTAAAATACTCGGACAAGCAGATAATATTCCGTTTTACTATTATAACTGCGTTAATCCAACGAGTTATTAACAGCTACACTGATTTGTAAAAGCGCAATAAGGCGATACAAATCAGAGAGAAAGTGCATGCAGAGATACTCAGAGATACTTGAAACAAGTCTTTTAAACTTGTAAAATTGCACTGGCTCTGAATCGAGTCGAAAAATTTTAACGTGTTACGAGAAATTACCAGAACACGTTGGGCCATGAAATAACAGAGCTAGTCACTTCTCTGATTATATAATTTGACGAGTGTTGCACTTTAGTCGATTATCAAAAAAAGTAAGCTCTTGCAATTTACAAACGTCTCGAAATTCCGAGAGAACGTTTCCTCAGCGAAATCTGGCCACTTTTGGGTGAATAAAAGGTTCCAAGAGGCTGTCGTCCAAGAGGGGGTGTAAAAATCGAAAGGAGAAAAAATACACGAGAAACGAGTGGAGCAACCGCGGTAAACAGTCGACGATGTAGCTGTTGGCCAATGGGTTGACCGCAAACTGCACGGATGAACGTCGTTTCCCTCGGCGGCGAGCTCGTCAGCAGTTACGCGTCTGCCTGCCATTTTTCTAGATGATAAGGATGATGCCGCGGGTCGGTCGACGAGCATCGGTGGAAACGAAATTGTCGGGAAAATGATGGGAACCCGCGAAGCTGGTTGCGGTCGCAGGTTGCATCTCTTCTCAGTCTGCACGATTCTTTCTGGTAGCTTCGGTCCACAAATATTGCTGAAAATATCTAGGTATTCGTGAACAAACTTCTGACTTTCTGGTAATTTCACACTGTCTTTTTTTTAAAAACATTTTTAGTTTTCACGGTCAAAGTTATAAAAATAAGAATCAATAGAGGCAGCACATTTCGATCAAGCGCCCATGCGTCGCTTTCCAAATTTTCCATCTTCTCTACTTTCCTTTCCTGACGTTTCTATCAAATTTCCAAATGTATCTCGAAATGTTTCGTCGCAATCGTTTCATCGCATCGAGTCGAATCTAATTATTGTAACTCCCATCCAACGGGCAAGTCGTAAACGCGACGTTAACGTGCAACAGACGCGTAGAACGCTGTACATCTCCCGTGCCATTTACCTTGTTCCACGTTCACCTGCTACCAGCTTGTATTCTCAACTTGATTGTCGATGCCTCTAAATCAACGTAGTTTCCCGTTCCTCGAATTAGCCATCAGGCATCGTGAGGATGAGACAACGACTTTCAACATCCATCTCCTTCTCTCTCCTCTTTATCCCCGGTTTCGTTGTTAATTCAGTCCAGATCCAGTTAAACGTCGAAAGACGACGGAAAATTTAGCGTCGTCTCGCGAAACTAGTGGCTCTTAAATTACGTTGGATTTATCAGACGCTGTTCAAAAATTACGCTGGATTCAACATCGCGTAAACGGCTTGAATTCGAGACCTGAGAGTCTAACGAATCGATCTGCAATTATCTGAGTTATTTACGGCCAAGCTACTCTCGTCGTTGTTGTTATTATATTAAATGTAATTTTCGATGGCAATCGAAATACTTGAAGAATCCTTTTTACTCCTCCTCTTCGTTCGATCCGATCTTTCTGTTAAACGCGCGAATTCGTCAAGCGTGTAATTAAAGCGGCACTATTGTACACCTTGATGCCATAGCATTCTCGTGACGAGAAGTTACAAAGCAGAGGTTCGCATTCTGTGTACGCGAAACTACAGCTGTAGACTAAACGTCTTCGTTTTGTGGCCGATCGGTTGAAAATTTCCATCTTTCGAACTTTGACAATCGCGTCCTATACTCAGTAAATTCAAATTAGCTCGAGACCGGCTATTGGTTTCTCATCTGTCATGCGTTACACTTTCGATGCAATGAAATTACGGGAGAACAGAAACGGAGGTTAATTTGTGTCGAAGTTCAAAGGAAACAACGTACGAAGCAAGACGTTTCTTCTGTTTCCTACGTTGTTGCGCATTCCACTTTTGTCCTTCTGCATATTCGACTGAAATTCAGATTACAACTATAATATTATCTTACACAGAGCGAATAGAATATTCACGTAATGCAATAGTTTCAAAGTTGTAAACGAAATTTTGTTGTTTCGGTTGAAATCGACTTGTGAAAGAGTTAGAACGTATCCGAGAATCTTTGAAAGAGTAATTCTTTGATACGAAGATGTCAAGCTTCATAGAAATGGAAGAAGGATACGTAGAGAATCTCCTATAATGAGAAAAAGAGGAAATTATACACCAGCATTATTTTTCAACCATTTATAACTTTGTAACTGTTTTAATTTTACTACCCATGTTTATCAGAACTTCTTTTCATGTTCCGACGAGTACTATCCCACAAGTTGTGTACTCTTTCTTTCCATTCACCGTGTATAAGATGGAAAGCAAATTACAGGACTGTTCAATTTTGCAACTCTAGCACTCGTTGCAAATGTTGGATGACCAACCCAGACAACATTGGATCTATGCAAATACTGACAACGAGCTAGCAACAGTCCACATAAAAGTGGATAGTTAGTCATAAGGGCAAGATCCAGTTTCCTTGGTCATCTATGCTCTTTCCCCTTCCACTTGAGGATGATAACCAAATATATATAAGGACGTGTTTTAGAATAGAATACAGAGAGACAGAATACTGTAGACAGAATACAGAAAAACAGTAGAGTACAGAATACCATAGCATAGCTTAGCATCATTCCATATCGTTAAGAGCTTAGCTTAGCATATATCATTCTATATCATCCTACATCATACACGACCACGATTGTAACAAGGAATAAACTCTTCGAAATTGTAAGTGTGTTGACTCCATTACACAAATCTCACTATAGTTCACTACAAGCGCAAAGTTATTCGTCCCTTGAAACAAGAGTTAGTAACGTGGTGACTGAACAGACGATCTCCAGCGATTTTTGTTGCCGGTGGAGGTCGATTTTGGCAGACGTTTAACGAAGTGACGCGAAGTTACGCAGACGCGCGGCCACCACTCGACGGAGTGGTATATGCACTTAGTTCGGACGAAATTAAGAGCATCATCGTTTTAATTAAAATTCCTCCTCACCCCTTGGTTGCGGAACGCTATCAGTTTATGCAAATTTCGTTGATAAATGGCCCGACCCGATACACGATGAAGTTCGCCCGGGTTATCTCGATTCTCGCGACTCTAGCTCCACTAGGTCGCACTTTTAAACGCCGCTCGGTCGCAAAACTTTCGTCGAACCCCTATTTGTGTGGCTGGTTGCATCCCTGTTGCGTTTTATCGCGAAATCGGTTTTTCTACGCAGTTGCGAAATACGAATCGGAGATACGCAAGATACACAGTCTGTTTAATAAGAACGCGCACGCCATTTCTCTGAAAAAGGATATTCTTTTTGTACAGATCGAAAAGTATAGCTAAGATACTATCACGCACTCAGTTAACCTCTTTGGTTACTTTCATACGTGTCGCATACGGCACAAGTCAATCGCGACCTGCATCGAAAAAGACGAAATTTTTCGTCAGCGTGCATTTCTCAGAAAGTACTATAATCAAAACACTGACACTTACGTCGTTTTTATTATTAATTTATCACCCCACACTTTTCATTTTATATTGATTTTATATTAATGAAAAAATTTGAACTTCATATTAAACGAAATAACTGTGAAATAATCACGTTCAAATAACATATGACTAATCGAAGATGTAATTGTTGAATTAAAATTCACCTAGTATTCTTTTGTTGTCAA
This sequence comes from Tetragonisca angustula, assembly GCA_036937485.2. Classification (NCBI taxonomy): domain Eukaryota; kingdom Metazoa; phylum Arthropoda; class Insecta; order Hymenoptera; family Apidae; genus Tetragonisca; species Tetragonisca angustula. The sequence continues at coordinate 155,836 of JAWNGG020000333.1, read as the reverse complement.
TTACCGTCAATAACATTTTAGTCGTATTCGAGACTGATACGAAGGTCTCGTCACTGGTGGTGGAGAGTGGACACACCATTAACTGAGTGCGTGTAATAGTACTTTAGTACTATACTTTCGATCTGTGCAAATTTTTTTTTCACAAAAAGAATAGAGAGAGATCGTTTCGCAAAGCGTCGCGGTTGTTCGAGTAAATTTCACTCGGTAATAGCGCGTTACAGGAAAAAAGAGAGAGAGAGAGAGAGAAAGAGAGAAAAAAGAAAAGAATAGGAGAATGTTGCGTAACGAGTGTTCGAGATCTCGTCTGGTGCTGAAAGTAGCAAACTGCGAGAGATGGATGGAGAGAAAGGGGGAAACTTTGGACTATTACGTAATTCCGTGTCTGGTAGGATTTCGAGCGGGAGAATTATGAAGTTACCACGGGAATGACGTGTCGGGAGAAAGTTAACTCTCGTTTACGATCTCGTTTACGTTTCGATAAATTGATTTCCGTTGTCGCGGTGCCGGCAAAAGGATCGTCCGATCGCAGCGGAATTTTCTAGTTTCGAGGCTCCTCGAAGTCCGAACGTGCGCGCCGCGACGTAAATGCAAACGAGCCAGAGGGGCCATAAATTGAATCGCGTCGAGTAAATAACGCAATCCGCGAGATCACTCGCTCGGGGGACTCGGAGTTTTATTAAAACCGGCGACTTCATTCCGCTTCTTATAGGCGCTTATTTTCTCGTTTCGCGTTTCATTCCGGCCGCGCCGCTAATACCCCGGGCCAAAAACGCGGGGCCATTAAAATAATATACAATCCCGCGGAACGATAGGGCGAGGCGCGGCATCTAATAAAAACAATCGCACGGTAAAAACGCAAGGAGAGCGGTCGGCCGCTATAAACCGGGCGCCGAAAAACTCGCGGCCTGGTTTCGCCTCGTCACTTGGCCCGAAACCGTTCCATTTCTCGACCGACGAACAAAGAAAGAAAAAAGAAAAAAGAAAGAAGAAGAAGAAGAAGAAAAGAAAACAACGAGCTCGCTCTGCGCCGCCCGATAACGTAAATGCAAAGACTAAAAGCGCGTGTTCCTGTCCACGTGTCCATGAGCATAAGTTTCTGATAGGCCTATCGGCGCGGTCGATCCTGGGTTCGCGTCATTCCGCTATGCAAGTCTCGTGTTCGCGAAGCTGGCTTTTTAAGTGCCGCGTAATTCAGTCTGCGACCCTTCGCAACTGCCATCCTCCTTCCCGTTTCTCTCTTCTTTCCATCCAATTTCCTGTCGTCCTCGCGAAATTTTTTCCAGACCTTTCAACACCACTTTACACGGCTGTCGATTGTTACAAGTATTATAATTATTACGATCGAACTGACAACAAAGGACAAAGAATAAAAATAAAAATAACAGTAGCACAACTGTAGCACAGTGCTGATATCGATAGCAATCGTAACGAGTAATAACGTTAATTAAAAAAAAAAAACAGTATGATACACTGATTAACTAATACTTGATTGTTGGTTAAATAATAGTTTAAATAGTAGAATAGAAATAATTATCTAAATAATAGTTTTAATAATAATAGTAGTAATAATAAATTTGTTAATAATATAATAATAATTTTAATAATATTATAGATAATAATTTCATTAATATTCATAATATAAATATAATTATGGTTAAATTATGAATTAAATTAATATTTTATATAAAATTTATTTAAATTAATTAAAAGTTGTGAGAAATTTATATCAAAATTCCAGAGTGATGATTAAAACACAAGTAAGGTATTGAAAGATGTCAGAGAAGCAATGAAAAAGTCCTGCAGCGACGTTGAGAATTCCTATAGAAATCTATCCAATTTAACATTTGTTAGCACCTGCGTGACAAATTCTGACTATTGTATCACTACTGTCAAACTTACAATTAGTTTTACATATAAAACAACAGCTGACTATCTAACGTGACAGGATTGTACATAAATTAAAGTTTAATTAACTAACAAAACGAGGACGATCTATCTCCCGATTAAGATCAATTTATTTCAAATAATAAAAGCTAACTCGCTGAAATTGTACGAAATGTTTTGTACGTTCAACGTACGTGGCTTCTGCGATTTTCACGCGTACCAGATCACCGTGACGATCAAACGTAGCGAAACTTACACGACCTTTGAAGATTGAACATAAGGAATCGCGATTCTCGGTACGTGTCCTCTGTGAAAAACAGAGATCCGGTTGCGTAATCGTCCCCTTAAAATGGCCAGGGGACTTTCGAGAAAGGGAGGCACAATTTGTCTCGTACGAAATATTTTCTTTTTTTTTCCCAAGGCTCGATCGACCGACTGATAAACGGGCAAGATTCGCTCTGAACCAGATCGTGTACATGCGCGCGGGATGATTTATCGCGGAGACGTGCCACTTAAATCGTTTCTTTTCGAGGGAAGGCGAACGCTGCAACATAATCGATTACTGGCCCCCGTATCGGTGCGATTTTGTTTTCGGTGCAACTCTCGGCGAGCGGTTAAATGAATCTCTGTGAATTATGGAGCGGCGTTTGATGGGACGATTGGGCCGAAAGTGCGTGTACGTTCAGTGCTGCTTTTAGTGTCATTCAAATTTTTATCTCCAAGTATATTTTGCGACGATACGCTAAATATTCGCACGGATGGGAACTCGCGAGTCAAAATTGTTCTACATCGTGTGCAGAGTGAATATATGTTAGTCTGTAAAAAAAATTTCTCTCTGAATATACAACGGAGAGCACAACTGTGACAGCTGTTTTACTTTGTTTTTATATTTTTCACTGAAATGGAAAATTTATACTAATAAAAATTTCGTCTAAAAAAGGTCACATATGTAAGATCTTAGGCAAATTTCGATAATAGCGAGTTTGTTTTTTTCAAAGATGACTTTACATCGTGCGATGGATTAGAAAAATTGAAAAAATTCAAACGTAGGTGAAAATATTGAAAAATTTTATTCGTAATTTGTATCTGCAATTATTTTGAAAATTAAAGTCTCCTGTTCACAACGAGCTCTTAAAACTCGCCCTACGGTTTTTCTTTTCATCATTTTATTAAGCGTTGAATATTAAGTTAAATAACAAAACTTCAAGAAATCCTAACAATTAACCCTAATGTTAAAAGTACAATAAAATGGTGAAAAGAAAATTACATTACGAGTTTTAAGAACTGCAACGGCAGAATTTCAATTTTCAAGGTAATGATGAATCTAGTTGTAAAAACAAACTTTTTATATTTTCTTACAACTTTCACGAAAAAAGCCTGTTAAAACTTTAGTTCGATGCTTTAAAGTGAGACCACAATCTATATGATCATTTTTACAAAGTTACAGTCGTCGACAATGTTTCATTATGCTTCAATATTTTATTATGCTATTATGCATTGGAATTACGTTGTACGTTACGGTCAATAAAAAAAAAAAAAAACTAGTGACCGAGCAAAGTTATATAACGAACCGAATAGAACATTCTGTTATTATTAAAAAAGAAATCCAAAGATTGAGTGGCGAGACCAGCGATTAATGAAAGTGCTAATTAAAATTGATCAGGTAGCTCGATCGGAACAAGATTTATTAATCAAGCCTACATTGATAGAATTATTGCCTACCGGTAATTTATTGTCGTTGAAAAAGATCGCTGGAAGCGACTCTCGAACCACGATCTCAGATGAAAAAGAAAAGAAAGAAATACTCCAATCGGAACTACTCTCCGTTCAGATGTTGATTTATTATCTGTTTATATCTAGCGTTATCGGCGAGCGATATCAATTGGCGTTAGGCGTAACTCGACGACAAGTATGCAAAAAGGCGATGGATACCGCAAGCACGGGGTCGATTTTTCGAAAAAAATCCGGATTCTGGTGTGTGTAATCTAAAATGCAAAGCGCACATTGAAAAAACTGGTTCCCCCAGCCGTCGAACAACGCGGTTCCACTTATAATTACACGCATGATATATCGCGCGTTCAGGGCAGCCAGGCTCAACAACGCTCAACAACGTGATCCGGCTAGCTCGATTCTCTTGATATATTCTTGATACGCTTTCGTAATCTCTCGATCGGCGTCCTATTTTTTTTTTCCTTGAAAATTTCTCTTATTTCGTTCACGCTGAATTTTTCGTTCCATATTCGAGTGTGACTTTGGACAAATTACAAGCGAGCAGCCAGATGAACGTTAACCGATCACGATTGATGTCTGACCATCGTAAACATCGCGCGACTTATCATTGAAAAAAAATGCAATCTCGAATCCGTCCAAGACGCTTAGATGCAAAAAGGACACCACTCGTGCCCTTGCCGTGGTGGTTTCTGAATTATTCATAGGGTTTTAATACGAAGTGTACGCCTCCGTTTCGTCGATTTCCATTAAATTGCGATACTTTCATTTCGTTTCGTTAGCCAGACACCGCTCGTTCCTTCGTTCACGAGGCAACCGGTTTCCCTGCGCCAGACCAGATACGTATCCTGACTTCCTGTAATTGAGGAATTTCTTACTGCGACCGGATACGAACGGATTTCCGTGGTTCGACCACCCGTTGCAAACATCAAAGCCATCTCCTAACACGTTGATCGCCGCATCACCTGTATCTGAGTGACAGTCGAGTTCCAATCTTGAAACGAGAAATATTTAGTAGATAATGGAAGAAATGTTTAATGGATGATATTATAGTAGAAAAATGAGTTTTTAACAGCAAATCATTTTCAAATTAAGCAAATTGAATTCTACGTAATAATAATATGGATGAATTTTTGAATTATTTCGAAGTAATCGTAGCTACATTATTTGCACATCAAAAATACCTAATATTGTAATAGTTATTTATGATATGTTGAAAAAACATTATTGGTATTTAGGGGTCTTGTTGCAAATCCTCTGAAATCAATTCTCAAATTTCTAGTCTGGCTAACTGGCGGCCTGTGGCTATCCCCTCCACTATATCAGTGGAAGAGTGGGGGGTCGTGCACGACGAGAAAATTTCAATGTAGTGGAGAGATCGATGCAGTGGGATAGGGCCAGCAATCAGGAAAGTGGGGGCAAGAACTTTGTATCTTTGATTTGAGAGATACAAAAAATCCGTAGAAACTTTTAATTTGACAAGGCAGCTGAACGTACTGAAGTGTGTATGTCTCAACAGAAAGAATAAAAAACAAAAACATAAAAAAGAAGAATAAAACATTTTTAAAAAGGTTTAAAAACAGTACCTAAGGACTCGTGGTTTTAAAAACCTACTCGATTTGCGCTCGGCGATCAACGTCTTAAAGAGATTCGTGGTTCAATCCAGAGTCGTGTCCCTTTACCGTTCGAATCGAACGAATTTCATACTCGAAATTGAGAAAATCGTTCGATGACAAGGTAAAATTTCCACAAGGTTGAAATTTTGATCGGGAGACGTTCCAACACAATGATAAATTCGTTCAGGTTACCGTTCGATGTAAGATATTCCGATTTGTTAGAGGAGCTGAAAATTGGTGAAGTTAGGTTGAGCGTAGATATCGGAAATGGAAAGATATTCGGTTCTGTCAGCGGTTGCCGGATGGATCGAGAATCGATTCCAGGAGGGTGCAGGGGGGATCGGTGGAATGCGAACTGCTCAGTTGGGAAATTCCACGTGGAAAGGACGTGTAGAATTTCTAATAACAGAATGTAGAACTTGAGAAATTTGGTGTAATAGGTCACTGATTCCAAGGCGAACTTATCGTTCGAAAATAGAGCGAGAAAGGATTTTACTTGTTCTTGTGTCTAGAGAAAGTTTTGCATCGTTGAACAGCGGAATACGTAAATAAATGCATGCTGATCAAGAAAGAAACAATCGCGCGATTTCAAGTGGAACAAGCGTCGAACAATGCTACGACACGTCGTAGAAACTGCAGAGAGATCGACAAGTGAAAAATATCTTTTCTCTAGGGATTTAAACCAATTATTTTTAAATTCTTAGGACTTGAATCCGAAACTTTGCAACATACAACTCTCGAAACTTGAAATGCTAATTTTACTTTACAGGAGGAATTTTTATTGGCCATCGTTAAACAAAATACAAACAAAAATATGTCACAAAAGAGAAAAAAAATCAAATCCAGATTCTCGCTTGAGAACTCTTTCTGGATCTGATCTGCTTCTTTCCTTTCGTCTACCATACATATATACTTCAAAAATCTTTCAAAATATACAGCATCGATGGAGATATCTTCTTTTTTTTTTATAATTTCCATAGGTTTGACCATTTTATAGTACCATCAGAAACAAAAACCATCGAAGCGTTTCGCGTCGAACATTCGAGACACGCATGATCAAACGATTGTATTCTACTGATTTTATATCGTTCTTTTATCTGAGTTTCAATCGTTTCGAATCACGAAGCTTCGAATTCTTAAAATCGAAACTTTCTTGGATTCCGAGAGAGCTGCTCTTCTCCGCTACGCGGAAAACGTTTTTCCCTCGTGTTTTTTGATTACCCCGAAGCCTTTTCGCCCGACTACATATGCGACGTCGGTAACACGAGTCGCCCAGTCGCCAACTATGTGGAAAACACGGGATTTTTACGGGCGGAACGTCGCGTTAACCAACGCAACGCGCAGGTTAATCTTACGTTTCAGAGACGAATACCCGTTGGTGTACGTTGCGTGCAGCTTGTAACGCGAGCACAGACCTGAAAGATCATCCGATTAAGAGTAGCGAGCTACGATCGGAGACCGCGATACTTCACCACGGCTCGCAGGATATGGGACGACGTGGGCACACGGACACGCGTGCACACGCGCGCGCAGAAACACGAGTGGCGATCCTTGCACAGAACGGTGTCAAGTATTCCCCCATCCCTCCCCATCGTGGATTAACGATCGACTGACAAATCAAATTTATTGCGAGATTTCGTTGCGAACTCGCGTGATGCTCGAAGGTTTCCACCGTTCGCATGTAAATTGAAAGAGATCCACCTGTCGAGTAATCGAGTAATCGACAACTCGGATCTGCTATTTAACGTTTAACCGGATCGAGTGTTGCAGCGCGATTTGCACTTTGGGGAAGACCGTCTTTGTAAAGAGTAGATTCTTACGTTCGATCTTCGAAAGTCACGCGAATCCTGACGACTCTCCTCCAGTAAATTGTCAGCAGAGAAATACGACGACGTTGCTATCGTTTCGATTTATATCGACATTGACGAGAGAGACCGAGTCAATTAGTTTGTCTTTTCAGAGGCCAGAAGTGTTTCTGGTCTGGTTGTGGCCGTCGTTTCAATCACGCGGCTAGAGAGACCAACGACGAAAAATGAAATCATCGTGCGAATGAAATCTCGTTTACGTAGATCGAACGTAACGCGACGGTTGAGCGGACGTCAAGGCAAAGCGGTGCACGCTAAAAAATGTGGAATTCGAAAGAGAAGCAGACGAGAAGAGCGTGCGTCAAAAAATTTCGCGACACTCGCCACGTTCGTACAGCGTAATAAAATTTTTACGCCGGCGACGCGTAGAAAACTCGCGTTGAACTCCGCGGTACACGCGATGCGCGAGAAAGGAGGTTTTTATTACACGCTCAACGTTTCGCGAAATGTACACGAACCACGCGACAGAGTTAAAATACAACAGAAACACAGCAGCGCGGCTGTTTTTGTTGCGTCTGGTTTTTTGTTTCAGCCTCTATTTTTCTTTCGTTCGCGCGCCTCGCCTGGCATAACCCGCGGGCAGCAGCTTTTTTTTTTTTTTTGTTGCTGTTTTGTTTTTTCGTCCACGATATCACGATTATCGATGCGTCGCTCATCGAAATTTCCCATTACACGAAAATCTGTTAGCCCGGGTATCGATAGTCGGGAGCAACGGACCGACAGGGCGGTGGCAGCTTCACACCGCGTTCGCTATTAAGTCTTCATCGACGGGCTAACGAACGCAGTTTCACGCGGCATTCCCGTCTCCCTTTCACAAACTCTTGCCAAACGACAATGAAAACAGCCAAACAATCGTCACACGAGCATTAAGCGACGACTCGAAATTGTCTCTCTCTCTCTCTTTCTCTCTCTTCGCTGATACGCGCGTGCTGCAATTTTTTTATATTCGAGATAAAAGAACGAAACTATCACCGATAACGGTGGTTTGTTATTAACGGCATTCGAAAAAATTCGCGACAGCAAATTTTGCCTCTTTGTCGTTGATTTTCCTCTCGGAAAATGTTTGTTTATTTGCAAAGAACGCCGTTCGTTAGCGGCTGTTGTATTCATTCGACGATTGTGGCCCCCGTTTCATTTGGTTTGTGAACTGACTATAATCGGAAGTACGTAGAAATGAGTGGAAATAGTGTAAAGATAATGCGACAAAGAGGACAAACGAAGAATGAAAATATCGTCGAACAACCTCGAATATTGCTGAGGAAAGAAATTTGACAATTTTCAGCCGCTGTTGCTCGTGAAGAATAAAATTACGCGACGACGAAGCATCGTCTAACCAATCAAAGAGGACCTTCCTTCCGCGTTTATTCTTTCGAAGAACGCGGGGTTCGATCTCCGACAACATCTCGGCATTCTCGCGTCGTTGTTGGAAATACAAGCAGAGCAACACAGCCCGGTGGATCAGCGCGTAGCAAAATACATAGTACACGCGACGCGGAACCTCGCGCGAGTATTGCCCGACATTGTACTCTCTCCACTGACGCGCGAGTTCCTTTTAAGACTGCCAGGTCAACTCCTTGTTACGTCGAGGCGAGAAGGAAGAGCGGCTTTATCTCGGAAAGCCACGGTTGAATAAAGCCTTTCACGACGCGTCCAACTGTCACTATACCGCGAGAGCGTGGAATTCGACGCCGACTTTAACAAACAGCCATCGAGAAGCAGGCGTTTCTGCTAACGATTGTGCGAGTCAATCGATCGTGAATCGCCGTCGATCACGATTCGATACGGAATTTGCTTATCGGTTGTCGCTGTTTTTATCATCTCGCGTTTCCTTGCTCTTCGTCCTTTCTCTTTGCATTACTCTCTACGGTTCGACGATCATACTTGAAAAACTAATCCAGCCTCTGAAACTCGACAAAATCACGCGTCGTGCTAAAAAAAAAAAAAAATAAATCATGCCGCTTTTGCTAGGAGCGTGCTCGCGGCAGAGAGATGCTACCGCTGAACGAGTATCGTCGCGCCAATAGTGTGTACAGAGTGGTAAGAAAAATTTGCCCGTGGCTATCGTTGATGAAATTCTACACCTTCGATTTGATGGAGATACATGTAAAAATTTCGCCGTGATATTCTGCTCATGACAAAGGTGAAACTTTTCCAAGCAATTGTAATAGTTCTCTTGAAAAACGGCAAAAAAGTTTCTCAACCCTTTCACTGCTAAAGGCGTACATATACGCCCTCACAAGTCGGTCCATATACACGAAAGGCGTATCTATACGCTCTCATACTATCAATATATACGAATGCCGTAAATATACGCCTTTTACGTTTCTCTTACTGTAACACTGTAACTGTTTTAAATTAAGTAAATTAAAAATAGTTTAGAAAACCACTTAAAATAGATCAAATATTGGATATTTTTAATTTATTTGCAATTATGTATTTTTTCAACTTCTAAGAATAGTATCAACTCTCCAGATACTGTTTTGTGGACAATCAGTCGCAGCGCCAAACAGTAGAATATCGCGCCGTCTGTACTGATGGTTCGCTCCGAAAGTGCGCCGCAGTGAAAAGGTTAATCATTTAATATTGCGTGAGTGTTAACAGCGACTTTATGGTTCTAGATTAGGTTTCACTAACGTTTGATTTATCGCAGTTGTAGCATCAATGTGAGTCTAAATAATCAACTGATAAAGCTAATTGTTAACATTTTTCGAAATATAAACATTACGTAATATAGACATCCATAGACGTCCAAATATAAAGTCCCTGTTAGGACGCGCGCGTTAAACGATTAAGAAATTTTTCTGCCATTTTTAAAATTCAAGATCAAGGTGAATTTTGCAACAAGTTATTTACACGTATCTCCATCAAATCGAAGGTGTGAAATTCATCTGTGATGGTCATGGACAAATTTTTTTTTCCACCCTGTACATAGCGCGTTTGGTTACGTGTAACTCTTACAAAAGTTATTCAAATGCTTCACCAGCGAGAAACAATGAAACCAAGCATCAAATATGAAATGACATCAGAGAAATATCTACAAAATAGTGGATGTCGACTCGTCGTATGTAAATAGCAGCACTATAACGAGAGGGTTGAAAAAACAAAATACACAAAATTAGCGGGCAAATGACTGGTCAACGAGCACGAGAAGACAGACGATTTCGAGATTTGACGAGACACGAGAAGAAAAAAAAAAAAAGAAAAGAAACACGGAACGCTCGCTTTCACATATTCATATTCCGCGCCAGGAAGCCTGCGCGCAGCAGAGATTTCGTCGTCGTTCAGACGCGGGGAAAAGCTCGCGAGGCCCTTTCTCTAAAGGTTGGATAGCGACAAGGGTGAAAGAGAGATTAATTACATCTGCTTGTGTATCGTAAGCAAACGAAACGTGGCTGAAAGGGGCTGCTGGTTGGCCTCTTTCTCTCGCTCACGCTTTGCTCGCCTAAAGAATTGCTAATTAGCCGAGACTTGCCCCTCTTTTTTTTCTCTCTCTCTTTTCTTCCTTTTTTTTCGCCGCGCGCGCGTTATTCCCTTCAACGTTCCACGGCTTTTACAGCAATTTCGCTTGTTTCTCGCTTCTGCCCGTATCTCCGCGAACGCATCTTCCGGCGACGACTCTTCTTGGACGAAGACAGTTCCTCGAACGCCGGAGGGTAAACAGTTTTCGAGACGTGTACATACGCGACAGCGTATACCGGGTGAATTGAACGAGGTTTGCCGGGCAAAAAGAGTTCGGAGGAAGCTGCTGCTTCGTACGTCGCGTAAATGGAAGAACAAAGGGACGTTTGTTAAAATCGTGTGAAACGTGCGTCGCGGGAGACGAAGGACGAATTTCTTCGCGAATGTTCCTGAGAAGGTATGCAGAAGTTGCACGTAAGTGTCGTAAAAAGTCACAAAATTTCTCGAAAACTGCAACAGAGACATTGTACAATGTGACCCGAAAAATAAAAAAAAAAAAAATGTCTGTCAGCATTTGATCTTCAAATTTGCATCTTCACTCCAGGTACTTACGACTCTTTCGGTCGTAACACTTGGACAATTTTCTGCCCGCAAATCTTGATTTTTCGACTTGTTATTTGTTGAAGGATCATTGACAAGATCACTACGCGAACCTTCCGATCAGTCGATACTTTACAACTCAGAGACTCCTGATCTCCCGCGATTCTACCAAACTAGCTCGTCGAAATTGTCGCGCGTCTATCTTTTGAAATTCAACGATACTCCCATCAACGAACGAGTAATCCTTTAATCTGCTGCTCCCAAGACGTATTTTTCTCCGTTACTAAAAGGAGCTTTCAATGTTCTCTCGAAGACGAAAGGAAAAGAAAAGAGTAGCTCGAGTCAATGATATGCCATAAAGGTTGCCTCGAACGTGTTACGATCTACTTCACCGGAGACGAGACGAAGGAATTAAATTACGAGAGGCTTAATCACGAATGGAGCGAAGAATCTCCCCCTACGTGGAAAGGCGGCCAACGGATCCGCGAGGAGTCGAGACACCGAGACGAAAACGAGGCTTGGATAAATGTTTTAGCCACGGATCGATTGCGTGCAATACGCATCTGCGGAGCCTCGATTATGCCAGTGTTCAAGCATCCGTGGAGAATCACGCTCCCCCGTGCTTTCACCGAGATAATATCAGACGATTTCACCGGTAGCTGGTTATTTCGCGGATAGGCGTGGATTCGTCCTCTCTCTTTCTTTCTTTCTTTCTTCCGCTCGCCTCGCCGAAGAAGACGAAGAAGACCTTTGTTTTTTTCACGGCTTGAGTTGAACACGAAACAGTTGCATTAACAGATTGCGTAAGAGCAGGAGGGGTGGTTGGATGAGTTTATGACTCTCGGAGAAGAGAATCCCAGGAGGGAATCGGAATGAGTGTTGTTTCATGTTAGAAATCGAAGTGACACGGTCTGCGGATTCTTCTGGTGTTCGTCGTCAGCTAGAAAATCAAAATAAATTACGTTTAACAGAACGAACAATGATGCCCTTATCACCAATTTTTCTTTTGTTATATTTAACCTTTTGCACTGGCAACTGGTTCACGGATACGCGTGACCAAATTGTGTACAATAGTAGTTCAGGCGGCGATCACTCGATCACAAGAGTGTTGAATTATAGGGATAAACAGACTATATATACACGACATTGTTTCACTTTTTGTTTGGGAATGGCGCAGTCAATGCAAAAGAATACAAATTATAGATTAAACATGAGATTAGAAGTACATATTAGAAGGCAATCATCTTCAAAAGGCAATAAGTTCTATAAAGGACACGACATATTTTGTAACTTTTCGTAACATGTGTAAAGCCAAATCTTATTTTTGTTTCAATAGACTCCATTAAAATTACAAAAAAAAATTATTTCTTAACCTTGATTATTTCCAAACCTTGATTCTGCTGATCTCACGGACAGACGCCGCCCAAACGAAAAGTCCCAGGGATTGACGCGGCCTAAACGGAAAATTCACTGTCAATCCCCGGGGACTGACGTCGCGCTTAACGTGTTACTAATATTTTACAGAATGATACACTTTAAAATACTATGGAATGTGTAATATTGCTTGATATTGCTTAACTTCGTTTCTCATTTTTAGCATATACATCTTTATCATTTACCATTCGTTAAATCATAGTGCAAGAGGTTAAAATAAAAATACACCTTTATCTCAAAGACACGAGATGCTCTGTCTTTCCGAATAGCATTGAAAATAGTATGTATCCACTATTCGTTGACTCGCTAGCTTCTTAGTTCCATCAAATTGTACAGAAATGTTCTGGTGACAACGATCACGAGAATTGAGCGTATGTATACGCTATGGTGATACTGGCGTTATATACGCCAATGATGCAAACCGACATTTCACGATGTGTTCGAGCGTGTTAAAACCAACGTATACATCGCGGCGGAAAGGTGAGAGGGCAGAGCGAAAGCGATCTTCGCCGATATCGATCCGAGCGTAATATTCGGCTGGAAGTAGATTCAATTTAGATATCCTAACTGAAGACACAACGTTCGACCTAGAATTTGACGTGGACGATTGCGCGAGCTGTCGAACGCGCGATGCAAACTATAGGAAGCGGCGGTAGTACAGCTAGCACACGTCATCCAATACTGATAATTCGGGATCCGTAGAAATTGATACGGGTCTGCCTCACTGCCGTTAAATCCGATACTGATATTCGCCAGGGTCACAGGATTCGATATACACAGATCGCACAAAGTCTAGGAACTCGGATGTGTATTCAGTCCTAATCTCCGAGATCTCAACTCCGTCAAACACGCAAGAGCGGATGTAAATGATTATTAACCCGGGAGATGTTGACGAAAGCAAACGGTTTCGTATAGCCTGGCTCGCGTATCAAAGGATCGGACAGATCTGATACGGAGACACTCTCTCACATACACGTACACACACGCGCGAAATTTAATACAAGCGACCTTTGACACACACGCGCACGTGCGCGCGCGATACGAAATAAAAAATTTCGCTCGATTTTATGAAATTGAATCTCAACTGGATTTTTATCGAGGAGCTGGTGAAATTGGTTGTTCCAAAATGCTGTGGTCAGGTCAAATATAAACCTCGACCGAGCGAGCAGAGTCTCGGTTAAATCAATCCCTATTTTCATTCTCATCCCGAGAATTAAATTCAATTCGTTCAACGAACCGTTTCTCTGAATAATCGAAGTCGTTTGCACCCCGTTACACGAACGCGAATTCGATGACGTTTGTCACGTGTCTCGTGAGCAAGAACATATCGCCTGGTCTGGTAATCCGTGACTTACACGTGTCGAGTTTCCTCGCTGTAACACGCTTGTATATCGCTGTGTCGCGTCGAATCGCGCGCGTGTCCGAAATCATTCGCGCTTGTAGCCGTGCGGTGGCTTGTCAACGCGCTCGTCGGTAGAAAACTCGAACGACGGAGTTTCTTTCCTCTCGACGGAAACATAGGGAAGAGAGACTTGGCAACGATGGGGGAAATCCTTGCAAAGTCCGCGGACCACAGTTGGTCGAGCGGAGTTATGCACCGGCTAGTGACACGATGGATTAACGATCCTTTCGCGACGCCGGGAAGAAACTTTTAATTTATACCGAAACCGGGCCGTCCCGCGCAGAAGAAAAGAGTCTATCGTTCTCTCTATGCCATATCTTCGCACATAACTTCACGGTCTTCCACCGTGACCATCTGGGATGTGGGATTTTTGTTCTCCTCGAGCAGTGTCCGCCGGTTCTCCTTTATATCTCGCCGGCGAACGTCAAACGACGTGGAAACTAAGATATCGTCCCTATCGGGCCCGGTTTCTTTTTATTTCCCCACAGTCAGCCGAATATTATCGATTGCGATGTCCTTTCACGTCTCGAGGAGTTGCTACGGGCCAAGGCTTCTTTCTCCCGGAATGATTTTATACTGCGAGTTTTTTTTCTTTTTTCAAAGCCTCGAAAGGAGCAATTGATACGTGAACTTTCGAACGGGATTGACTCGATTATCGAGAGGTATCAAACGATCCTCTGTTTTTTTATTTTCTTCCTTCGTTTGCTTCCTTTTCCGTGGGAAATGTTCATTGGCACAGGAAGCGAAGAAAGATTAGATGTTTCGTTTGAATTGTACATGATCGAGACGAATCGAGAATTTACAGCGACAAACGGAGCGTAGAAAATTAATTATGTAACCAAGATCCGATTGACCCGTCAGAGAAACAAGAGACTTCGAGAACAGACGATAGGATTTTTTCTTGCGCAACAGGAAAATCTGTCCTTGTCGATCCGAGAGAAATTTCTCCTTCGACTCATTGTCGGCGAGAGATTACATAAATAGAAAACGTGAATTCCATTTTGAATAACTCTTTCAGAAACCGAACGTGAGTATCCACCGTGAGTATATCCTTTGATGATATTGCCTCTGCGACCGTTTCGCTCGACTATTAACTATCCACTGTAAATTACCTCATTAATGTTAGCACTGGATTCTCGCGATGATTCTCTCGACCAAGATCTCGCCGTACTACTCGCTTTCTAAAAGATTTCTATTGTGAAACATCAGTTTCCCCAAGTTCCGAGTTAACGATCAATCACTTGGCGTAGATCGCCTGTCTGAACGCCAGGCACAGTTGCATTTAAAGCACGAGCTTCAGCTACTACCGACCGGCTGCACTCGCTGCAAAGTACCGTTTCCTCTATTCTCTGTCATCTAACCTTCATCAATAACTCTCGTCGTTGTTACCCTTTTTTCCCACCCGTAAGAAGTAATTAATTTCTCACCGGAGGTGATCTCGTTAAAATGCTAATTCCTCCACGAGGTTGAAGTCATTCACGATCGTCTTAGTTCTGTGAGGAAGGTTCAACCCTCAAGTACTGGTACCGTTGAGAGCTAAAAAGAAGACTCGCGGGACAACGGAAAGGCAAAGAGGGTAGTTTTCTCCCGCCACTCACCGACACCATGCAGCTGTGTTACACGAGCTTGTTTGTTTATGTGACTATGACTATGACTGTTTGTTTTGTCCTTCTGTTTAGGCTTGCATCGCGTCCATCAAATTCGCATTCTTTTCGCGAGAGTTGCTTCTCAGTTCCTAGCCAAAGGTTTTCTAAATTAACCTTTCTTCGCAGATCAATTGCAAGTCAAATTTGTTTTCGAAATTCAATTTCGTGAGCTAATCTTCAGCGTGAAGTTCCGGGATAAAAAATTTTATTGCACGTATGAAAAAATAAAACATAAAGCGACAAAATTAACATAAAATACCTACTATGAAACACTAGAAAGTATTTATATACGCGTATTGACATTGCCATCTAATAACGATAATTTGACTCGTTATAAAATAATCTGTATTCTAATTAAACATATCAACATTTAATGTTGAATTATATTAGTATTGACATTAACTCTTAAATAAAATAAAATTTTGTTTATCAAAAAACGACATTCTTCATGAATATCCCTGATACTTAGATTTATCTGTAGCAGCAGTTCGTCTCGTTCATTGTTTGAAGGATCGGCTGAAATAATTCTTGCGTGAGAATTTAATGTTTGAAAAGACCTCTTCAATGGATGGGTTCATTGTCGTCATTGGAGAGTATGGCGATGGAAAATAATAAAGTGTATTACTTCACTTTTGAGTGAACATAAAACGTGAATCTAAACGTGAATACGATCCGCAAGAAGATCAATTTATAGGCGGAAAGATGAAAGAGTGAATTTGGAGTGATACAGCAAAATCAATGTTTAGTACCAAATCAAGCTGGCTCCAATCCTGCCCGATCGCGCGAGAAAACAACCGACTCTCTTTCACAAACCTGACCCATGAAAATCAGAGAGATCAGATCCCTCCGTTCACCTCGATGAAGCAATCGCTACGATCGTTCGTAAAACTCACGCGCGTTAGCTGACATTTTCCACGGTGTTTCGCGGTGAAACACGACTCTACTCGACTCCGACCCTTGGAGTCGTAATGCATTCGCGTAGTATCAGAGCGGGCAATATTTCAACGGGGACCGAGATAGCGTCAACATGGCGGCTACCGGGCCCCGGCACCCATTGACCTCCCGCGTCCCACTCGTTCGATTTTAAACGGTTCATTCATAAACGAACGCGGTGGGCGTAAATGAATCGTACACCGGCGTTGTTAATATCGTGCAAATCGGTGGCGTGGGCGTGGTCCGCGGGATTTGTTAATCGAGAGAGCCGTGTCTACGAACGCGGAGAAAATGTATTACTTAGCCAGTGTCGGAAGGGCGTACCATAAATTTCCCAGCGCCACCGCCGAGATTTATACGAGACACGCTCGAACCTCGAGCGTCGCTTCAAGTCTAATCGCTGGACCTTCTTATTACGCTTTCTTGCGGCCTTTCTTACCCCTTCTTTCCTCCCTCTTCCACCTCCATCTCCCCATCGCTCGAGGAAAAATCAGTTGCCCGAAAAACCGACGTCGCGCGGACCCCCGCGGCGATCGATCAGGCACCATTAAGGACGATTACATTCGTTGCAAGAAGTTTGGGACATTTTTCTACGGGAGAAGACATGAGAAGTGTGCTATTTAGATGCAAGTGCATTCGTTTGTTGTCTCGTTTTGGACTGTAGTTCGGCAGTCGATGACACGAGATTTTGGGGGGGAGGGGGCTAGTTAAGGGGATATTCTGATAATCCGGCTTAAAAAAATCAATTTCTTTTTTTACATTTTCTCAAAGCGTGTGCTTTCGAAAATGTCTATGTAAAAGGATTTGTTTGAATTCGTTAAATTAGCGAAATTATAGATGTTTAAAGGAAACGGTATACCGCTCGCAACGTAAGTATAAATATTTTTGTACAACGGGTAACAAAAACTTCAAATGTGTTTTTCTCAAAAAATATTTTATTTTGCAATATTATTATTTATTTTTATATTATTATTATTTTGTAATATTTTATTTTTTGTACTGCTCGATTGATTGTAGGTATGAATATTTTTGTACAACGGGTAACGAGAACTTCAAATGTCAATTTTTCTCAAATCGATTGACTGAAATTGATCGATTGACTTGAAATTTGAAGGAGATCTTCACCGAATATACCTTCATCGCATGAACCACGGATTCCAAGATCTCATGTTTTTTTCTATTTTTTATTTACCACTCAAAAGACGAAAAACACAAAAAAAATCGACATTTTAACTTCAAAATGCTGCCATTTTTTTAATTTTCGAAATTTCGCTGCTTCCGTGATTCATGAGATAGCCTCGTATTTATACTAATTAATATACACTTTTAGTTTCAAACAATCAAGTGGACCGGAATCACGTCAGCCATACGAACCTGTTTTTAAAAACATGCTTTACCTAAGGCTATATAATTTCCACAAATTTCATTAATTTCGTCAAAAAAAAAAAAAAAAAAAATTGTAAATACTCTTTAAGTATGAATAAATCTGTGTGCGAAAATGCATATCAAAATGTATCATGGTATCCTTAGAGAAAAATCCCCAAAAAGTCAATTTTCTCAAGATTACCAGAATACCCCTTTAACTCGTAAAGACCAAAAGGGCCAACCGCATCATCTTTCGCGTTTGCAAGGCTACCATTCTAACGAAGCTATTGCGACAATCAGCAGAGATCTTCTTCCTGGTAGTTTAATTGAGTTCAACTGGCTGCCGCTTACAATTCTACGAAAGGAAAGGTCGTAGGAGCTCGCTGATGGTGGAGGGAACAGGTTGCGAATAGTACAACGATTGTCTCGAAACGATAGGAGAAAGGATAACGGGCTGGATACGCTCGGAACGAATGAAGATATATATCGATGGAACCGTAATGCGTAAAGATCTCGCACGACCTTGTAACCTGAATTCAGCCTTACCGATCAACCGAGTCGCGTTCGGGCTCCTCGAGATCTATTGTCGTCAAACGCCATAAATCCTGACTTTAGCCCCGCGCTGTTGACGTGTTCCATTGTGCAGTGCAAAACAGAGTTTCCAGGTCGACGGCTTGCAAATATTTTACTTAAAGGTACCGTGATACGTGTTCCATCTACCGCGAAACGGGCATCGTTCTTCCTTTCGCTGCAAAAATATGAAATCGCGAAGCTTCTCTGCTCGTCCCCAGCGGTAAACGATTTACAACGAATAAATAATTTGGCAAACCGACGAGTTGCAACTCGGAGATCTCTTCAGTCTCAAGCGTGAAAAGACAATTGAATTGGGACTATTAAATTGGTTTAAAAGTAACTGCGTGTTTTCTCACGAGAGACAAAAACTTTATTCATACATCGACCACTTTGTTCCTCTTGCCATCTTTCAAGCAACTTCATGATTCCGCGTTGAAGAAAGTTCGAGACCGTATTCGACGTCCTCGTCAGCAGTGAAATTTAACAAACCAATTCCAACGCTGTTGTATTTCGAAGGTTTCTTCACCAACATGTTTTACGAATTTGCGCAGTCATTTCTCTTTTCGAAAGTAGCGCAACAAAATATGACGAAAATGATTTTTTGATTCTTCATTTTGAAATCTCACACTCAACAAACAATGCTCGACGAGATTATGCATTTTCTTTCTCTAAAACAATCTCCAACAATTAAACATACAATGAATCACACAGTTGAAAATGAAGTTAGATACATTTAAAGATGTACACGTACATTTTGCCTGTCCATTAGACCACGACACCCAATAAGCAATTCTGAGCGAGATTATACATTTCCTTTTTCTAAAACAACCTTGAACAATCAGCTATCAGATCAAACGCACGATGAATCCGCGGTTTAAAGCCAAGTTGCAATTACATTTTAAGGTACACGCATAATTGCCGATTTATTAAGAAAGAGAAGAAACGCAATTAAATCTTTGGCCAAAATCGAATATTGTATGTTGACCGGCAGCAACTCGCGGTAAATGTGTTGCAGCAGGTAGCTGTAGCTGAACGAATCACGCTTTTCCCGGGTGGTACGGAGATAAAGTCACCGGGACACATCGGGTAGGTAAGACAAATAGAGGAGGGCTCTGTCGGGCCTGCCGGTAAAGCCGACCAAACACTAATGAACCCGACGAGTAGTCCCTTGGAATGGTATCGGGCCGGCGACTCGGCCACGCTCACGGTGATTAGTCGTTAATGCTTATCATTAACCTCGGGGGTTAATTCCCGCATTAATTACTCGGCCGTGTCGCCTGTTGGAAACTATCTCAACCCGATGCACGCGTGACACACACGCCGCCGCACACAGGTGCCCGTGGGTTTCGCGCGGACGTCGTCGCCACCGTGAAAACCAGGTCGGACCTGTCCACGAGCGAGAGCCACAGGTCGTTCGTCTTCCCTCCCCTATTATTTCACCGACGATTGATTCCTCTCCTGACGATTGTTAATCGAAACTGCTCGATTTAAAGTCCAATTTTGCACACCATCGACGGCAGTGGTACACGAATTGATAAGAACGGACGAGCGTGTCGATGGGGATTTATTATTACTTTGTTCGTTCGTACGTGTAATTTTTGATCTACCACGACTCGAAAGAAATCATTACGTTGGGTAAATTTTTCATTTTTAACCGAAGATTTAGCTGCGACGTCCGTTGCATCGGAGGGAGAGAATATCGTACAGAAAGGAGATTGGGCGACCA
The DNA here is from genome assembly GCA_036937485.2 of Tetragonisca angustula. Lineage (NCBI taxonomy): Eukaryota > Metazoa > Arthropoda > Insecta > Hymenoptera > Apidae > Tetragonisca > Tetragonisca angustula. The sequence goes on along the minus strand of JAWNGG020000333.1, from coordinate 135,665 downwards.
TCCAATTTGGACCAATCGTAAAACACGAGGAGAGTTCATCATCCAGCGAGACTAGATTACGATACGATATTTTTTGTTCGATTTTCACTTTCCAATAGCGCAAAGACCGGACGAGGACCATAATAAGTTCCTTCGAATATTCGTTCCCAACAGATCAAGCGCGACGCATTTGTTTATTTGGCTGTGTATGTTTGTGAGTAATCATAAGTAACAAAAATATACTGTTGTTGGATGACCAACCCGGACAATATTGAATCTATGCAAATGCTGACAACGAGCTAACAGCAGTCCACATAAAAGTGGACTGTGAATAGTTAGTCATAAGGGCAAGATCCAATACTTGGTCATCTATGCTCCTTCCCCTTCCACTTGACGATGATAACCAAATATATATAAGGACGTGTTTTAGAATAGAATACAGAGAGACAGAATAAAGTAGAGTACAAAATATCATAGCACAGCTCAGCATCATTCTATATCATTAAGAGCTTAGCTTAGCATATATCATTCTATATCGTCCTATTTCGTACACGACCACGATTGTAACAACGAATAAACTCTTCGAAATTCTAAGCGTGTTGGCTCCATTACACGGAATCCAACACTATAACCTCTATAGAAGGATCTTTGATGATGCGTTCGTTCTGTTCGTGCGCGACTCGCCGATGGTGTGAACGGGCCTTTAATCGTACACTACCAATTAAAATCTTACTCGTTCTGAAATGATTTCGAGCAAAAAATATTTCGAGTAATAACGTTATGTACGTTACCGAGTGCGACCAGTCACGATAGGGAAAAGTGAATTTTTCGATGGACAGATACCATCGGTCGTTACATCACACGTGATAATTAAGGCGTCGCGATGCGATAGGCCAGTGGTTATTAAGAGACCTGGAAGTTTAGATTGATCAGAGCAGTCCAGGTCGAGTGAATCGCGTGTTCAGAAAATGTTATCATCAGAGACCACGTTCCACGGAGGCCTGCTTCTTTATGCGAGCGCGATACCAGTCGGCCAAGAGGACTACTTACTCCCTTAATTTTCCAAAATATCCTAGATAACAAAAAATCCAACCAACCAAATGGAACAACGATACGACAGACACAAACGACTCTCTTCTTAAATATAATGCTCGTTAAACTGTCGCGTCAGATGGTTTTTTACGTCCTCTCTGAAAGCACTCTCCTCGCTTCTGAATATTTCCACGGTTTCACGGTGGAAGATATTTTCCAACTCGAACTCTTTTTACCTGCCGTAAGGAATCATCGCGTGTCACGTTGCTCTTAACAACGAATTTCTACTCGTTTCTTTCTTCAATGTAACTTCAAGTGTACACAGTAGATCCCAAGAGTGAAAATAAGGAATGTCACACTTCAGATCTGTCAAATCAACATTTTCATTCGTAGAATTGTAGAAAAAGTAGCGAGTTCAATTTGTCTCGAGGATAATCCGCGAAACCGATGATCCATCCTCGCGGAGGAGATGATGACACAACTGAGTTCCAAAAGAAGGCCAAGTTAACCCTTTCACCGCTAAGGGCGTATATATACGCCCTCACACGACTATCAATATATAAGAATGCCGTAAATATACGCCCTTTACTCTAACACTATAACTGTTTTAAAATAGATCAAATACTGGATATTTTTAATTTATTTGCAATTATATATTTTTTCAATCTCTAAGAACAGTATCGAATCTCTAGATACTGTTTTGTGGACAACCAGTTGCAGCGCCTAACAGTAGAATATCGCGAACCGTCAGTATTGATGGTTCGCTCCGCAAGTGCGCCGCAGTGAAAAGGTTAATTGCTCTTCTCTCGCGAATAAGGGATCTCGCGTTTCGTTTGACGAAATATCACGGACGCTGCTCGATGACGTAACTGCAGCGCGACGCAGTCGGACATCCGGGCGCAATAACTTCGGCCAGCTTCGGACAAGTTTACGAGGGAACTGTCATGCAACAAAGATGTACAGCTCGGTAAATAGCATTTGGGATTCAATGCAATGTGTGCCGAAGACGTAATACACTTGTAACCGGCATGCGGGGCCGATAAAGTTTCTCTCCGGCTCGTTCTTCCCTGTCCGGGGAGGTTGGAATGCCCGCCGTGAAGAACCGCGGCACGAAGACGAATCAATCGCGCGCGGACGCGGCATCAATTTTTAAAGGAGTAGCAGTTTGTTGACCCTGAAAAATACCAGGCTCGTACGCCGTTCGAATTCGCTCCGGTTGCAAATCGCACGTTTAAGTAAAAATGTGTCCACGGGATCTGCGTGTCTGCTTCGAATGCATTACGAACGACACGTACGGCGTGCAATGTTGTAATTTCGAAGAGTTTCTTCTTCTGTAAAAATGTTGGACTTTATAGTCCGTCGTGTATTCGTCGTAGCTTTGCCGTAATATTTTATGCATTCAAGGACCTTTCCTCGTTGCTGCCTTTGCTCAAACACCTTGGCGACTTTTCACCGATGGCGAGTCGGGTTTATACCGTTAATCGAACAAACAAGGCCGTGTCTGGCCTCTAGACCTGTTCCTCCTGTGCTGTTCAATGTTGAATCAATCACACGTTCGCATTTCTAAACGTGTCCTCTCAAATATTTGTCCATACTCTCTTATACAGGATGGGTCACCACATATTGCCGTCTAGATTTATTATTATTACGGGGAAAATGTTTCGGATGAAGTTGAACCTTAACCATGACCTTAACTAATGATTTTTCAACATAAATAGATTAGTACTTTTTTGTAAAGAATATCGAGGTGCATCGACTGATGCAATGAAAAATATACGATTCCATTTTAAAAAAACGTTAATGACCTTTATATGTTCTCTACACGTTCACCTACAAGAAAACTAGTATCATCAAAATGTTGCCCCTCTCGAAACCATTTAAATTCATGTAGAACATTTTTCGCTACGCGTAATAATGACGAAACGAAAATTTAGATGGCAATACATGGTGACCCACCCTGTCTATTGACAATTTCACTTGCAATAATCGTGTTGCAATCAATTTGAACAATGTTACAACAACAATAGCGTGCGTCAAATAGAACAGTTAAAACAAAAAAAAAACGCGAGTTATCTCTCGTCGTTTGCAAAAATAACTGCGTTCGCTGTAAACTCTTGGCGGTGAGAGATTTAATCGTTCACGGCCGACCGAAAATATATATTATCGCCTAGAGACTGGTCGATGCACGAGGCTGAAAATCTCCTTAATTCGCTCGACCTCGATGAAACCGGGCTCTCGCCCCGTATATATTCGAGCATTAGACCAAGGGTCTTTCCACCCTCGAACAGGAGGGTGGTAGCTACGCTGGATAGACGTTGCCAAGCTAGCCAGGGTGACTTGAAGTATGCACTTGACGCATGCAACCTCAACTCCGCCGTGTATTTTCCAGCAAACGCGAGCCTGTCCCTTCTTACCGGAATCCTCTCGTTCCTTCCTTTCGGTTCTCTCTCTCCCTCGATTATTTAACTCCTCTTCTGCCATCCACGGAAATTCTTATGTAACTCCATCTTGTCGTTTTCCGTATCAGGAGGGGGAAAAATTCAAGATATTTCATTCGATGCATATCGTAGAAACGAACGACAATTTGTTCTCGAAGGAAAATTTACTTTGTCGATTAAAATGTATGTATTCTTGACCAATATCACTGAGATCCGCTTATACATCTATAATTTAACTATAGAGAGTGGTTCAATAAGGATCGTTGCAAGTATGAAAAAACTCGCATGTGAACAGAACCCGTTCCGTACAGAGAGAGAGAGAGAGAGAGAGAGAGAGAGAGAGAGAGAGGCAGTGATAATTTTTCTAGTCGGAGAGATTTGGAAAATTTCAAGGTCTTCGCTTTTTTAAGTAGAATTGTCTATTCTTTAATTCATTCCTCGACTTACTTTTCTATAAAAGAATATCAATCTATATATGTGAAAAAAATTCATTTGACAGATATTTTTAGTTTGATCTTAATTTTATAAGGTATGTCGCGTAAAAAACAAACATCGTGTACACAAGAATTTTCTGTCTTTTCTATCTTATAGATTTTATAAAATGCAATTGAAGTTAAAATATTTTCTAAACCATACAGTTAATGCTATTTTACAGAGCAATATGTCAAGCTGCATCCTTCTATTTAAATTGTAATAAAATCGTATAAAATTGTACATAGAGTCCAACACAGTAACTTCCTCTGAATCGAGCAATTTTTATTAATGAAACCTTTTCGTATCTCCAAAAACAGCGAACACATTCAAGTGTCAATTCCTATCAAATCATCCTGTATACGAAAAAAGTCCAAAAAACAAAGCTGAATAATAAAAGATCTCTGCCTTTAAGTTACCTGGGTTATCGTTCTAATTGTTGTTGAACTTGCAGTCAATATCACGGATTACGGAGAACCAATTATATGATCTCCCATTAAAATTACAGTTAAACAAACTGTTATACAGTATACAGAAATATAAAAAAAAAAGGATAGAATCGACGAATTACTGTTACTACTGTCCAATCACGAAACGCGTTAAAACCACCACGCGATCCACTCGACTTTATCCAAAGTTTACGAGTGGTTGTTCACCCTCCAGCTCTCTGGCTCGCTATTGGCTCCTCCTCGTTGACACGTGTATCCGCCACCGCCACTTCCACAAGTTCTTTTTCTCGTCCTCCCTATCCTCCTCCGGCCCCTCTCGAAAAACACTTCGAAAGGAAAGTTACGCCTCGGACAACTCGTTCCCCTAGTTTTTTCTGTCAATCACGTCCGCGCGACACGATCTCCTGGCGGCAGTTTTACGATTGTCAAGGCGGTTGTCACCGCAGACGGAGGACACCGGCCAACAGCCAGTTGAATTAATTGGCCCGTCGTCCTGTCAATATCCAGTTTCACCCAACCGTTAACAGATACACGCGAGATTTACGAGGCGAATACGCGAAAGAAGTAAAGGCCAGATATAATATCGCGCCACGGTGGTTCTGAATAATGAGAGCTCGATATCCATAATTGTCTATCAGAACCCGTTCGTACTCGCACTCGCCTTGATCGCCGATTAACCGTGAATCGTTCCTGCTCGATCCTTTGCTCTCGACGTTTTTGAAGCGTCGAAGGAGAAGCTAGAGACTTGCGAGAGAGAGAGAGAGAGAAAATTGAAGAATTATGCAAAAAATTACACGTTCTCCGCATCGAGTGTGGGTTAATCCAGTGGGTGTTTAGTCGCGAGAAATGTAGGTTTTGTCACGCTTTCCGGTGAAAGTTTCGTTAGATTTGCGAATATATATCGATGAATAAACCAGTCGTTCAAGAGAAATGGGAATTTAAATTTCCTGCTGTTTTTGCTCGAGACAAAATTCTCCGAAAGAGCAACGATTGAAGATGCAACACGTACACTTTCTCAGACGCATATGGAAACTCTTTAAGGGAGGATAACTTTGTCACAGAAATTGAACATGAACGCGTCTTCTAGACAGAGATTCCCGTAGGGATTTTCCTCTTTTCAAATTTACGAGAAAATTAAATTCGTCTCTGGGAAATTTGACCTCGATCTTGATTCTCAGATCAAACGACCACGAAATGCGTGAAATAATGTGTCCCCTTTGCCAAATATGGCACGATATCGTTTCATTTGCATTTATATTTTCAACGTTGCTTGTTTCGTGTTATTTTATTTTTTTTTTTTTTTTTTTACTTTTTGTGACGTGGCCAATCCTTTCTTTTCTCTTAATGAGGACTTTCCCCCGTTCAATAAATAAATTAACAAATTAATAAAATTCGATTGGAAGAATTGACCGCGCCAGACGACTATGATCAACATGCCAAAAACATTCGCGTGTCTCAGCAAATTGTACGTACATAAGTACGTATGTATGTGTGTGATTGTGCGTCGTTGGGCCATAGGCGGAACTCTCGCCGAAAACGGGCGAAACAAACGGCGTTATAGACTAGCGGCGATCACGGGCGGCGAGCTCGTAAAACGTCTGGAAACTTGCGTGGGCGGAAACGTCAAAGTTAGTGAATGGCCCATTCAATGCGCTGTCGCGTCCGGTCAAACCGGTCCGCGATCTCTCGCCGTGTTTATTTGGCACGCTCGCCATTCTCGCGCCGAACGGGACGAGACCGGCTACGCGACGACGCGCAACAACGGAGAAACCGACAACGGAAACCGAAGAGACGGCGAACGACAAGAAAACGAGACGCGGAAACTCTGTCTCTATATATATATATACACACACACACATAGATGAAAAACCGACGGAAACGTACAAGTGACAACGAAAGAGAGAGAGAGTGAATGAGTAAGTGAACGTTCGGACGCGTTTATCGCGAACCGATGGCTAGAAGTTTCTTCGTTTCGGTGTGCTATCGATTCGTCCCGACCGGGAAAAGGACGCTGTCAAAGGACAGGAAGTCCCGGTGTCAGCTCGAATCAAAGCGACATCAGCCAAGTTCCTTGGTAACTTCTCTCTCTCTCGCTTTCTCTGTCCGGAGACAATGGCGCGTCTTCGAGAGGACACTGCAGAATGTCTCCGGCACTTGGAAACGCGCGACGGAAATCGATTGGCTCGCGAGAGTTGTCGAGTATCCCGGTGATTCACCGCATCGTTAGCACCCTCGACGCGACACGAATCGACTACTGGTCGCGGGGAAAAAGACAAATTTCATAGGAGCGCGAAAATGGGCCGGCGATGATGAATGTACATACCGAAGCTGCTCTCTTCCCTGTTCGCGTTCCAACGATCTTTCTTCCGAAAAAAAAGAGGAAAAAAAAGAAAAATAACACCGCGTCCGTGCACGCTTTTTGGGTCACGCCTATGAATCTTCGTCCTTTCTCTCGCTTTTCTCGGTTTTATTACGACGTACTCGCGACTCGTTGAAGTTGTTTGATATCGTGCGTTGTCTTTTATACCTTCGTTAAGGAGCTCGTTAGATCTTAGAAATTTGTCGTTGCTGACCGAGTGACTTGTTTCAACTCACAATGACCATTTTTCCTCTCTTTTCTGTTCCAGGTAAGCAGATCATTTCTCAATCGCTGGATCAAACCCAACGAGCAAGCATCGTGAGTATCTGACGAATACAAATAAGAGCATTGGAGCGGAACGTCGCACGTGCGTTCGTGATCAACGCGTTCTCGCTCGATTTTCATTTCGTTGTTTCGCCACTTGACGCGCAAAGAAGAAGAAGAAGAAGGAAGAAAAATAAGTGACGATGTAAAAGAAATTTCACCAAAAAATCGTCGAAGTGCGAAATTCAAAGTTTCTCGCCGACGAAAACACAAATACGCGAAATGTCGCGAGGCGTGAAATCGTACCGGTTTGTTTCGTTCCCCGCTCGACACGACTATGCACTCGCGATCGTTTCAAGCGGAAACGGTCTCGAGACGTTGTCCATCTTGTTTTTAAACCGCGAGCTTATCCAATCGAACTCGAGTCGGACTCCGCCGAGGGCGATTGTTATTCTCGCATAACTTAATGCCTTGATCAACAATTCAAATCGGGGTTCGCATAAAATGCAACAGCTACGACACCGCATCTCTGCGGTTGGATATTTCTTGCCGCTGTAAAATTGCCTTCTTGCCGACTATTGTTTATTTACGGAGAGGCTGCGTAACGATCAATTATGGATGAAGCCGCGAGCGAAGAAATACGACCTACTGAGGGGAATGTCTTTTCGAAAAATTGAAATTGAAAAAACGAGGAACCCTTTATAATACAAGTATCGTTTGAATATCTGCGTTATAAATTGAAAGACGACAACGTAATCTACGATGAACTCGAAAGGGATTTGTGGGATTTTCCTTCGATCAAGTTTCGTCCCGTTAACTTTTTCTCGTTCTTCACCGCCAAAACACCGTCGAGTGTGAGAAATTTCAAAGTTGAAAATAGAAACCGTACTTGCTCCGAATATTAAAACACGCAAATCCTTTGACTCGCGCGAAAAACTCCTCCAATCTGGCTAAACTCGACACGCGGTATCAAGTAGTTAGAGTCAGTCGTAAGTCGGACAGCGAATACGAAACACAATCGCGCGCTCGTATATATTTTATTTCGTGTTCACGATAGAAGCTGTCGGTTAATTCGTCGATTCACTCGGTCGTGGCGACTGAAAAAAAAAAAAAAAAAAAAAAGAGGAATCGTTGTTCCTCGATGGTCGGGCCGATGCAATTACGAAACTTGAACGAGGACGTTGAACGTAGGCGGGAACACGGTTCTGGAAAGAACGCGGCGGTTTCTGGCTTCTGGCAGGCAGAGAGGAGGGCCGAAAGGCGGTTACACGGCTGGGTTTTCGCGCGTGTTGCCCAGATCTAGTATGCGGATACAGACATTAGAATTAGCCGTACACGAGGATCGATGAAACGCTGTGCGTGTCGCGTTTTATTATGCAGGCTGTTGGCTTGTCTCGTTGCCCTCTCCCCTTCGACGCGATTCACCGCCTGTCCCCGCTCTGTCCACCGCTCGCGTGCGGCGAATCGCCCACCTAATTAACTCACAATCGGTATCACCTACCAAATTGTCACTCGATTCGTCGACGATCACGTCGATGTTCTTCTTGAGGAGGATTTCGAGAGATTTTTAGTGGTTTTGACTTCTTGCGTTGGAATGATATGCACGTCGAGAATTTTTTGTTCCAAAATTGTAATATTTTCTCGGTTTTAAGTATACAAGGTGTATCTAGAAAGTAATGAGACTGGTTTTATAAAAATGTTTATATTTCACTTATTGACAGATATCTTTAGTAAGACTAATATTGAATATAGCGCAAAATTGCTCTTTACCAGATAGAGAGCCGAAGATTGTTGGAACCAAGTAAACCAAGTAAATGACACTCAATATAGTTACAGATTTTTAAAAATCTCTTTAGCAAGTCTAATATTTATCTCTTGCCACGCACGTCGAGAATTTTTTTTCCCAAAATTGCAATATTCCTTCAGTTTTAAATATATTTAAGTATATATAATTAAGTAGGCAAAACAGATAATAAATTTATTACTTCTCAATAATTTCTGTCCAGTGATATCGTACCGACGAGTCCAAAAAAGAAAGCGACGAATTATTGTACACGGTTTGGTCACTCGTTATGGTCCGCAATCAGTTGCCAGCGCAAGTGGTTATTAAACAAGGGAGGGTCCCGAATTTTGATACCACGAATGATCGATCTCTTCCTTTCTTACTGACACGCGACCGCCCATCGAAGAATGCAAAATCTCGTCGACACGAATTTCTACTTTCAAAGGCAATCGCGCCACATCCGGCTCTGCTACACACCAGCAGTACAAACTGCTATTACATACTCTGCTATTGCACACCGCGGGCAACGTTTCTCACAAGAAAACCTAACAAACTTCCACGTGTGCACCGCCGCAACAAGGAAATCTCACCGAGACTATTCGCCAAAAGCGTTCTCTCGTTACAAGTCTTGTTCACGGGCGATGTCTTTCACGCGATAAACCTCCGCGCTCGATCGGCGAGCGAATGGACGAATACTGCTGCGTTCACACCGCGAACAGATACAGTCTATAGGTAAGGACTCGGTGGACAAACTCATTTCAACAAACTGCGAACTTTGCTCAGAACGGTCTGTGTTCGAATTTTCCTACGCGATACTATTATATTAGGGGTACCCATAAGTAACTTCGTTTTTTGATAATGTACAAAATGTTATTTCACTGAAGAGTTAATACAGTTTTAGTTTATAATATAATTGAACGATAGGCACATTCAATGTCATTCAATGTCAATATATTTAATTAGAATATAGGTTATGTTATATTAAGTTAAATTATTGGCAATGTTTATTAAATTTGAAGAATTTATGGATATTTTTAATAGATATATCGTTCGTAGCTAGTGGGAATGGTTTGACGGTGTAACAGGCAACGATTTTAAAAATACAGTGGCGATTAATTTATCCGAACGTATCGCGGAATGAATAATTCATACAATAGAAATTCACTGACTCTGCCTGACACTGACTGTAATTTTTCATTCGTGTAACATTTGGTTGGCTAAAAGTTGCATTTTTTTCTAATAAATGGACACAGGATGGAATAACTAACTTCGTTTAAAACCGCAAATTTATTCAGCAATCCGACAGCCGACTGTTCAAGCTTGTTCCAGAGAAAGAAAATGTTAACAATTGTTCGTTTAGCTCCACAACTTTCGAAAAAGAAAGAAACTGTGCAAACTCGTAAAAAAATCTTTCGATACTTGAAAACTAAATTACGGCTAAATTTCACTGTTGGCGAGGATATCGCAAAATGATAAATGTATCAATAAAGTTTTCGTCTCTCGTGAGGAGACAAAAAAAAAAAAAAAGAAGGAAAAAAGAAAAAACGCAGTTGCTTTTCCAACCTGAGAGAATCCAGGTGAACGAACGCGTGTGCAATCGAATGTAAAATAACTGTTCGATCGGCAATTCTCGAACAGCTGGGACCGGTGTGAACGCCACATAACGCAATCTCTGGCGGCGCGGCCCGAAAAGAAATCGTTCGGGCGCAATAACCACGGCGTTTAAGGCTCGATAATTGAATTCGTCAATATCGAGCCGTATCTTCCGCACTGAAACTTCAGGCCTGCTTGCCCACGCGCGGCCCTCGAGTTCCGCGTGGGCGGCTCGCGCGAGCCTCCAGCCGTTTTATTTCGAAAAACGGGCCTTGGCCTCCGGAGAGATCGAGCGACATCCGAGAGAGATCGTTACGGCGCAAATAGCATCGCGGATGAGAATCGCGTTATTGCCGCGGCGAGATCGGGGCTCGTGTCACGAAGCGGAAAGTTGACATTTAGAAAAGGTGGACAGCAGCGTCCGAGACGATTCTCGGTTTTTGACACGGGCGAAACAACTGGCTACCGTGTAGGTTGTAACAGAGAATGTTGTTTATTAAATCGGAAGGAGGCTGTTTCTTGAAATTCCGTTTGACGTTGAACGACCCACGAGACAAGAAACTTACGCGAAGACGCGTTTCAGCTTTGGTGGCACGCTACATCGGGATTTTCTTTTGTGAAATCCTGAGATCGAGCAAATGTGAAATCGACCATGTCGACGAAAAGGAAAGATTCTCGTCACGTTCAATCTTGGACGCGATACACTAAATCGCGAACGCGTTAACCGACAGAAATGTATCGAGCTCCATTCGCTCATCGTTGAGCAAATGTTTTTGGCACTTTCGCGCCTAGTATAATAAATAGAGTTATCGCAACTGTTACCAGCCGCGATTATTTCGAGGGACGCAAGATTTATCGGCGGTTATTCACGCGACAGGAAAAATTTAATTTTCGTCAGCTGCCATTCTCTGCCGGATGAACTTGTTTCTCTCTCTCTCTCTCTCTCTCTCTCGGTGCACGAGTTGTTACTCCGTTTGCGATACTAACGGTGTGAATTGCCCCGTTAATGCCAAAAAATAAAAAAAAAAAAAAAAGAAAAAAAGGGAAACACAAATAAACGTGTGTCGAGAGTGTGTTTCTCTCGCAATGGTTCGATATTTTGCAGACATCTTTTCAAGGCGTCAATGTTTCCCCCTCGCGCGAAAATCACACAACATCGGGGCACACTGTGCACACGGCCAGTACCCGGAATCGTAATTAATTTCGATCGGAACGAATCAAGAGATTTCACGGACGTCTCGTTCGCCGGCGAGAGAGATCCGACGCGCGAAAAAAAATGATATACACACCGCGCAGACCGGATCGGGGCAATTTACGAACGGGTGAAAGTCATCGATTAATTTAATGACTGATGGCACACGGACGTCGTGTTCTCCTCATCGTCGTTCGTTCGCTCTCGCGAGGAGCAAATAATCCTCGGTCCGAAAGTAGAGTGGTTACGCACAAGAGCCCACGTGTGGAGAAATTCTCCCTCTCTCTCTCTCTCTCTCTCTCTCTCTCTCTCTCTCTCTCGGCGCGCACGGTGCTCTTTCGTACGGTAAATTAACGAGGCGGTGCCCGCTCCGGGCGACCAGCAAAATCGCGCAAAACGTCCGCGTCTGATTCGTAAATAAATTATTTATACCGCGCGGCCGGGGAATATTATAAACGCTGCCAAGGAAAACGGACAACGCACCATGCTCCGTGTTTAACCGTAATTAAATCATAAATTTCTCGGCCGTAAGAGCTTACACGTCTCTTTGCCAGTTCGACCGACTCTCTTTATCGTTTCGACGGGCTCTCCCTTTGCCGGGCGACGTTAAGACGTGTGATTAAATTTTGTACAAATCGACGCGCGATCGTTCGTTGTCTCAACGCGAGAATAATTGAGACTGTACTCCTTTATTTCAGGAATTTTCAACGTGTTATATTTTCCTCCCCTCAGACCCATTTTTAACAACAACAACAAAAAAAAAGGAAATCGATCTTACAGTCGAGATTTCTAACGTAACTAATCTCGAATTAAACGTAGAATACGCAGATAGATACGTTTTTGTTGTTCTTTGACATTCTTTACATTTTCATCCGAGTTGCACTCGTTCTTTGTTGTTTCGCTTTATCTTTTACGCACCTTTCCGCTCACTTGGTTAAACAAACAAGTAAATAAATTATTCGTCCGATTTCATCGATTCTGCACTAATCAAGACTCGTCGACCGCTTCCACCCAATAATAATTAAGAATTTTCTCTGTAGGAATCGCACTCGTTGTGCGTTTTTATCCAATGTTAATTAGATCCAACTGTCATTTAGCGATACTTTCGCGTATCTACGGAAATTCGTTTTGACCATGATAATTTTATTATCAACTCCTTCGCGTGTTTCACGACAGACAGTAATCAGAACGTGAGGCAGAACAAGCGACAAATGAAAATAAGGAGAGTTGGCCGAGAAGCGAGGAGAGGCGTTTTTGCTGGCTGCGAGAATTATCCGATTGCACGAGACGTCATTTCGCTTGGACATTGTCATGTCGTTTCGCTCGATGGCACCGTTTAATCCGCGCAACGACGTGTATCGCGATCGTTTTCCCGATATTTATTCGTCGTCCGGTTTTATTGTAGCCTCCCTCTGCTCCGCTACACGCTGAAATTAATTAGAACACCGATATGGCTGGATTAACGACGTTCCGCTTGACAGGCCGCTACGGTAGCCAATCTCTTCTTCGTTTTCTTCCTGATCTTTCAGTTTGTTTCGACGTCTTTTTATATTTCTCTTTTTTTTTCTTTTTTTTTAATTATCGCCGAGGGTTCACTGAGAGGTAATTAAGCGTTATGGTAATTCGCTCCGTTCGAAAAGATCGTCTTTATGTCTTTTTTTTTTTTTTATTCCATCACACATCACGAGAGATCTTGGACGATTTTAACGAACCGACGTTAGAACAGAGCTGTCTTTTTCACTGATACGATCAGGAGAACATTTTTAATCGCAGTTTACCGTCTCACTCTCGCGAATAATGCGCTTTACGTTCGTTATGAGATGTTCGACGTTGAAGCAATTTTTTTTATTATTCATCGGATATCCCTCTGAAAAGATAATTTGTAATATTAAAAAACTAAAGTTTCTTTCAATCTAATTCGGCAAATATTAGATCTGCAGAATTTTCGAGTTCTTCGCTTTCGACATTAAACGTACCAACGACCGGTTTAAAGGTTTCATTTAAAATTTTTTCAAAAATTTTTTTTTTTTTTTTGCTAAGAAAAGAAAATAAAAATGTCTAATTTTTACTGTCCGAAAGTTATACATTAAATCGACAATTACCTGTATTCTCATCGTAAAATGACTTTTATGTCATAGGGACGACTATATTATTTAAAGTGCCGGTACGTTTCAAAGTGAATCTTCAATTTCCAAAAGCACCTATCGTTGCTTTGATGACATTTTAAGGACAAAAAAAATTCTGGACGCCTTCATTTCGGTAGATTCAGAATGCAAATTCCATTTACGCTCGAGGCTATCCTCGCGCATACTTGTACCAGCGAAATGAACTCTTCTCTCCTCAGTAACGACGAGTTTAACTTTCCCGTGTCTAACTTATCAAACAACTTTTATCTCGACGAAACAACGTCGTAAAAATGTACCACTTGCCCGTTTCCAATCGAAGGATCCACGCTCTCTCTCTCTCTCTCTCTCTCTCTCTCTCTCTCTCTCCGAGGATTCCCAACGAATTCGATATTCCCTCGACTGGAAATCGAGCGATTCGCGCCACCGAGAAGAAGCAGCACCGAATGAATCGATAAGAACGAGTGGTGCGTCGACTGAGATCGCCTTCACCGACACGACATTACGTGCCTTTCTCATTTCCCGTTTCTTTTTCTCTTTATTATCCGGTTTCTATCCTTCTGTATTTGGAATTCAACGGTAGGGCTAGTTTATTCTCATGTTCCTTCCCTTTCTAGCTACATATACATATATATCTAGTCACCCTGTAACCCAAATAAAATTCTCCACTCCTCGATGAAAGGTATAAAAAGCGTGGAGCAAATGCCACAAGTGTTCGCGTCGTAGCTTCGTGCAGAATATATTTAACACACGTGTCGCGCGTGCTTTGTTCTCGGCTTTCCATTCACGCCGTTTACATCCAACATCCCAAGCAGGGAAATTTTGTAAAAATTGCTACGAAGAAGATACACCACTGCCGAGAAGAAACATTAGTAGAAAAGTTACGACGTTCTGCGATGGGTTGGACAAAGGAAAACCACGTCGTTTATTAAAATTACCATTGCATTATTATAATGTATATCGTTTACGTAACAAATATCAATGAAAGCAATATTCAGCTACTACTCTTTCCTGTAATCTTAAAGTTTCTCGATTTTTAATACACGCGTACTAAATTCGCTTCGTCGGTCACCAGTGACCGACACAGCACTTAACGTGCTAAATAAATTTTTAGCGTTTTGGTAACGTTGTCGTGAAATAATTAGCCAGCCATTCAAATCGCCCAGAATCTCAGTTACTTTTTCTTGAAGAAAGCGTCTCGTACTCCAGAAAGTCTTTCTCCCCGTTGCCCTCTGGAAGGAGTGGCCAGCAGTTTAACCGTGCCGGATGATTTATGATCGATATAATTATTCGATTACGCCGGGCTCGGGCAGCCAGTTGGTTTTGTTACATCTGAAGCGTTGCACCGGCATAAGATCCTCGATACGCGTAATTAGACCAGCGGAGAGGATAGCGATTTTAATTGGCATAGGACATACACAGCTGATAACGGACGGACGGAGAGACTCTCGACTATCGACGCTCGTGCACTCGTAACGAGATTAGGTGAAATAATAAAGCATCACGCGCGACCACCACCCGTTAACACGACACGTCGGGACGATACTATATTTTGGCCGCGACGATCGCGGTTTTACCCGCGGCGTAAACCATCGTTGCTTGTTAAGGCTTTAGGCTCGATGAATGTGGCCTCTCCCCTGTCTGTCTCTGTCTCTCTCTCTCTCTCTCTCTCTCTCTCTCTCTCTCTCTCTCTCTCTCTCTCTCTCTCTTTCTCTGCTTCATCCCAATTAGCTGCGAGCTTGTCGCGATCTCACCACTTGTTAAGCTCTTGAGAACGATGACGTATCGACGAATTCGAAATGGCGGATCTCTCGGCGTTTAATCGCGACTCGTGGGTAATTTAGTGGAACAGAATCTCTGCTGGAACAAAGTCTGGATGATCGCGAGATTGGGCCAGATATTGTTAGCTGGATCAGATGGGCTTCAGAAAGGAAATTTGGAATTGATATCTTTGATCGCGCGATCGCGAGGCAGAGGCGAGATTTATGACGGTGTGAAAATTCAGAGCGCAGCCACGAGAGATATCGGAGGCAGAGACGAGATATTACGGTGTCAGTTTGACGCCGGGCGATTTCGAACTGTATCCAGTATCCAGGGTAAGAACGACGCTGCGTCGCAAAAAAAAAAAATTCAAAGAAACTTTCCGGAGGGACGAACGCGAAATTGAAAATCTCGAATATCCCGCCTGTATTTCGTTAATATTTAATACCCACGTTTCCATAGAACGTCGATTTTATACGTAGTCACGCAAACAAAGCAAATCGTTTTCACCGTGCGAGCAACGCTGTAAACGGATATATGTATATATTCGCTGCAAACGATCACTTCGAGCATTCGATTAAAACGAGAAAGAATTTTGAAGTAACTTTGATAGCGCCATTTAAAAATCGATTCCCCGCCAAAATACCTCTGTCCAACCCCTATCTATCATCTATTATGAAGGGAAAATGTAATATTCGACACGCATATATTATATCATGGATACATCAACGTTATAACGTAATCACATTATATTATATTATATTGATATTATATAATACTATAATTGTATAATAATGTATAATAATATTATAATATACTTGTAGTTTACTACTATACATATTACAGTAATATATATTTATATATTATATAAAATACACCAATGTTACAATATAATGACATTATATTATATTAATATTATAATACTATAATTGTATAATAACATATGATGAATTGTAATATTATAATTGTATCATAATATAATTATAGGATTATGGCGCACCAATGGATGCACCAATCTCATCATTATTATTTTATACGCACACAAGTAGTTCTGTATGCCCTATTAGCTATTTCCAATTAAATTTCCACCCGACTTTGCAGAAAAAACTCGACGTTACGAACGTTTACTTGGTCGCAACTCCTCCTGCGAAACGTCATTTCCTTTTCTCCACCGAGCAACGCGTACGTACCACGTATATGTGTTTCAATTTTGCATCGTGCTCGGTCGAAAGTGGCCGGGAACGCGTTACGAGCAACAACGATCGTAAGAAAATCGCGGAAAGTCACACGGCTGAATTTTTCACGACACTGAATGGAGCCGCGCGCAGATAGCACGAGAGAGCAACAGGGCAGAAAAAGCTTCGTGGCGTGAGGGACGGCCCGAGTGAAAAGGAGAGCCGGTGTTTATAAGAAAAGGGAATCGGGCGAGTGTGTCGTCCCACAGGAACGCCCACCATCCACTTTGGATGGGAGCTTTGCCGGACGGGCACGTCAGACAGCCTTGCCTTATACGTCGCGCGGCTGCATTTCCACGCTTGTAACCTGCGACACGGCCCTTTGCATCTGTTTCGCGTCCCCGCGGTTATAATGGGACCACCTTTGCGCGTTTCGTCGCGACACGCACGCTGACAATACGCGGCCACGTTCTAGACAAGAAGAGGGGAAAGAGAGAGAAAAAAAAGGTAAAGCGCGCTTATCTATCTTCTGTGACCAAGATGAAAAGAGAAAGATCATCGGGATCTCTCTCTCACTTTTCACTTCTCGTCCAGTGTCCACTTTTATACAGTAATAATACAAGTAACGTAAAAGTAACGTATTCACATGTGAGGAGTGTTTTGCAACTCGGCCACGTATTTGAGCAGAATATAGAATACTGTTAATAGTTTAAAGACGAACGCTAACTGACTTCTCTCCTAATTTTGGCGCGATGTCAAATTCGACGAGATTCCAGTACCTTCGGAGGGATATTTCGTCATTTTTTTCAATAACGTTAATTACCTCCCTCTAATTTTTATATTTCCTGTATCATTATTATAAATTGCTACTGTGTACACAGAAATCGATTTTCCCAATAAATACGTCATTCGTATTTTCACGTAAAGATATCGCCAAAAAAGACTGGTTTTGCGCCAATGCTTTTCTCCTCTTATCCCTCTTCTGTACATCAGAAATCGTCGATTCGATCACCGATAGATCCGATTGGATTCGAAAAGAAGAAGGATCTGAAAGAGGCGAGATGTAAATTAAAGCAGACGGCGGATTAACGGTTCAGCGATGTAGACGCATTGTAGTCATGCACGCGGCCGGTTTGGCGCGAGCCGAGGCACCCAGGGGAGTCACGTTGATCTTACGGGTGTCACGTAGACGTTACGGGATCAAAGGTCAATCTGTTCCTCTCTTCTTCCTCCTCCTCCACCGCTCCGATCCACCGGCACATCAATTTCCCCACCGCTGTCATAGAATCACGTAACTTCGGTGTTAGTTCTCGCACTTATCGCCGGATCGAAACTCCCCCGGAACATTTCATTTGCGAGCGCGATGCTTCTCTATCGTCGAACAAACACGAACGAGATTCGATCTCGATTCGGTCTCCACCCAGCACGGTTATACACGGCGCTCCCCGTCCGATCCGACTGTAACTCGGTTCTTTCCGCGGTTCTCTCCTCACTTTCTTGCGCGAGAGAATCATCTGCCGTTTCCATCGATCTCGAAACAGCAAGAAAAGGGAAATTGTGTTTGCTCGGTTCTTCGACTAAACGGGCGTATCGAGAGTGCAGTTTTCAGCGAATAGACAATTACATTACGCAGTTACTGCATCCATTTTGAATCAATTTTAAAGAATATCGTCAAAGTAATTGACGTTTGTTTGCGATGGAAAAGTTCCTCGCAGCTTTCCTTTCCAAACCGCGCTTCGAAAGTAACGAAACAGAGGAACATTCAGCTCAATTTCCACAGTGCTTTTTTAACGATCTGAAAGAGCAACGCGTTGCCGTCTTCGTTTCGATTGTTCGCGACTTGGAGAAGGAAAAGAAAAAAAATGTCCCTGCAAAATGTTTCCTTTCCCTGAACGGTTTCTAGCTAAAACTGAAAATAATTCAGTGCCGCCTGCAACAATACGCTCTCGGGCGACTCGATGGCCGTATTTCACGCGATTACACGCATTGTTCCTACTTCCGTTTCAATCCTGATTGTATCCAATTACCAGGAGTTTGTTGTTACCAATTGAACAGGTAGTAAGTCGCGTGTATTCTTTTCGCGCACAATGCCAGATCGCTGGCATTCAACGGGCCCAGCCTGCAAGTAAGCAACGTGTTTATTAGTAATTCACGAGTCGTACAATCGATACCGACGACGATGTTATATTTCATCGTGCGCGCGTGTATGCGAGAAGAGTCCTCTCGTACGTTTGACAACGTCACGGAGAGGCAAACGGCAAAGCCACGTTACGTTACTCGGCGCTGCGTTGAACTTTAGGATAATCACTATCCGTGCGTAGAATATTATATTTGATGATACCATTAATTGGTATCACGTGCTTCCAACTCCCGCCGTGTTTAGAATCTAATTACCTACGACGAATTACGTCGAATATTATTTTGCAGAAGAGGCGAATTACAGCGAACGATCGTTTTGCAAACGTTCAAACAAGCGCGTGTAAAAACGTTAAGAAATTTTACTCGTAACTGGACCCATCGTCATTTCGAAGACTAAAGTCTCCCCTTCGAAACGATCCCTTAAAACTTTACGATTTTTTCCTATCGTTTTATCGAACGTTGACTGTTACGGCAAAAATTCAAGAAATCCGAACATTTATATTCCAAGTTCAATAAAATAGTGGAGAAAAAGATCGTACAACGAATTTTAAGGACTCGTCGTAAAGAGAAGATTTCAATCTTCGAGACTATAACAGATTTAGTCACGAAAAGAAAACTTTTCAGCATTTCCATAAAATATTTTAGCCTTTGAATATTGACAACTTTCGAAAAAGAAGCATCCGCTATATAAAAGTCATCTTAAAACACAAAAAGAACGAACGAAAAGAGGCTCGATTGTTGTACGATTTTCTTCTACAAAGTTCAAAACAGTTTTTCATCGTCAATATCACAGCCAGCTAAAAAGAAAAAAAAAAACAGATCACGCGACACGTGTCCAAGGAATTACTAAAATTAAGTGAACACAAATCTTCTGTTGGAACGATGAAAGCTGTGACTCCTTGTCCCTTGGATATATCCCCACCGTACGTGACGATAGCTCGCCGCAAATTGCTAATCGACGCTGGGAAGAGGAAAGTTATCGATAGGAGCCGGCGATATTAGAGTCACGGAACAACGGTGCTGGCCGACGATGCGAAGGACGATACAAATATCGGACACGTCACCGACCATTAATCTAATGTCCCGTCGTAGCTTTATCGTGCCGTCTAATAGCGGCTATCGGTGCCGATCTTCGTCTTCCTTTTTCCGACGGTCAACGCAACTTATTCACCACCTGCCGCCGTGCCACGAAACATTGTAAAAAGTCCACCTGGACTTTTTCTCATCGGCTGTCGTCGCTGTGAAGGGGACGTTAGGCTCGTTTATCGCTAAGACTAAGCACAATTTATCAGATACCATTCAAGTAGAGTGCTCATCTCATCGCTCGGTTTCACAACCGAAAAGATTTTCGAAATTTTCGTTCGTAAGCGCATCGATTCTATATTTGTCGATCAAGATCTTTCGTTGGTTGAAAACAACCGAAACGTGTCTGCGTGTATTTCTGATCTCGCTAGATGGCCGCTATATATTTTCCCTACTGCTTTATTTTTACCGCAGTGCACTTTATTTTATTCACCCTGTGTTTGCGCACTGACGTTTGTTACACGTTTTAAATTACATCTCTCGCGTCGTATTTTTTATGGCTTTTCCCGCAGAATTTTAACAACAATTTCCACGACGAGTGGAAACCGACAAAAACGATTTTATTATCTCCTGCTTCCTTTATGCAAGATGCAACGCGGTTAATAAACAAAGTGGCAATTAACGGCAGTTGATTATTTCCAAAAAAAATGGCCCCGCGCCGACTTTAAAGAGCCGTGTCGGATTAATTTTTCGAGCCGCAGAATGCTAAACCAGCGGAATTGATAACGTTGAAATTCCAAATTTATTAATGAACGCAAAGCGAATCGCGATTCGATTCGAACAGATAGGGAAAAACGATAGTCGTCGACCGAGCATGGAAATGGCACCGGTAATAGTTGATAATGGTTTGTAATATCGGAGCAATGGATACGTATTGCGCGTGGAAATGGAGGACCAAAAAGTATTACATTACACAATACCGTCAAATGGTCCGATCCAGTAATCTTGCTGCGCTTCGACATCGATGCTACCGAACCATTGAAATTTTATTATCGTATCGACTTTGTATCGAATTGCTCTTTCGATTGTACGTACGTTATTATTTCTCACCTACGTGCCCTAACAATCTCGATTGTCCCGTCGAAAAGAGATCTTCGTTGCAAAGTGTAGGTACAAATTATCAATCTGTGTAATAAATTCGTTCCCCTCTCGGTGTTACGTTTTACGAGAATATTGTCAATCCACATTGAACGAACGAAACAGATAAATGTTGCTTACAACTTTGTAAGTAGGAAGAAATCGAACGTTATAAATATTTCAAACGCAATATGAAACTGAAAAGATAACGTTTGAGAATATTGGACTTGATGACTGATGAACGATTTCATTGAAACATTTACTGTACCATCGGCACTGGAACGTCAAAAAAAAAATGTTCTTTAGAGATAAGAATCATATAATTCAAAGAACATACAAATACACATATCGTATACGTGCAATTATCGTTTTTGGTAGTATAGATAGTGAAGTATTTCTAGTAGTTCTAGTTACAAGTGCCATATAATGATGACTAAACTGTTCTGTTGACTGAAGGTTTTGTCAAAAGAAAGGAATTCTCGTGACACAAATTATTCTTAAACAAAGGTAACTTGGACCGATTCGATAGTAAGCTTTCCATATAATATTATGTCATTATAATTAATTAGTATTAATAGAGAGTGGTAAATATTTAAATGGAGATCTGATAAATTATATTATACACGTGGACACGTGCAGTCACGAAATTCAAGTCGCGATGCAAATAAGCGTTTTAGGTGACAAAATCTACGAAGTGCAGAAACAAATAATTATTATACAGTTAGTACAACTCTTGCAATACTCTTACGTGCTGCGAGCTTAATCGACAAAGACCATGACCATGCTATCTCACAGCGGTTCAGAATATCTTCACAAAAGGCGATTAAGGAGGATGACCGTGGTCGGGGACCGGTATATCGACGCTTCTAATTGTCCGGTCTCGTCCCCTTTTAATTTTTCCGCCGCGAGACAATACGAAATGACGCAAGTTCCCCCCGCCGGTCTAAGTACGAAACGTCGTCGGAGCAACCGCCCACGGTTGCAGTCATAATTCCGCCTAATTGCCTCGTTTATTAGCTCCTCCAGGCATCCGGCTATTTATAGGGAGCTAGGAACGACTGCGCCTAGCAGTCATCGTGTACATTATCGCGACATCGCCCTACGACCGTTTTCTTCTCTCATTTCACTGGCCGCGTCTGCTCTGCTCGACGAAAAATCGTTTCGAATGCTCATCCACCTTTTCTTCCACCCCCAACCCCCCCCCTCCCGAAACCGGTCTGATCGATTAACTTCTAATCGACTCTTTTCACTGACTGGCCGAGCTTTCGCGGCCGCTGGACTCCTTGTTTCACCGCGTCCCGACTGGGTCCACTCCGGGACGAAATCTAGTTAAGACCGTGTCCGATTGGTTCTGTACCAGCCAGCCTCCCCTCGATGTCGTCGCTCCTCTCTAATTGAATTCTTTTCCCTCTTGTGCTCTCTTTTCCACATCTATCCCCCCAATTCTCTACTTGTGTACTTGGTCTTCGCCCCTACTGTCGCGAAACTGTCTCGCCGTTTTTTAATGCCGGTGTTGGTCGACAAGACTCGTAAAACGTTCGTGAAACGTTAGGCTAGCGAGAATAGTTTCCGTAAAAATCTCAAGTGCCGTTGAATATGAGTGGAGGGACGGTCAACGAATGCTGAGATCCACATATTGTTCGCAACGTTTCTATCTAGAACACCACGGGAACGTGGTTGGTCAGCTTTCACGATTAAACCCGATCGGAGGCCACGAACAGTTTATCCTCCAGTTTCGTGGGCGAATCCCCATTTCTAAAACAAACGATCGTTCCGTTTCGTCGGCCAGCGAAAGCCAATCGGCGTTCAAGGAGAGTCATCTCTTAATCGTAACATCCAATCGCGATCGTAGGCAAATGGAAATTTATGACCGTTCGATTCCCAGTGAAATAACATTCGCGTCGTTAAATCGGAAACTTGCTCTCTCTCTCTCTCTCTCTCTCTCTCTCTCTCTCTTGCAACGTGTGTTTATCGAGTCAATAAACCGGTCTCCTTCGAATTTTCTGGCTTTACAACCGCGAGTGGCGATCGATCACCACTGGCTCGTCGACCTTCGAATTTTCCCCGGTGATCATCCTCGTCGCCTTTCCGAGGCAAAAAGAAAAAAAAGACGTTCCCCGGCTCGCCTAGAGCTTGTCGCTGGTGCCTAGAGCACCATCAGTCCTTCGTTGAACATCGAGCGGCGAGCGTGTTGGTAATACCGGCGAGCTTTCACCGAACGTCTCGCGGCGAGCGTGCACCGATTCAACAAGAAAGTTGGCCGGTGTCCAGACGCCGACAGACACCGCCGGCAGTTTTCGGTGTTTAGCGCGATCGCGGCGATTGCGCGCGTAATCTCGCATGCCAAATGCCTGCTCTGCCCTTTCAGCGCCGGCTGCCGTCGCTCGTTGTTCTCCGCCAGCCTCGACTCTCTCTGGTTCCTCGGGTCCTCCACTGCGAAATATGGAGCCTCGCCGACGGAATCGATATTTGCGTCTCTTTCACCCGATTCTCGCCTCCGGTGAATAGGAAATGGATCGTGATGGAGCGCGTCGCGTACGATTTACACATTTACGCGTGTCCACTGTGCGGGGCTTGAAAATTGCGGGATTAGAGAAGCAACGTTATATGTCGTAGTACAGTAGTGACCGTACTTTTTGCAACTCGTCAGCGTCCGTCGCTCGTCCCCGCCAATTTTTTTGGAATTGGGACTACAAACGTCCCGGCTCTCGTCCTCACTCTTTCTTTCGATGCCAATTCGTAGAATACAGCATCCTCTTAACCTATTGCGCTAGTAACTGGTTCGCGGACCAGTATCATAACGAGTGACCAAACTGTATGCAATAAATCGTTTTCTTTTTGAATTTATCGGTATGTCACTGGATAGAAATTATAGAAGAAATAATAAATTTATTCTTTGTTCTGCCTAGGTTATATTTCAATACATTCGAAAGTAAGAAAATATTGCAATTTTGGGCCAAATATTCTCGACGTGCGTGGCACTGATTGCGGACCATAACGAGTGGCCAAACCGTACACAATAATTCGTCGCTTTTTTCTTAAACTCGGTATGATATCACTGGATAGAAATTACTGAGAAGCGACAAATTTATTATTTGTTTTACTTAAATACACTTAAAACTGGGAAAATATTACAATTTTGGGACAAAAAATTCTCGACGTGCGTGACACGTTATTCCAGCGCAAAAGATTAAAGTAAGATAGATGAGACTTTGGTTTATAGGAAGTTAGAGCAGTCCATTGTTAAGCGTCCATTCTCGGTCTGTGGGCGCTTATAAGCGTACTACTGTAAATAGTCACAGTATCATTGTGCTTATTCCAATGATTTTTTTTGATTACAGAAGCTTCTCTGATGCATTTCTATGCATGTTCGACACCTTCGTATCAAAGAATTACGTACTCTTTCAAAAATTCCCGGATATGTTCTTATCAGAAGCATTTGACACAACCATGTATATTTATATTTACATTTTTTCTTGTGATTTTCTGTCCAAACCTCTCGAGTAAGCATTAATTGTCACAACTGTAAAATGTATGTAATTTGTGCTTTCCAACTTTGAGATTCTAATTCGAATTGGCAATGTACTTTTTCTTTCTTTCAAACCGAAACCATAATTCGTACCATTCGAGCGTGACTCAATGATTTTAATCTTTAACAGTTGACACGACAAAGCAAATAAGATAAACAAGTTATACAAATAAAATTAACAGATTAAATAAATTAAATCTGAAAAGGACAAGTTTGACACGTATATATTAACACTCTGCTCATTCTCCCTCAGATGGTGAATACGTGTCAAGGTGGTTTTATAACGCCACGAACCGATCAAACCTGCATTCTTTCCACAGATCAACTTTCTAGCCACGAACGCAGCAGTAGTTAGCTTACGTGCTTCTTATTACGTGGTGGACGAGCAGAGTTCACGGCGGAAGTTCGATTCATTGTGTACCCACGGGAGAGTTGAGTCAGTGAGAACGTGAATGAAGAGTATTTGAAAAGTTGGCTACGAAGAAGAAGAGTGAGGAAAGCGAGAGAATTATTTCAGATATACGTGACCGAATGATTTGTAAGGATGTATGGAAAGAGTTTTAAAAGGGTAGAAAATGTGCGTGAAGCAAAGAAGGAGCAAGTAAGAAACGATTGTGAAGCCGAGAGACGGAGCCGAGGAGTTGGGGAAACGAAGCATCGGGAATTACAGACTTATTGTCAGTCGAGAAATTCTAAAGCACGACGAGAAGAAGCTGCGAATTTCTTTTGCCCACGAACTTGCAAACTCGAGTACGAGTACGGGAAATTGAACTTTGACTTTTGTTTGAAATTTACGTAAATTTTAAAGCAACATAATAACGTTTCGAAACTGGTAATAGTGAAACAGGTAATTGTATCTCTGCAGTCTGTAATTTTTCTGGTATAACAAAACTATAGGGTAATAACTATAGTATATACAATTATAGTATATATAGTATATATAAGATAATAAATATAGTACAACTCTGTATTAGTGTACTGAATTAGCGTTTGCTTATTGATTCTTGAGAATCATAATTTTTATTCGATTGATATCACGTAACCAGTCGTGCTTTTTTAAAAACAATCTGCAGTCTAGTACGTATAAAATTTAACTGTGACTACTCTTTGATAAATCACGAGTCAAGAAAAAAAAGAAATTAAAAATGGCAGATTATTCTGTCACAAACAAAAAGGAAAAATGAAAGAAAAACATCACAAGCAAAAAAAAAAAAAAAAACACGAGAGTCGATGGATTTTTCGAGTCGGTTCGCGTTAACCGGAGACAGAGGAAAAAGAGGGTCGACAGCTTTTAACGAAGATGATTATCATGGGATATTTATACGCGTCCGTCGAGTCCGTAGCTTCAGCCGAAGCGTTAAGTTCCGAGATAACGAGTGTCTCTCGCGTCACTGAAATGTAACATGTCACATTTTCGTACGTCACCGTGTGTGTGTGTGTGTGTTCGAAAAGTCCTCTTCTCTCGGAGAGAGAGGGAAGCAAAAACCGATGTCTCGCTTTCCAGCGAATCGCACCGGATAATGCGTATCGCGTTTCCGTCGCTCGTCGCCCATTCAGAAATTCAGATGAGAGGATGGAAAAATTTACGGCTCCTTGCTTGCGTTTCAAAAGAAACCTAGAGCTGCCCCGGCGAGGATTTTTCGAAAACACTGAATATTCCGTTTTATCGAGATACCGTGTAAATTTCCAGAGGAACTTGTCGCCGAAGCGATTCTTCGACGCAACGTTCGCTCGGAACGATCTGATCGTGGAACAAACTGTCCTAACGATCCGACGATCAAATTGCCACTGCCAAGAGCCACCGACTTCGTCTCGTCGTGCAATTTCACGAATATACAAGATGTTCGTTTGAGTGATACACGATTTTTCAGTCCATACATCCACGCTGGACGCTTAATAATTTAGCAGATTTTTCGTAGAACTGACAGTTTAAGTTAGAGCTGGCTAACTGGCTAACTGATCGTCAACGCTTCCCCCTCCACTCGCCGTGCACGAGCCCCACTCTCCCAATGAGATGGGGGGGGGGGGCCGCCAGTTAGCCGTCTTTGGTTTAAGTCAATTCTCACTTCTCAATCACTGAATACCTTTGAACTTAACACGTACGCGTGATTTCTTTTCGTCAGCAGATGTCAACCGGCGAAAGCGTAACTTTGCACCACTATTTTCGTAAGACGTGGAAAAATGATTTTAGCCTTCGATGTTTATATTTTAATACATACTTTTGCAAACTATGTATTCCGTTGCTTACGACTACTTACGTCGTTTGTGACATTTCACTTTGGCAATTGTCACTTTTTGGCAAATAAAAACCCGGAATTAACCGAGATTATGCTCTGCAAATTCTCTAAACTGTCCCATACGCGAGGGTTGTGTAAAAATCTCTAATCCGACAAGCTTTTATCGATGAATACAAGTGTAATTATTAATTATGCTACGAACGACTGCATAATTACCGCCACCGGCGAGTAGTAAGACCTACGCATAAACGGCAAGCTAAAAGCAAGGAGATAAAATATGGGCTTCGAATCTAACGATCTTAATCGTCAAATTTCCAAAAATCGGGAAATCCAAAAAAAAAAAAAAAAAAAGAAAGAGAGAGAAAGTGGCGACGAACAAAACGTACATTCGGCCGTTTCACTCGCGCGTTGGCACTTTCGCTTTTCTTGAAAGTACCCTCTCGATGTCACCCTCTCGATCCGGTGTTCCAAAGCTTCCAACAGCCGGTCGTTTCACGAGTGATTTAACCTAGCGGGCTGAACAAGCTGAAAAAGCACCTGCCTTGGGAATACCGGGACGGTGGTGGTATTTCGTGGGTGTGCGCGCGGGACTTTTCAATGCGAGCGCGTCGAGGGCCCCCCTTTCGAAAGACGGCCTCATTAAGGGAATTGGGTCGACACGCGACAATGAGCCAGCGAACGGACCGTGACGAAAGCCATCGCCATCCCCGGGAAAAGACATTCCCGCTGCTGAAACGTGAATCAGCCGAGTCGTCAGAAACACGCTCGTTTACATAAACGCGATAAAAACGCGCGATAAACGCCGCCGCGAGATAAACTTCCATGGAAGTTGGGAAGTTCAAACCCCAACGATCGTCGAATTCGATGATCGTTTCCGCCGACGCCAAATTCCCTTGCGGTTCGAAGACGCGGAGGAGGATAGGGTAGGTTTCGGCGTGACGTGTAGTGACGTGACAAGCGCACCAAGCGGCTCGAGGCTGCACGAAGAAGTGCTTCCTCGAGAAACTGACGTGTGATGAGTGATTGGCGGGCGTGTGTGTGTGTGTATGTGTGAGTTTCGATGGGCAAACTTGCGCGGGAACGAGGGTAAGCGAAGAAGAGCAGCGATGGAATAGCGAGGAGAAGGAAACGGAGCGTGGTAAAGTTGTTAGAATTATTATGTGTTACACGTTATTACGTGATTGATGTTTTTTTTTTTTTTTTTTTACAGAAAAGCAATCTTAATTTTATTACCCTCGGAAACTGTTCTTTACATCGTCTACCAGCAATTTATTTACGAAGTGGTATCACTTTAAATAAAGTGACACAGCACTGGGAATAATCACTCTGTTGAAATGGTGTTTACCATGAAATTTTGTTGATTGTATCTTTTTAACGTGTGATGTATCGTTTAGGTTTAAAGCGATCGTCAACGTGCGCTGCGAATTTTCTAGAACAATTACAGCATATAAAAGTTAACGATACATGAAATACTTTCATGTCGAAAATAATTTTCTCTGCCATTTTGTAAACTTTCGTAAGAAGCGATGAGAAGTATATAATTTATGTTTTATTATTTCGAACAAGCGTCAGTTGACTCACGATTGCTTCTGTCCTCGGGAACTTCTTCTTTCGAAATTCTTTTATTTTTCCCACGTCATTATTGTAGGTTTCATTCTAGGCATCTGTTTAAGTATTATACTATTACATTATTGCATCGTACAACGCCAAACATACATCTATATTCTTTGTAATTATATTTATATTATTTAAAAAAGAAAATCCGAGCTGTTAGCTCAGATATAAATACGATGTTCCCTTGGAAGGAACAGTCGAGTACAAAGAGTTAAAGTGATATTTCATTATCAATTTTGAAGTAACACGGTACAAGGGTAGCAAAGTAAAAACAACACAACAAACACGATGAGCACATAAAAATACATTACAAATTTCGCTTTTCGAATTTTTCCCTATTTTTCTCCAACTTCGCCCGGTTCCAGAAAAAAAAGGACAAAAAAATTATCGCGCACCTAGAAATTTTCAACCATGAATTTTCTATTCGCCGGCGGACGAGGGCTTGAAAAAAATTTTACCGTTCGTCGAATTTACAGCAACGATAATTCACGATCCTTTTTCGCAGTAACGTTGCCGACGAGAAGCGAGTGAGTTATGAATATTCATCTCACCAAGTGTAACACGCTTCAGAAGAAAAATCCATCACCTTCGTCGGGAGAATATTCGGAATCGATATTCCTCTCTGATTATCGACGTGCCTTTCTTTCTGAGCGTGCAAGACGCTCGCGAGTTACGACCGAAAGCCGAGTAAAAATGAAAGAAAAGACTCCTCGGCTGCTTGAGAATCAGTTGAAGAACGATGGTGCAGTCACGACCATTTGAAAACGAGCTGAGCTTTAACGCGACACAAAACGTGGCGTTGAACGCGCGAACCCAGATTCACTCAGTCTTACTTTTCATGCAACGGGCGAAGAAGCGCCCAGCAACTAGCGATACGTTGAATAAATCATAACGAGGCAAATGCGAAGCTCATGACCGCGTCGTCGTCGTCGTCGTCGTCGTCATCTGCAACAGTTAACGTCTGTCTGACAATTTTACCGTATCCGCGAATAAACATTGAAACCTCTGCCAGAGTCGTCAGCGAGATCCACGTTACACAATCGTCCCTGATGTTTGTTCTTCCCTTTTTTTTCTTTTTTTTTTTTAGATTACAACGTTTACGTCTCAGTTGCAAATTCTTTCGCAAATTCACTATTAGGTCAACGAAACAGCGTTACGACGTTTGTTTTTAGATTTCGTTAATTTATGTTGCTTCACGGTTCAGATGCCTGCTTAATTTCCCAAAGCGTTTCTCGCCCTTTAAAACTTGGCAGAACGAGGGGAGGGGAAATTTTTAGAACGTGAAATGTAATTGTGTCAAGTTCCACGAAGTCGGCGAAGTTATTGCGAGAGGAAGTAAATACAATTTGGTTAACGAACGTTCAAACTTTCCAATTAGAAATTCCGAGTGGAAACGATTTTCTTTTCTTTTCCCTTTTTTTTTTTTTTTTGTTTTATAACGTCGAGGAATATTTTTATTTCTCAGAGAGGGAAACTCGGGAACGCAACGAAATAAAGTACCAATTTGCAAATTATGAAGAGAGAATGAGAAATGGACAGATCGCGAATATATCAAGTACTATAGATTCGAAAGCAAATGGGACACGCACACGTTAAACTCCAGTTTGATAGCGTTGCGGCTATATTTCTCTCTAAATCGTGCGATTTTTAGTTAACCTGCTCTCCGCCCGTCCATTTTCAATCAATTTTCCGAAAAATTTCGCTCGAATGTTGTCTCCGTTTGCATACTGATTGTATATTATCCCCAGTGACTGCTGTTTTCATCCATCCGTGAAAATGGCTGCCATGAACGTTACTGAAAACGATTTTCTCCCCTCCCAGTATTCGTGCTTTAATGCGTCATTAAATTTTTTCACCGTGTTAAACGAAAGAAGAAAAAGAAACAAAAAAGAAAAACAAAAAGAGAACGAAAACGAGAGAAACGTGAAATTAGAATACGCAAGACTCAAAACAGACGAGAGATGGAATTGAACGTAAAAAACACACCGAGAACGCAATAAAATAGCTTTGTTTCACACTGGCTGGAGAATTCACCGCGGCACAAGTTTTAAAGTGTTCGACCTTTCGGCTCTTTGGCATCGTCGGTGTACTTCGTTAAAGGGAGACTCTCGAGATCCTGGCAATGCAACGAACAACGTTGCCGTGAGAACTCTACAGCCTCTGCCAACTTCGTTAAGTTATAGACTTTCTTATACACGTTACGTTAAAACCGTGGCCTCCTAGTAGCCCGTGCGACCGCAATAAAATTTTCAAACTTGCTGCCATTCCTTCTTAACGCGCGCTCGCCGCCCGTACCTTTCCGTCTTCAACTTCCTGCTTCCTTTTGCAATTATTTGTTCGCCGTTTGTTCTCTGTTTCGGCACATGAATTTTGCATCATTTAACTTCCCTTCGTTTCAAGAGGCTTACCGAGTTTAAGTAGGTAGTCTTCTCCAACGTCTCGTGAATTTTCTCTCTCTTTCTCTCGTAACTGGAGAACACAGGAGTGGAGGCTCGAATAAAATGCAGGGAAGGCAACAGAACACGTAGAAAAGTCAACGTTAATTCTACGATTTCCAGCGTGGACGTCAATTAGAGAAAGAGAGAGAAAGCTTCGTGAAAATTCGTCTTTCAGCAGAGAGAAACACTTCAATTTGCCCAGACCCGATTTGTCGAGAGTCCTTTGAATGTGTAACACGAACTGATCCCACGACTCTGTCAGGGAGGCGCGCTCTCCGAAACGATAACATTTGTCATTCGGTTCTCGCTGGGGGATGGTCACGTCGCCGCCTGTTACTCGATTGTTGCCCTCTCGACTTCCGCTCCATCTTTCTCTCTCCAGCCGTTCTTTTTCAATTCTCTCCCCTTCAATCGGCGTTCGGCTCCCCGGCTTACAAAAGAGACGAAACTACGCGATTCTGACACGGCTCCGGGGGAACCAGCTTCGATCGTCGCGCCCTTTCGTCTGTTTCTTCTTTTTTTCTTTTTTTCTTACAATTTCGCTTTGCATTCGCCGCGTCCATTTTCCTTCTTTCGATCGGCGCCACACGACAGAGGATTGGAGAGAGTGAAACAGGCGAAATTCAAGTGGGAGCTTTTATTGTGGGTCGATGAACGCGGGAATAAACGATATATATATATATATATATATATATATATATGTACGGCGGCAACGCGCGCGCCGTGGAAACCTTTTGCCCCCGTGTCCGCCTACGCCGCACCCAACTCTCTCCAGGAATGCGTTTCACCTCTCTGCATAACAACAATTTTTCCGCGAAATCGTCCGTACCTACGCCACCATCTCGAGCATCTCCTCGAGTTTCTCTTCCAGCTGATGTTGGTTTCTTCCCCCTTTCTTTTTTACCTTACGAGGGGATGATAATGATATCGTACAGGGGAGGATACGAGCGAGTTCGTAACTCGCCGGGAGGATGGGATCCTCCATTACTGTGTTGATGCTCACGTGACGTGGGAACAGCGTGTGTTAGTACGGGAAACACGTATCGGGGTGTAGCGTGGTCGTTTCTCCGTGAGAAAAATGAAGTTCCCGAGCTTAAGTACCAATCATCTATTTTATATCTACCTATGCAAATTTAAGCAGATGGATGATGATAACTTTACGTACGATCTTCTTTTCTCTATTTTTTTTTTTTTTTTCTTCATCATATCTGTTCAAAACAGGCGAGCTAGATCGTCTGTAATCGAAGTCTTTTCACGGGGGGAGGGGGGGGGGGATTTTCAAAGATCTTGAAACAGCTTTTTAACTCTCCCAGCAGCGTTACGCCATCTTTCGTGAAGCCAAATATTTGAGACTTTCTTCCAATTAAAACGAAATATCTTTTCGTTTCAGAAGAAATTCAAGGATGAAATTTCGTCGGTTTGTCTGCGGAGGATTAATTAGATGGTTAGCTTTTCCTTCCATCGTCTTTCAAGTTACAACGAGAAGGGAGAACTCGAGGCTCGAGTAAATTTTCTTTTTAGAAATCCACCGCATATTTCTGTCGATAAACTGATTTTCACTGTCAACTATATCGGTGTTTTTCGACATTAATTTTCGGCGTGCAGGCATTTCGAGAGAGCGCAAGTAATTTTAATTCAATCTGGCCGACCTCAAAAGCAAATTGACGTTCACAACGGTAGTAGAGCCATGTAAATACTGCTCGGTACATATTCATGCTCCCGGCACGGAGCTTAACATGACTATTTAATTCTGTATAATACCGGCAGGGACTTCAAACACCGGCCTGCATAGCAAATAAATTGTTAAAATCCGTGGTAAGCCATAGTGAAAATAGCGAGAGTCCGCGATGATAGTGCTCTTACAAACAATGGGGTGGAGGGGAGCGCTTATAAACAATAGAGGGAGCAATACTATCATCCAAGAATCAAACTTCGTTGAAAATTCTCTCTCTGTATTTTGAAAATTATCCGAACGTGATTTAATATTCTTCAACTTTTGCGTATCTCTCACGTTCGACAACAAGGTGTGTCGCATAATTCACTTGATCCATTTAATTTCCTTTGGAGAAGTTTGTTTTACACTGAAAATATGCTATCGTCGTCAATGTATGTCACGCTATCACACGTCGATGCTCGCGCATCATTCATCGATACGTTCGTTCGCCTCTCCGTTGCAAAAAGTACATCACACTGGGTGGTCGTCGAGCTGATCTCATCCATGGCAATTAGATCGTCGGCAAAAATACACCGCCAGTGACTTACCGCGACCTATTGATCCACGCTTACATGTTCCATCCGGGGTGAACTCGATAAATTCAGATCAATCGTGAATTCGATAATTTCATTTGTTTTACAACGCGAGTGACCTGTATCGATGAACTTGTCTCCCAGTCTTACGAAGCTCTAAAACCACTCGACTCTAGGGAATATTTAACTCTAGGAAACGTGCTCTGAAATTCGCTTGCAATTAGCATCGAAACTGGAAGAATTCTGAGTGGCACCTCTGTCTAAATGGATCCTCAAACTAGCCAGCACTTTCGAAGTCTAGAGAAGCTTCCGAAGACCAATAACATTCAATGTAGAAACGTTTCTCGCGGGTGATGCAAGCACTCTAACTCTAAAATCGTACGACGTTGTTACGTTGTAAGGATACAATTAAAAATTATACAGTTTTTCACAGAACTATTTATTTGAACGAGACAAGGCTTCCACATGATATAGGAACTTGTAGATGTAAAAATATTATAATACTGGATTATGCTTGCTGCAACGCTAAACTATTTCTACCTGTCAATCCTTTCTGCTGCGCTTATATAATATGCGCTTATATATTCGTACTTTGATTCCTGGTCAAAGTATCTTAGAACGACTTATCCAGTTAACTGAGTCCGACGTGTATACACGTCAAGCCAAAACTTTACTTTGGTACGGTTGACGTGTATACTCTAAACCATTTACTATAAAATTTACTCCAAATTTCAATAAGAAGTTGTAAGAATGTCATTTGGTGGTATGTTTCCATTATATTACCAATAAAACTGCTACATACTTTATTATATATATTATTTTTATACCATACTTCTTAAAATGAAGTTTGATTATTCTCTTTGGTATATTCCCCGTACAATGTATTACTTTTTACAAACTGAGTTGATTATTTTGCCCGATGCATCTGGTATTGTTTTGTATACTTTACTGTGAATACATATCGGGTATTCTCCGATAATAATTTGTATTATTTCAAAATGAAATATGCGAACTATGACTCATACAACCCTTAGTATAATTTCGTTGCAAGAAGAGGCGATACTTGTAAGATACAAGAAAAGTATTTTGCTTGGATTTTTCCTCCCTAGTGGGGAACAATGAATTATTAATTCTTTATCGAACAAAAATGTAATCCTTCCTCGTTTCGCAAAATTTATAACAGGAGCATTTGCCCTGCGCTTTATGAAACTAACTTCCGCAATTAACATGTTAACGTGGTTAAACATGTCTAATTTCTAACAACCCACGATGATATTAGTCCATCTTTTTTACAGCGGATCTTGAAAAATCATAAACGAATCCGAGCGGAACGACGTGGATGCAACTATGTAACAGTCTCTAGGATGTTAAAAGTCAACGCAGGAGGGTTGTTCGTTATCGAATTTCTTCAGTTCAGTTTCATTCCCGACAGGAGGATGGATGATTAACGTATCGGCTCGCTCGCTGAAATTAGCGAAACACCACCT
This sequence comes from Tetragonisca angustula, assembly GCA_036937485.2. Taxonomy (NCBI): domain Eukaryota; kingdom Metazoa; phylum Arthropoda; class Insecta; order Hymenoptera; family Apidae; genus Tetragonisca; species Tetragonisca angustula. The sequence goes on along the minus strand of JAWNGG020000333.1, from coordinate 101,195 downwards.
CTCGAAGAACGATCGGTCGGTTGGGTCTGCTTCCACTCGCCACGAAATTTGTCCCCCTGTGAAACATTCCCTCCGCCAGTCGTCGATATAACGAAGCCCGCGATTAAATTCCATTAAGATAATCTCCTTGCCGCGTTGATCGTCATCGTTATCAGGGACAAGCGGTGAGCGCCGACGGCACGATTAAATCGCTGCCGGGTTATTACGTTTCACAAGTTCCCCCTCTCTTTCTCTCTCTCCTCTCTCTCTCTCTTTCTCTCTTTCTTATCTCATTTTTCGCGATTATTATTCCTGCGGCAGTCGATTTTTCGTGGAGGGCAAACGAGGCGTGTTCGCGCGTAACGATCGAGATGAAGAAGAGGGTGGAGGAGGGGGAGAGGGGAGTTAGGCCGAAAAACGGAGGAAGGCTCGTCAACGGGAGAAAACGGGAACACCGCCTACGGGTGTTGGAGCCGGCCGCGGCCGGAATAATTGTTTGTAAATTATCGTGTGGCGGCCACGGGTGGGAGAGCAGCTCCTCAGACGCAGCTGTCGCCCGTCGAGTAGCCCCGCAAGCAACTCGAGAGAGCAGAGCGGCGGAGGCTTTTAGCCCCGAGTGAATACAGAAACTTGGTCGAAATATCGCACTTTGTCTCGGACTTTCTCCTCATTTTCTATCCCCCTTGCTCTCTCTTCCGCCCCTGGATGTTTCCTATTCGGCTTGTCGTCTCTGTCGCCTCACGGCTGTTTACCCTCGACCGATTCGTTTCGAGGTTGCTGCTCGGCGAAAATTGAAATTTCGTGTGTCGCGACGAGAACAGTTTCTGTGACGTGCGGGTCATTCGACAATTACAGATGTGGAACGTTGCTGTTTGAGGATTCAGCGATACAGTTTCTTAATCCGCTGCAACGAAGTCTTGTGATAATTTCCTCATATATTTCTTGTGGATGCGTATCTTTGGCCGTGGCACTGCTGCCAGCACCAGTAAAACGTAATGCGAGGGATTGACCTTTGCCAGTAGACGAGAACGCGTGATCAGTGACAGTCAGTAAAATAGTTAATAATCAGGAAGTAGTACGTACACAACACCTAGTCACGATTTAACGAAGACGCGACCACTCTCGCCATGAATTTGTTAAAAATCTGTTAAATTCTGATTCTTGAAAGGCGTTCGCTTCAGCGCTCGAATCTCCCGAATTGGCAGCGAACGAAAGTAGCAGTCGTTGCTTAAGAGGTAAATAAGCGACAAAGACTGACCGTTTGAGTTCGATTGTTCTGAACGAGGGAAAGTTCAGTGTCTCCGTTGCGGGAAAGAAACGCGACGTTGATCTCTTATCGCGATTGGTTAATTTCTCTCCTATACAGATCTCTGTCTCTTTCTCTCTCTCTCTCCCGTTGCCGGCGATTCCGCTCGGAAGCTCCTAATTAGACACGATTCGCCGATTGTCCTTAGAGAGCAATGTTACGGCACAATGGCCTTCGAGAGAACGAACATTTTCCTGAATTTTTCACCGCAACTCTTTTGTTCAACTTTAGATCCTTCTCCCCTTCGTTTCTCCCTCTCTCTTTCTCTCATTTCCTCCGACCACTTAATTAATTACAAAGATATTGAAAAGATTTACAAAGGTAATTTACATTCCAAAATGTAGAGTCACTTTTCACGATTATTTGCCCGCCCAATGATCACGAGTTCAAGAGGATCCCATTCAAAATTGAATATGTTGTTTAATGGAACGAAGCAGCAGGAAGCAATATCCGTGTTTGACGAACAATTCTTACTCGACACGAATTGTAAATTTTCGCTGTAATTCAATCGAGACTTCGACGCCAAATCTCTCTTGCAAATTAAATCTCCACTGAAACATCCTGCTGACTTCTGTCAGACATAAACGTTACGTTCGACAAACTACAAAATTTTTCAACCTTAGAACGAGACGCTCATTTTTAGCGAGTGAAATTTCATAGGTTCGTTCAGACTGGCATTAGAGGATTCTACGACGAGAATGTTGCAAAACTAGACAGAAAACTTGGAATCGCTACATTCGTCTCGAATATTTTTCTCCTTCGGTCGTTTATATCCTCTGTTCGTTCTACAATCGCGGATTCACGATCCTCGGATATTATCGGAAGACAAGCGCGATAATTAATCCTTTTAGAGGTGGTGCGTGTAAACAACCGGCGGGAAAAGGAACGGTATGTGTGCCAAGTTGCCAGGAACTCCGAATTTTGAAGATAAACAGCTCTGCAGACGCGGGCAGCATCTCGCGTTCTGTCGAAATGGCTGCCGAATAAAGCGTTCGGGGTTGCCAGAGTCTCCTTTCGTTGAAACGATCGCCGATTACTTGTGGATGTTGGTTAGAATTTTACTGGTTGATTATTATTCGACTAAATTGACGTTCGTTCCGAGTTTTCATCTATAAATGAAATTTTCAAGGAACGAGAAGCTAGCGATCGAATGTGAAACAAATTATTGGACATTTCAAAATTTTAGTTATTTCTGCATTGACACGTCGAGTGCCGTGTCGGTCACTGGTGACCGACGAAGCAAATTTAGTTTAGTAAGATTACAGAAAAGAATAGTAGCTGAATATTGCTTTTATTGATATTTATTATATAAACAATATACATTGCAACAATGCAATAGTAGTTTCAATGAGTTTCATTAAAACAGTCTAGGGCACAGATGTGGTTTTCCTTTGCCCAACCCGTCACAGAATGTTGTAACTTTCTTAGTCACGTTTCTACTAATACTTCTTCCCGACAGTGTTGTATCTTCCTCGTAGCAATTTGTACAAAATTTTCCTACTTCTGTATCGAACTGTGCAAACGAAGAAACAACTTGTTAAATATGTTATTGAAAAGCACGGTGAAGGGAGAATCTTGGCGACTTGCGACAATTCTACGTAAGTAGGACGTTTTACGTAAACAGGGCGGAAGAAACGAGGGACGTCGAGATGTTCTACGAATCACCTTTTCAAATTATCGTGCAACGGCGATATTAGATGGCGTATTACGTGAAATAACGAGTCGGTGTCGGTTAAATCGATATTAATTACGATATTACCAATTACCATTTGGTTTCCGAAATCTAACCGGTGGTTATGTAATATTATACGATTAAAGCATTGGTTAATGCGATTGGTTATTACACTACACCACTCGATCACGGGATATTCTCGGTGATGGAGAAAGCGTGCAAAATGGGCAAAGGATGCTAATTTGTTTAGAACGCAATTAAGAATCAGTACGAGATTATGATAATTATCTCGGGCGAACGATTAAGTTTGTCACCGACCGCGACGCGTTACGCCGAGCTGACCGACTGTACCTATTTGAATTATTTAATCGCGTTCAATAGGAATATTAATATTTGCTTATATACTGAACACGGTTACAACATATTGTATTCTCGGTAATCGAGAATTATTATCACGTGCAGATAAACTTTGTAATTACAACTCGTCGGCTAATTAATATTTCATACAAATCGTGCAATCAATATTATAGATACAGTCTTCTGATAAGCGTGCGCAGAGTCGATTTTCACCTCGCGAAGTGAAATTAACAACTATCTTTAATAACAGTGCTGATGCTGTGATTTGTCGTACATGCACGCAAAAAAAAAAAAGAAAAAAAATATTCACGCATATCTGCTTTTAGTTTTTAAGTAAGCTTTCTCGTAAAATCTGACACTTTTTTCCCCCGAGTCAATGAAAAATTTCATTTCCCTACGCTTCTTCTCTGACAGAAAGAAAGTCATCTGTCCTGGACTTCGGTATCGGATCTGCAAATCAATGTTAAATCATCCTGACACTTGCATAAAACTTTTGAAATTGAGAGTTCTGGTAATTTCTGCACGTTTTCCAAGTTTAAACTCGTAGAACAGTTTAAAAAAAGAAAAAAAGCGAGTGTCCGCAACGTCAAACAACGAGAGTCCAACAAATTTATTACGTCACTTGTGGAAATCCAATACGCGTCTGCTGTCCACAGCAAATTGCTACCGTTTTGCCGTAACTTGCGATGTCTTGCGAAATTCGGGACACGATAACCCACTCCAGCCCCAGTGAAAGAATCTGAATAGACAAACAGGCGATCGGAGTAATCGATCGTCGCTGGGAAGAGGAAAAACGGGGATCGGAGAAGTTGTAACGAGGAGCGTGTCGGGCAAAAAGCACGAGACGAAGGCAAAACGGAAGGAGTTGTATCGTGACGGAACGCTAATGCAAATGTCGGATCAACGTTACATAAATAACGATTACCAACGAAACGAAGAGAGAAAGCAGCGTGGCACGTTCGGTACCGGCTGGATCTCACGCGTTTTACCGTCGCCGCTCTTATGCTGATTTATCGCGGTTGATAAAACGCGGACCGCGAATATTACGCTCGCGAAAATTTATTCGAGACTTGGCGCGATGTAAGAAGAAGCGGCAAGACTCGAGTGCTGTGGCCCTTTCACGGCCTGAAAATACGACCGATCTTTATTGTTTCAAACAATCGGCTCGTCGAGAAGAACACGCCGGACCATTTTCCACGGGAGGCTCCTCAATTTAATTTCATTTCCGGCTTTACCCTCCAACTTTTGTAGCTTTCCTTAACTTCGCGATAGAATTACGCGTACCGTACGTCCTGAGTTAGTTACTTTAGCTGATATTTTTGTTTAACAATCGTTTTCTTTCTCTTTTCTCCAGAAATCGAATACCGATGCACTTTGAGATTTCGATATTTTACCGGTATTTTGAGTCAGTAAGAATGCAACACGACCGCTTTCTCATCAATCCTATTAATATTTTTAAACACTTGCTACCGCTACTTGATACAAATACTGAAATTTATTCTATTTTGGTATTAGAAGGAAAAACGTAGTGTGTATTAAATATATTTTGTTTTTATATATGGAAATGAGCGAAGAAAGAATTCTGAATTTATGTTGGATGACCAATCCAGACAATATTGAATCTATGCAAATACTGACAACTAGCAACAGTCCACATAAAAGTGGACTGAGAATAGTTAGTCATAAGAGCAAGATCCAATACTTGGTCATCTATGCTCCTTCCCCTTCCACTTGACGATGATAACCAAATATATATAAAGACATGTTTTAGAGACATTAGACTGAATAGCACAGAATAGAATAGTATACCATAGAATAGCATAGCATAGCATAGCTAACATTCTATATCATTCTATATCATTAAGAGCTTAGCTCAGCATAAATCATCCTACATCATATTCAAGAGCCTTAAACATTCTATATCACTCTATATCATACACGACCACGATTGTAACAAGGAATAAACCCTTCGAAATTGTAAGCGTGTTGACATTACACGGAATCCAACATTTACTCGAATTAGCAAATTATCATTTATACAATTATCCCGTAAGTTATAACGATGATATGATAAAATATACTTCAAAGATGAGCAATCGCGTTCGACGTCAACTTGGCTACAAGGAACAGCTAAAACTATACTATTTGTATAATAATGTATAATACTGAATATATCTACATCTTATCATCAGTATTTTCGAGTTACATACATATGTTCTCTCTTGAGCGATATTTTTGTGAAATTTGTCTTGTTTTATTAAATATAAATGTCGGCGTTTGATTCGAGCAACGTGAAGTGAGCACTTTATTGAGGCCAAAGAATACTGGTCTCCGAAGGATTTAATTTCCACTGCAATAATAAAATAATTACCTAAGAACACCGATTCTGGTATTTTATCGATTCTCTGTTTTTTTTTTTTTTTTCTAAAAATTTCTTTCGAACTGCTCTTTGGTTACGAAAATTTTTCCCGAACGCGTCGAGTTAAATATTCGAGTTGAAAAGTTGCAGACGGAAGTTTCAACGTTTCCCATGAGACACGAAAGTCGTTGAAGATAAAGGCAAGACATTTCACCGGACAATAATTAACTTTGCCGGTCGAGAGCTGGTTGCGGCATTGCGTTTTCAACCCGTCCCTCGCCGACCAGAAAACGATCCAGCCGCGGTCGATTTTTAATTCGAAATCGGACAAAACGTTGGTTGCGCGCCGTTAACGAATCTTTGTCTTTAATTGCGCGTGTGCAGTCCACCGGAAACCTGGTTAACAAATGGACGTCATTATAAAGTATTCTATAGCGTGCTCCCTCTCTCTCTCTCTCTCTCTTTCTCTCGGTTATGAAATTCTTTCGTTTATTGTTCCGTTCACCTCGAAAATTTATGTACATGTACGTACAATATACGTTGTTATTGCCAAACGTGTAACCACGGAGAGAACCTGTTTGCGTTTGAACTGTTGATTTTATACGAGCTCGACGACTCGTTGCCAGACATGATCGTTCGAAAATTGCAACGAACGTGAAAAGAGATTCGTCGTGGTGACGATTTGTCAAATAGTAACGATCGTGAAACTTCGATGCTATCTTTGCAAAAGAAACGTTCCTCGAATTGTAAATGGCAAAATTCTTGGAATCCCAGGTGCTTCCCAGCTTGGCGTGCAAGAGTATCGATCTACCGCTTTCTACGCGGTTAGACTGAATGTCGCGAACTAACATTAAACGACGTTCTGTTCCAGAGTATATCGCAAAGTTGCTTTCGACTTTTAGCGACTATTCGACGTCTGCTTGCGTTCACTTGCGATCGATGGTGAAGTCAAACAGTTTTGTCGAATGCTGCGAATTCAATGTCGCAGCGCTTGCGATTGTTGAAGAAACAGTGATTTAACAGATATTTAACACGGATCGCCAAGTGTATCGTTTATCAATTATTATCCTTGGCAAGTCAGAACTCACGACTCAATTTGTCGACACGAATGCGTTAAACGACAAATGTTGCCCACCAATAATGGACTATTCTTCAAATCGTTTTTTTTTTACCAGCCAGCTGGTCTCACGAGGCACACTGTCACGAGACACGTTAAGAGAACATTGATAACGTTTCTTTTCAACTTGCGCATTCGAGCATGGCTGACATATGGCGGCCGGTGTCGCATTTGTCACGAACCATATCTGTTAAATCAACGTCAATTGAAACTCCTACATCTCAATATCGTTCCCTCCTCTTCGATCACGCACGCGTTTCGTCGTATTAGGTGCGAAGGAATCGTTGCGACAATGGTAACGAGACAATCGACGCCTCTGACCGCGAATAATCGGGCATTTCTGTCTCACGAGGTGTAATGTGGCGAAAAATTAAACAAAATTACACCCACGTGGTTTACAAATATTTGAGTAATTAAGGAAAACTGAGTAAGAATGGAAATGACGGCGATGACAAAGAAATATTAATTTCCTTGAGACTCGCTACTCTCTGTGCAAATCACTCTTGTTTGTGTGGCCGTCGTGATGACAGTTGCGCGAACGATGTCTCAACCTTGGTCTTTTCAAATGTTGCCTTATTTATTACTTATTTTGGGAAAAGGCACAAAATTATACCATGTGGTTTGTAGTATAAAGTTTATTAATTCAGAAATTAAAAGGAAAACTGAATAAGTCCGAAGTCTCTCACTGACTTGCATGCTCTCACAATTAGGGCGACTAAACAAGTAGGGTTTATCCCAAGTTAGGTTTTTTTTCCACGTCGAGTACGTAGCAGACGATAGCTGCTCTTGGGCCGCATAGGAAGAAATTCACAATAACAAAAAATGATCATCGTCCCGTGATGTCGTTCTTTTTGAATGTTTACTGCCAAACTCGTTTACGAGAGCGTGTAATTTGCAAAGCGGTTTGCAAAGTTTCGTCGACGATACAGGTTCAATCGAGCAAGATGACTCTCTGATTTGGTTGACCTTTGTAAGTGCACCGCCTTTTTTTGAAAAATCGGCGCAGTCGGAAATTCCGTCGCCCCTGTCACCGGAGAAATCGACGAGTAAACGGATCCGGAGATGAAATTCTCTTGGTCGGCCAGAAATCCCGTTTCCGAAAGTCGATATCGTGGCATCCGCCGGAAGACAGCCGGGAGCCGTAACCCTGAACTCCGGCGAGTTTAAAGGCACGGCAATATGCAAAGAGTTGGACGTAATTCGAACATTTTGGAAATGTAGTCCGCTTTGATTCGAATTTGATTCGAAGGAAGACGACAAAGTTGAAAGAATGTGCTCTTTGTTTCCTTTTTCTGTACCTTCTTCCAGTCCCGGAGGATTTTTTTTTTTTTTTTTTTAAATTGGATGCAAAGTTGCAAGTTTACTAAACTAGTGTCATTTTTAACCTCTTGATATACAACGACGTCACGCGTCAAGCTAAAGACAATGACGTCTAAAGTAGACACGAGACGCGCGCAGATTTAATTTACTTCCAGTGCAGATATGCAACTGTAAAAATTACTGGATACAATTATATTAGAAACATTCCATATTAGAAATATTCCTTGCAAAATGTTTGGAAATGTTTTAAATTTTTTACAAAAGTGAAAGCCAAATGGACTATGCCGAGTGAAAACAGCGAGACTGACGTCGTTCATAAGGCTGATTATTTAACTGAAGAAGCAAGTGTAAGTATTACATAGCCTTGGGCAGTAAAGTTCGTAAAAGACCTATTTCTACTGAAGACTCAAGTTCAAATGAAAGTAGCCAACATAGATTCGAGACATATATATATATCAAACAATGATGATTTTAATCAATAAATAAACGAGTAAGAGAATAAGAATCATCTCCGTTAAGTTTACGCAAATGTTAAAATGAAAAATAAATGTCATTTCTTTGGTCGTATTAAATTTCATTTAATTCGTACGTCAGTTAAGACAGCTTTTAGAGGTTATTTATTTTCATACCTAAATGTCCAAACGTAAATCCTCCGTCCGTTGAGATTTCGAATACAGCAAAGTTCATTTTTCTCTCAAATTTGGAAAGGAAAATAGATTAATCCGGGGAACGAAAAGCTGGGGATCGAGTTACGTACTTATAGTTAAATTACAAGACTTATTAAGATAATACATTCTACCGAGCATTTGCGCACGCGAACAGAGGGATAGCCGTGTGGATGTCGGTGGAACGAACGTTGGTTGTTGCGGGGACGAGGGTTGAAGCTGTTGAACCGGGGGGAGGTCGTCTCTGCGAGCGAAACATCGGTGCAGGTCGCGTTTGTCTCGTTCGAACGAGATGCGTACCTAGGTGCTACCGGAAGATAGAAAGCCGCGTGACCGCGTGTCCTGCCCGGGCGGGTTTGGTTTATGGCAGGTAAACGTATTTGCATGTAAACTCGTTTGCATGCGAGCGAGCGTGAGCGCGAACGCAGGATTCCAATTGCAGTGGACCACGGGAGTGCGCTCGTCTTGACGCGCCACCAGCTCCAGAGAATTCCCGCGATACACCGCAGACGGTACTTCATAATGGCCTGTCCGATAATGGTCCCCATGGTTGCTTTCGATTCTCGTTCTCCCTCCCCTCTTCGACGCGCGTCGACTAATTACGCGAGCTGTTCTATCTATGCGGGGATGCTACGCGTTTACTAATACGGCGAAAGAAGAGGTCATTTTGTTACCAGGAAATATTCAATCTACGACGAGTGGAAGAGGAAACGAGTTTGTCCATTCTGTCCATTATTATATCGCGACATGTTATTATCTCGTATTTACGCGTATTCGAACGACGAAATTGAGGAATTTAGAGAAAGTAGATCAAAGGCTCACGAGGACCTCTTCTTAACGTTTAATTGATTATTTAAAGCGGTATAATCGTAATACTGGTGACGATAGTATCGAAATCGTATAGCGAGTAAATCAAAGGTAATCAAATCTGGTTGAACACAGATCGAATCTGTCTCACACAAACTGATTTATCGACTTTCACGAGTACTTCAAGACAGGTTAATAAACGCAAGGATTATGTGCCAAGAAAAAAGCTCGATAAAATATTCAATGCAACTGCGTACGTGGTATATCGTACGGTAGAATTCACTTCCATCGGTATTATTCGATAGGACAGCGATAAAAACCCGCCGTTGATTGCGGCAGCAATTTATTGTAAATTAAGATGTGATCATAACGTACCTGTCATCAATCACCCCAGATTACGTCGGTGTACGACACATATACATCACTGTGACGTACGTACGTAACGTGCAATGAGCTCGAAATCGTTCCACGATAAAAATCATCTTGCCAGAGTAATTTAGATCGCGTTTCAACAATAAGAATCGAGGTGTACAAGAACCGATATTTCTGATATTTCTTTTCATACGACATTTCTATTATATTATACCCTTATCTAAATACGAAAGATTGTTTAATGTTGCCTTTCGAGTGCTCTTCGTGTAAGGCGATCGAGAATGTTGTGTCTAAGGGAAAAATACCGAGTCAAGTTGGTGTAATTTGGTTAAGGAATTCAGTAAAAAAATGATAATTACAAACTTGAAAAGGAAACATATTAAGAAACAAAGCCAACAGAGATATATCGTAGTTTCGTATTATAAGGGTTAATTTATTTCCAATATTTAACAATTATTTAGGGGTTAATTTATTATAGCCGACACCGGGTCACCGTTGACCCAGAACTTGAGCATAGCAAAGAAGCAAAATATTTCAGAGACAGATATTTCTGGAAATTTTGGCTGAAGCCAAATTAAATTACATAAAAATAATATAAACATTATTAAAATTATATAAAATTATATAAAAATAATATAAACATTATTAAGTAACATCCTGTACCAAAAAAAGTTAGGTGTAAAGCAAAAATTCACCTATGGGTCAAAAGTGACCCGTAGCTCATTTAAGTTGGCTATCCGAGGGTTAAGGGTTAATTTATTTAAAATTACACATTTCGCAGCCTCGGTTAAAAATATCTCGCACTCCATCGCACGAGTAATTGCCGGAGCTGTTTAGATACATCCCTCGATCCTGCGATCGTTTGTTTTTAGAGGATGCGTAATTACACGTTCGGCAGAAAGCGAGAATCGGCACAGTTACGAGTATTAGAGATGGCGACGATAATTATAATCGGTTGGATAGCGCGTCCACTGGGAAACGTTCCCTGCAATGGGCCAATTCGACGTCCCATTTCGAGCATCGATATCGGATCAAAAATTCCATGGTATCGTCGTAATGTCGAGTACACACGATCGCGTATCGAAAGTTTCATCGGCGAAACTTTCGCAAGGTGTTCCCGAATCTCGCGGGGAAATCGGGATTCTCGATCCTCCGAAAGTTCGCTTTTTCCTCGGTTCCTTCGAGCTCTCGTTTCCGATTATTATGGACGCTTATCGATCGAACGAAGCGATATCTTCCCCTGGTTGGCTGGTCTCTCCCTACGAAACCACGGCTTCGCTGTTCCCTGGCCGAATATGGCCTCGTTCTTGCGAACAGCCGGCTGATTCGATGAGAACCACCGATGACCAGGGGAGACTAGCTCGTCCACGAACGGACAGCGCTGTGTTCGATCGAGCCTGAGTCAAGGCGAGACTGAAACTCGACGGAAAAAGGGGAAAGAAGAGGAAAAAGAGACGAGAGAAGAGGTGGCTGGTCCCGGACGACACTGGTCCCTGATTGTCACGGAGATGCACAAAGGCGCCACGTCCGCAGTTCCATTAGGACGAGATGGTCTAGGATCGCGATGAGTGCATCGTCGGTCATCGACGATTGTCCAAACTACGAACGTTTGCCGCACCGCAAATAATTCTTCTGCCGGGTCCCGATTCGCAAATAATTCTCCTCGGTCGTCAAGCGTCTCGAGTGTGTTCTGCTATTTCGTTCGTCTCTCGCGGAAATTCCCTTTTCCTTCACCTCGTGCAACGCGTCTAGTGACTATATCTCTTTGACTTGGCTGCAACTTTGGACAAATAGCCGCAAGCGCGATAGCTGTCTCTTCCCTGGAAATCTCATTACGAGCTGCTTCGTAGCGAGGAGATAGGCGAGATCCGTGCACGGAGAGAACGTATCGACATGCTCGAAAACCGGGAAAATTATTCGCAGGTATAGAACGAAAGGTGATTTATATGCTAATCACCGTCAGTTTTAACCGAACGGATCATGACGGCTTACAGTCCGCTTTTCCGAATTCCATCGCCAATGGAGATGTGTGTTTGACGAGTCTCTTCGACTTTCCTTCCGCGAGGGCAAAAACGCGAGAAATTATACCGTCACGAATTTCAACGTGACGTCACACGAAAAGCTCTCCTTTTTCCTTCCAGAATGGTTAGGACTTTATCCCAGAGGCTTTCGTTACAACGAAATAATTATCCGACATCAATTTGGCGTCATCGATTGAATGCTTGATATCCCGGAGACAAAGTTTCAGTTTTCAGCGAATGTTATTCTTTTCAGTTTTCACGAGCGATGTGGGTCACGTTGTCCTCACAATTTCGTAAATACAGAGATGTCGAAGCACGGAACACTGGAATATTTCAATATTTCAAACAGAAAAAAAGAAATTCCTCTCTGAAACTCGTTCGTCGAGCTACTCACAGCCGCGTGAAACTTCCAAATAAATACAAACAAACCTCGAGCGCCGCCTTAATTTCGTGAAATCAATTTGTCCTGCACCAACGTTCGTCGATCGTTCGCTGCGTGTTCGCTCGGTGAAATTCTCGATTAGGATTCTCTTTTCTTCCTTTGGAAACGCGATCGGAACGCGAGCGAAAACGGAGCGGAGGAAGAAGCGGAACGCAAGACGAAACAACAATGCGGTCGGTGGCGTTAACTTCGCCGAGAGTTCAGTGACGCGACTTCGAGCTGCCGAGGAGTTACGTGACGCGGCTGTAATCGCGTGCAGTTTCGCAAACTTCGAAACAAAAGGGGCTCTCCTCCGGCATCGAGAGAAGGCAGAGAGCGCGCGCCGGCTCGACAAGCAAAATAGAGGCTCGCAACCAACAGCTCAGCTCTGTCGAGAGCTGGAACATCAGCCGATTGCTGCCAACACAGCGTCTCTCGCTGCTGGTACACTGAATCGAAAAAAATATTGGCTAGCTTTCTTGCGATATCTTTGTGAAAACAAAAATCTATAATGACACATAATATATAAATATATACGTACAACAATGAACTGTACAAGTAATGTAACAATTATATAGAGCGGTTCATTTAAGCGAGCCACCTAAATATCTTTTCGAATTAATATTGTAAAATATTTTGGCCCAACACGAAGGCCAAAGGTGAGAAAACTTTTTTCAACGTCATTGAAAATGATTTCCAAATCATTCTACTGTTTTCTAGCTGTATTAATAAATTATTCGATACCATAATTTCAGATTAGCCGTTAACATCGTTAACTATCTGTATCTTCGTCTTTCCATCGTTCGTCATATTTTCATCTTCCCTGTTCACCGACTCCAATTTATTCAGACGCGGACGGCATTAAGAAATCGATCGGAACTCGAGGCACGATCCTCCTGCTCGCGAAGAGAAAAATCTTCCACACGCTCTGATAACAATGCCGATCCATCGTATTAAAATACGAGCGTGGTTTCGGCTCTTTTGTTTGAATTCCCCGCGCTACGCTGCCGGGGAATAATGATGATAGTAATTCGACGCGATTAATGCTAACGCCGGCGATGGTCACGCCGGTAACAGTCCGCCAACAACGGCCGAAACGTTGATTCTTGTCAGCCGAATTGGCCTGCGGTCGACCGAATAATCGCCATCCTCGTAATTTTCCAGCTATCAAATCTTCCGCGCTATGCCGCGCTCGAAATCCCTGGCGATCGTTGCTTCAGCATCGAATTTACTGCAGCACGACCGTACGAAGATTACGAAGCGATTACTTTCACAGAAGTAATTTTTACAGAGAGAGGAAACGACGATATAAAATTTTTGGTATATTTTTGATACATATTTTAGCGAGTTGGCTTGTTTACAATTTATTTCGTTGAAACGAAATACGCGAATAAATTCCTGAAATTCTCACGATGAATGAATGTGACGAACGCGGCGCGAGAATGTGATAAATTAATGAACAATATTCTATATTCTTCGGCTATCAGAGAATTGTACTCGACACGGTATTTTCCACTGAAATCCAAACGTTCCAGTTAACATTTTTACATCAGAACAAGGGCGGTTAACAACTAGAACTACCAACGAGAAAGTATAACGTTCGTAGCAAAGAAATTAAAGTGCAAGATACGAGAAAAAGTTAACGATACAACAAAGAACGCAAGCTTCCATTAATATTATTTGATTAAATATCGCTCGAGTATCTGACGTATGTACCGTTACGAATATATAAAGTTTCCATTATAAAAAAATTATAAACTAGTCACTCCGAGCACTTTGGCAATTTTAGCGTTAATCTCGAGTAATACGGAACGATCCTCGCAGTCTCCCACTTCGCGAATCTGAGAAATGTTTTCAGATACCTCCCTACAAGAACGTCACCATCGTTGAAAGAAAAACATCCATCTTGAAAGATATCATCCTCGGTTCTCCTACCTTTGGTGCTCTTTCACCAGATGAATCCTATTCGTCTTCCCAATCGACGTGCCATTCGTGGCCACCGCAACTTCCAGATCGAACCTACCATTTCTCCACCGGGGCGATTAATGCCTCGTGAATCCGAGTCGGAACGCGAATGGACGATTAATGTCGCATCGAGATGACCAAGAAGCGGAAGGCGAACGCGATGTTCCTTCGCCATTGTACTCCCACCTTTCCTCGGCCTCGACAACAAAAGCCTCTCCTTGAGATGACGTCCACGGATGTGTCTCCGATGGCACGCCTAACGGTTCCGTGTGGCGGAACACGGTCCGACCCGTAGGGCTCGAGCGCGTACGGTGCCATTATTTCAATTTCATGGGTGACCCGCGGTGGATTCATCTTGATGCACGCCTAATGAGTGTTGGGATTGTCCCTGGCGCGGCGGGGACGAACACAAAGAGAGCTGGTTCAGCCTCGGCACGCACGAGCTGCTCATTAGACGAGAGCCCTCCCTGGAACGAACACGCCCCGGCCGTTCTCACGACTCTTTGGTAATCGTGAATCGGTGCAAAATTGACCGTTTCCATTTACCTTTCCCTCGGCCCACGTTCGTTGTGCTCGTCGTGCACGGTTAAAAGCCTCGCGTCCACTTGAGAGTTTCTCGCGAGAGTACTCTCGAGCGTTGTGTCCATTTGAGAGTAGCTTTGAGAATTTTCACTCTCCGCGAGAGCTTGCTATCCGATAGAACTCTCAAAATCGTGTCCGTTTGAGAGTTCATTGTCTCTGGTCCTACTCACTGTGGTGTGTAGTTTAGTTCGAAGCACGAGTGTGAACAGTGACATCGCTGTCATTGAGGTGCGAAAAATATGTGCCCTCACAGTTGGCCATAATGTTTTAAGAAAAAAGAAAAATCAACATAAAAAGAAGAGTTCGATAATTTAAATTATTATATAACATTTAATATAATTAGATATTATATATTACATTTAAATTATTACATAATAATTTAAATTGAAAGAAATTAGTTCAATAATTTCACTTTTTTTCATTATTCATTATGCTGCTCGCACGAGAGTACTCTCAGGATTTCGAAACCGTTTTGAATTCTGAGAACGACTCACCGAGAGCAGTATCATATTGTATCCATTTGCGAACACGTCGACTCGGACGAGTTGAGCTCTCGGACAGTAAACTCTCAGAACAGTATCCATTTGCGAGGAATACTCTCGAAAGCAACTCGCGACAGTTTTACTCTCCGGTGAACACCTAGCTTAACTAGGTCGCTACGTTCGCTACGTTCGCTACGTTCCCCGAGCAAACGGAAGTCTCTGCAAAGAGAATCGCACCTTCCTTCGTCATTCGAGGAGAGAGATGTAAAAAGAGTGAGTATAATCTCGGAGCTGAAGAACTCGATCGAGTTGGGAGAACGCGTTCGCAAGACGCCTCTCTTACACGAAATGGATATCGAAGTCGCAATTTAACACGCTTGTCATTGGTCCGCGATGAGACGGCGCAGCGTTTCGAATGAGCCGTCCCGCGAGGGTCAGCCACGTTATTGATGGGCCTGCGTTGCTCCCGTGGCGAATCTGAAATGGCGGCCAACTCGCTCGCAGGATATTGAAGGTTTATTGGGATCACGAATCGCGAACGAGGTTGTAAAAATCACGCCTCGTCCGTGAAATCATCCGTCTCGGGCAGAGATGCAAATACCATTACCAATTACGAGAGACTGTAGACTCGTAATTGGACGAGATTTTTACGTGTTCAATTTGTTGATCTAGCCCTTTGCTCTTTTGCTTGCTAAATTTCGGCATTCGTTTCCAAACGTTTGAAAGCAAACACTGTCGAGAGATTTGTTCAACGTCTGTCCCGATGACAGAGAGACCGCGATCGTTTCACTTCGATGTTTCTATTACAATCGATCGACGGAAATCGCGTTGGATGACGCGTTGGTTCTGGGAATAACAATGACGATCGCCTTCGGCGAAACGTTGCGGGGCGATCGTGTCGATTTGTCGAACAGAACGGAGAGACGACGATAGAAAATCGTTGCGAACGTTTCAATTCGCGTCGCGGGCCGTTCACAGCGATTTTCTCACGGATCATCGATTACGGGCGTCTTACGCGTGTCAGCTGTGCCGCGTGTCAACGACCGCCACTCTTAATATCGTCCAATTCGAAGCTAACCGCGTCATCGTCTGTTCTCGGTAAACGACCACAACGATCCGCGCGAATCCTCCGTCACGCGCCCCTGTTGCACAATTCTGCGCATTGCGAAATTCACTTCGCGACGCGGGGTCCCTGAAATATCCTCCTTAACAAACCGATAGTCGAAAATCAATGACGATATAACGTTACGCAGATGAAAAATTTCGTATCTTTATCTACAGAGACCAATCTAAAAAAAGGTGCAGAGAGATCATATTCATAAACTTCTTACATTTTCCACTGAAGAACCAGCTAAGGTAGGAAATGGCGATCGAAAATTTGCCACGGATCGTAAAAGGAAGTCACCAGACTCTAGGTCTCTGCTGGTCGTTCGTTTTCGCCCACGTATCTCACCTGCAACGAAACACCGGACAGTAGAATTGCTTGTTTGGCCAGATAACATCCTCTATTCCATCCTCTCTTTTCTCTTTTCTCTTTACATCTCTTTAATGCCACGCTCGCATAAACGGCGCGCTGTCTTGCGGGCTGTGACGCGGCAATTTAGGCATTTGACCCTAAGGGTCCTCGCCGGGTTCAGCCGTTTAACCTCGATGCAACGTCTCTGTCTGCGGCCGCGTCGGCCGCAGCGTGCCTCGCGAGCAAGCGAGCAAGCGCGCCCACACGGATCTCCCCTCGTGCATTCTTCCTCGACATTCCACCGCTTGTCTTCCTCCCCTCGGTGACCGACCTTCCCCGGCACCGAGAGCGATCCTGTGCTTCGTGGCTTGACCGCCTCCATCTCGTTCTCCTTCCTCCTCCACGATCAAGCTGCATAGGCGTCTCTCTCGTTGACCCTCTCGCTACTGTCTTCGCCAAAGGGCGTCGGCTAGACGTTGCAATTGCTTGGCCCTTTCTCTCAGGTTTCGTCAAGATTATCAAATATTTCAGGTCATCTGAATATAAACAGCTGCACAAGTTTGGATTTATACAGGGGGCGATCGAAATTCACGCCTCGCGAGACGACAGATAGCCCACGATGGCAATTATTATTCGTAGACGGTGGTTATTAATTAAAACTGATGCGATCAAAGTTTGATCGAAACAGAAGTATACGATCCTTGATCGAAACAGGATTATAGTCGTCGGCAAATTCTGTCGAGTTCAGAGTGCTTGTTGTTGTCGATAAATTAGGTAAACGCGAAACCGGGGTGTATAAACGAGAAGTTAGCTTATGTTCCAATTATTTCTTGCTGTTACACCATAACGTAATCCAAGCGAATCGCCAACAACAAGCCTAAGATCGATCTGTTTTCATTCGATTTCAATCTCGTTTGCTATTGTTCGACTCTTATTACTCCGTAACTCGTTATATTTCTTATCTATATATTTTTTTTCTTCTTCTTCTTTTCTAAATCTTCGGGTTATCGAGCGCGTTGATGTTATCGCGTTGATATCGAGCGAAAAGTAATTTCGTATTCTGGTAATCTGGCAATACTTGCGTGCGTTTGAAAGGTGACGGACACACACACAGAGTAATTAAAAAGCAAGAAGTTGTGACGTTTGTTTATTCAGTCAAAAATTATTGCGTCTTGAAGATACGAAATGAGTGAAATTAAAGAAAAAAGTTAAAGTTATCAGCAGTTACGATATCGGCAAGGTACTAAATATCGACCATAAAGCAGTTTCGAACCATTTGGAGAAGACTGGATACAAAGAATAGTTCGAGTGTTTTAGTACCACGTGATTTAACATTGAACAATTTCACGAATCGAATTTCTTTGACCTGTCAAAAATTGAGCTTGGTTGGAAAGTTTCGATGCATCCACCTTATAGTTCTGATCTTGCACCATCAGACTACGTCATTTGTTTGTCTCGACAGAACTCTCTTAATGGCGTTGCCTCTTCAAAAGAAACATGCCAGAAATCACACAGAAATTCTGGGAATTTATCTCAAAAATGAGTGATCGGGCATATTTGACAAACTTCGTGTAAAATGTAAAAAATGAGACACTTGTTTCACTTTTGCGCTGAAATGCGAAATTTGCTTTTCGCTCAACCGAACGACATTCGACGAATCGACGTGATTATGCAAATTATCGCGAGTCGAGGAATCGCGTAGGTGGTGCTGGTTCGGAGCATTACCGAGGAGGTGGAGGAGGAAGAGAGGATCCGCTGGCAGGCCGGATAGCTCAATTGGTCGAACCTGTCGTTCGGCAAACGAATGATCCCGCTTCGAAGTGCACCGTTGGGCCGCGTTGATGAATGGTCCGTGGCAATGCGAGCGTCACGTCAATCCTTTCGCGACGCTGATGAACGCGTGTTGCGCAGTTATGCAGTTTACTGCGTTTCGACCAATACCGGAATGCAAGATGCATTGTGCAGCCGCGCGCGTTTCACTCATTCTGCTCTTGCGTAGAACAGTCGAGTCCGTCAGCGACGTGATGATATGTGAACTTTGCGCGAAGACGAGAACGAACATCTCGTTGAAGACTGTTCTTCGATCGTTGTAATTGCTTTTGTTGAGTAACGACTCAAGCGTCGAGAAGGCTTCGACTTTTCTCACTCATCGAGATTCCACACCTCGATTATACATTTACCACGTGTTTCTGTCGTTGCGAAGCACTTTGCTAAAAGCGATAGTTGTTAATAATTCGTAAAGCACGTTCAGTATGCGCAAAAAATCGTGTACAACGCTGTTGCGTAATGGAACATTTACCATACGTAACAGCACATCAAACGAACAAGTTAGCCACTGGTTCACGAATGCAAAAACTTTATCGATTCTTAATGGGTTACTTGCGCATACTCGGACAAGCCTCGCTGCTTCAAATGACAAAAGTCGTAAACTTTGAACAAGCATCGTTCCTGAGTCACATCAGTTACCCCGCGAGAGAGGCAACGTGTACTTATACGGGACAATATAGACGTCTAATTTTCTCCGTAGCACGCGAGACCCCGGCTGCAGTTTCAGCTTGTAATGAGTTCAGAAGGATGCCAGCAAAAATTGCAGGATAACAAGAAGGAAAAAAGAAGAAAAACTCAGAAACGAGGAGGAGGGCAGAGAAAAAAAGAACGGAGAAAGATAGTAGAAACACGGAATGGAAGACACAGTGTCATTTCTGGACTAAGAAATTAAGGATATTTTCTGGGAGCAGCAAATTACGAATACGCTTTCTGCGGAGGCCATTTCGTTCAGAGGTTTGAAAACTGACAAAGAATTTTCGACAAGGTCGAGCTATCTATCGATGTAACCGAGGACGCGTGTAAATTGGGAAAAAATTCTGCGAGAATTTTTCCTTCTTTCTTCTTCCTTTCGTTTCCAACTCTTTCTCTTTTTTTCCTTTTCCTGCCGTTCTCCTGCCGTTCTCCTCTCATGGCGCGCTCGTGCATCATCCCCAACGACCTTCCGAAAGTGCAGCCGAGCAGAGCGGCTACCTTCCAGGGACGGTTAACCGCTGCTCCGTGAAACGGTTTGGTGCACCGTGAGTGCCTCGTTAACCCGTAAATCGAGTGTCTTCTCAAACCGAACAGAGTGCACTTTGGTGTACTTAATGTCGTCGGCGAAAAATGTCGAGCTTGCCGATAACCTATCAACGATTAGCGCCTTCCCCGTTCTTCGCGCGGAACGTCTTCCTGGTCAAGCGCGCTGACGCGCTGAGAACTCGTTCGAGGCCCTTTCGAGCCTTCACCGTGCAAATTTATCTGCTGACGAGCGCAAGATTTTTCCAGTTTTACTTTCGAGAGGTCAACGAACGAATTGTCGTCGCCTCGATTCATCGACGATCATATCGATGTGCTTCTTGAGGACCGATTTCGAGAGATTTTTCAGTGGTGTCACAACGTGATTTTTAGGTACTGTCAAGGATCTCGATCACGATCGTGTACCTTTGCGTACATCTCTTGGAACTCGAAGAACTCTGATGGATCTAGCTACTCTTATGATTTATCGTCAACTTGACCATTTGACTTTTCCTATAATTTCTTGTGACTTCCTTGACGAATACAGTTTAACTGTTCTGATTTGTCAAATCTGCCTTTACCAACTAACTTTTTGATTTGATACTGTGATTGATTGACTCGCCTCGAAGTCCTCTTTTATAATAAGTCTTGGATTTCTCTTCTCAAGGCTCGCTTTGTGGTGCAAGTGTCAGAGAAAGTTCCCGCATATACCATCGCCCATGAAACTGACTCGGGTAGAATGGTCTTTCAGGGAACGGTTATCTTGCGAAAACGATCCCATTGCATACACAATCCTTCAAGTATGCAAGTATGCGCTTCTTACGACATGGTGATCCCTATGGTGCGAAAGTCTCGTTTGGAGTTTTCTAAGTTTATCAAATTCCTGATTTGCCACGCTGAGTTAAAGCACATTCACGTCATACACTTGATACATATTCTTGGTCTTGACACGTATCGTTATGTATCTTCTCAGAAAACGGAATCTAAGGAGTTTACGCAGACGTTAATCCCCGTTGTAGTCGGTGAACCGTGACTGAACTCGATTCTTCGGCACACCAGCTCCAATGCTCGTGCAAAGGCGTCACATTGTGAAAATCAGGAAACTGGAAAGGACGATGGAGGACCTCCGGGTCTAGTCTGGTAATCCTCCTTGCATAATCCTCTTGCGAATTTCGACCGTGTCCCACTCCCTCTCGTGTTTCGTGCATATAGAGCGACACAGAAACGATACTAGCTACTCTCTCTGGAGTTCAAACTTCGCACCACGCTCTCTAGATTGCGGATTTTGATAATTCGAGTAATTATCACACGTCTCGGTTAACACGTTCCGAGACGGAGGAACATTCTGGTCCACGCCAGAAACGAAGAAAACGATCGTGGAAAAGTCTGACGAATGAATACAGGTTTCTCCGTGGGAGACAAACCAAGTGAGCACGCGTGGGTGGGATTACATCGACTCAAACGCCGTTTCGACGCGTGTTCGTGGACGTTTGATGGCTAGATAATGTTCGTTACATTAGTCTGTTACATTAGTATGAATATTAACTCGTTTAGGTGGAAAGACGTGTCTCGTTTGCCTCGCCACTCTAACAATCGAACAGGAATTTCACCTGTCGCATCAGTCCAAGTCACTTGTCACGCTCCTCTTCTTCGACAACATCGATCTATCAAGAGGACTCGTCAAAGGTTAATCGTTTGTTTCGAAAATACGACGGGAGAGATGAATGTTTCCACAGCTGAAAATCGATCGTACGAACTTTTCCTCGAACCCGAAAAAAAGGTTTTTATATTTTGCTTCGTGCGTGCCTGATAACTTTGCACTCTACTCGCAGGCAGAGAGAATTCCCACGCGGACCAACTCGACATTCGAACGTCCGTGCAATTAGCAAAAAAGCTACCTGTGCCGTACGCACGCTCGCCAAGCAACACGCGAGATCTTCACTTTTAACGGAATTGGGGCTGAGAGAGCGATACAATTCAGATTATTTATTTAAGAGCGAGTGAAATGCAACGCATCGATTATTCAAGACACTGCCCACAAACGGTACTTGCGTTTCGTAACAGATTCAGCGATCGGAAAAAAAACGTAGCTTCGATCGAACGTTAACGCAACTAAATAACGTAATAAACAAGAGAACAACATCGTCGTGGATCATTCTGCTGGTAATAATTACCGTTACAATTGTTACTGCGATCGTAAAATAAGTAGCGTTTGTTCAAGCCGTTTTGTCGATCTTGTTTGCCCTGCTCGGGTGGCAGCAGGGTCGGATATCGCGCAAAGTCAGGCAAGCGGTAGACGGGTGGAAATTATCCATCGACGGGCTCCCTGCGTGGCGAGTGGCGCTTTAACAACCGTCTGGAGTGGCGAGTAGTGCTAATGATGAGTCTGAAAACTGTGAAGATGGTTAAAGGGCGCAGTGAAAAGGAGCCTCTTCTTCGAGTGGTGTGTCGGCAGTGGTTGCACGTGATGCATGAGGATCGCCGCTCGTACAGTGGAGGAAAGAGTTGAATCGTTGCGTGGAAAAACCGAACTGGCTACACGCTCGTTCGCAACAATGACGCGTCTGGGAGGGACACGAGGCACTCCCCGAGGTCGTGAGACGACGCCAAGTCCGCTCGTTCCCTGACGTCGAAAAGACGCCAATCTTCCATACTTTAAATCCTCGCGATGATCGCCGACCCTCCACGACATAAAACTCCCAGTTCCATTGAGGAATTACCACGTTGCGCGTTGTTACAAGCCTCCACACAAGATACCATGGCTACGTACAAATTGTAGTGACGCGTATGTACGTACGCGTACCGTAAATTACGGTTTCTTCAATCTTTCGGATTTCTTTCGTTCATTAACGCAACGAGGAGTTTCCTCTCTCCTCTGTCAACGAGCCACGTGTGTTCGTTATGTACCTCCTTCACGTTAGAATTCATCGTCATTTGCGAGAATTTATCTCGACTGCATTAAAAGTACAGTGTCCTTCGATACAAAACGAATAATCCTTCTCTTATCTTGCCATCTCGACCAAATAAACGTCAAATAAACGAAATGTATATTATATGTTTTGTGTCGGAAGGTTAACAGAAATTTCGCGAGCAATGGGAACGCGTCCAGACAACGAGGAGGGAAGAGGAACGTTCGTTCGTAGTTTTCAAAGAATCGAGGTCGCGCAGGGCCAATCGCGCGAACCGTGCTTTTTAAACTGTTTCCCATGCGAAAACGTCCGACGAGCGTTCTCCGTGCTCCGGCGACCGACAATGATACATTCAAACGGCGCGCTCCCATTTGCATAAAGAGTCACGGAAGAATGATTCCTAGATTTCGAGCGTTCGCCTTCGAAACGCTTGAACGACACCGCGCATCGCACGAAACGAAATTATTACACGGGCACGGCTGCGAATTGATTCCTGCGCTCCTCTTACGATTCTTCGATTCGATTCGATTGTTCCTCGCGATATTTTTTCTTTTTTGTTTTCTTTTACAGACTACATATATCATAGACTGTAACGAGCGAGTTTACGATAGCAACGACAACGAAGATTGGATAATGACGCGATGGTTTTTGATTGCGCGACACTTTTCACTTCTCTTCGTTCAGGATTTTTACAGGATACACTCCGCGTAATTTCTGTCGTTTAAATTTTATTCAATTCGAGAGCCGCGGAATTAACGATGGAACTCGGCACTCCATCAGATTAAACTGCAGCTATTAAAAATATTGCATCGCGTTGTACGTGAAAAAGCCGGCTGAAAAAGAGGTAACTTGCTTTTTCCATTTGCCAGAATAAACATAATTTCATCGTACGGTTTCACCATACGGGCGAAAACCGTATAATTAAAGCGGGGAAATATTTTTTTCAGATATTGAAATTGAGGGAAATCATCTGAGTAATAAAGTTAAGCGGGTACACCAGCGGTAGAAAATGGCAAATAATTCCCTTCGTGTACTTTTCTTTTTTTTTTTTTTCACGGAAACGAAAAATCCTGCCTACACACGATCGACTCTCGCGGTACATATTTCATTGGCAGCAGTATTCCATTCGCTGTGATTCTATCGTTGTATCGCGCGTCCAAACGAGGCGATAATTACCAAGGAAAAATCAGTGACCTTTACAATAGCAATATTCCAGCCAGAAATACTGACCTTTTCACCCCCCCCCCCCGGCTTTGCCAAACAATTCGTGTAAATCAACGCCAATGTAAAACACCGTCATTAACGCTGATTTAGCGCGGCATTCTCTCGCTGGAACAGCAGCCGCGCTACGAGAATCGAACGTGTGGCACACCTATGTGTACATTACGCCTCAGTCATACGTACACGTATTTATACGGGTCCAGTCGCCAGTAAAGTCGAACAGATCTAATAACCATCGTCTACGATTCTTTAATGCCGCGTAGCAACTGCCGTGGGATCAGTTGGTAACTCGCGCGTGTAAACTCTCGGCGGACGCCTCTTTACGAACCGGATCGCGACACGCAACAGAGCGGAGAAAAGGAGAGAAGTACAGGGGAGAAATATATATCGGAAGCGAAAACGGCCAGGGTTATATTATGCTTCATTAACCCGAAGAAGAGAGAGGCCGCGCAGAGGTAGGCGTCCGCGGCGCAAAACGAACGCGATCGAAAATTTACGGGGGATGTCGAACCGTCGAGGATATGGAAACGGAAGCCTGCACGATCCAAGCTAATGGCCGTTAGGATCGCGAACGCGAAATGAGCAGGCTTCCCATGTGGTGTGCGCGCTTGCCACCGGTCTCATACTCGCTTTCAAATGTCATTGAGCGGTCTTTAACATGCGAACTTTGTGCACCGACAACCAGGAGAATCCTGCTCCTTTTTCTCGATATTACCTCTGGCGTTTGCCCTTTAATCTATTTAATTTAGGCTGACTCACCAGAGCGAGTTACATTTAATTCGGTTCTCCAATCTCTGCGAAATATATGCAGATGTACTCAAACATTTTGTTATTTTGTTGCATGTATTGGTTGGAAAGAAAAATTTGATGGAAATACCCTTGTAAAGAACCTGCCGCAAAATTGATCTTGAATTTCAAGATTAAAGATTTTTTTTTTGCATTGTATTTTACTCATCACGAAAGTAAAACTTTTTCAAGAAACCAGAGATAGGCCGCAACCTAATAGTTCTCTTGAAGAATGGCAAAATTTTCTTTCTAATCATTCAACATTGCGGACGCGTGCGTTCTAACAGCGACTTTATGGTCCTGAATGCGTGGATGTCCATTTTACATAATTTTCGTATTAGGTTTCACTAACATTTGATTTATCATAGTTGTAATATCAACTGTGACTCTAAACAATCGAATAATAAAATCAACTGTTAACATTATTCGAAATATAATCATTACATCCACGCGTCCAGAACCATAAGTCGCTGTTTAATGATGAAAAAACTCTTTTTCCACATTTTAAAAGAATGCGATCTATGGTTCCTTGGAAAAGTTTTACCTTCGTGACGAGTAGAATACAATACAAGAAAAAAAAATTGTTTAATCGAAGATGTAAAATTCATCTATGATAGTCACAAATTTTTCTTTCCACCCGGTACATTTTTCAATTGGTTTTAGTTGGACTACAATCAATATACAACACACACGATTACAGCACATCTGGCAAACGTTCGAATGACTTCACAATTTACTGTATATTTTCTTCCCATAGCGGTCATCTGAATATTTTCTGCGCGGACTTTGTGTATTAGTTGTCGGTCGTTGAGTTTTATATCGCAGAATCGTTCAAGCTCTACATGAATACATTTTTTTTTTTTTAGTTTGTCTGGAAAATAAAAAATGTTTCGCAAACCATTGAAACAGGGAATGAAAAAAATTTTATGAAAATATTTGCGTGCAGAGATGACATCCTTGTTTGCACTGATTGATCTTTTCAATTTTCCATGATTTTTCAAAATATTTCGCTGGAGGAAATTTGCGTTTTAGTACACTCGTTTGAAAACAAAATGGCAAGTTGATGGGATAACCGAATGTTCTGTTTCAGAATTTTTTCTTTTTTTTGCTCTCCGAATATAAAAAAAATAAATTTGAAAACAAAAACGTATGGACAACAGGGAAATTTTCAATTACATTTGGATTAAATTTGTATTTTCAGTTGCAATTGAATTAATTCGAAGGTATTAAATTGGAAACACACTTCGTTAAAAATAAAACGATTTATGCCACCCGCGTTTACATCCAATTATATTTTATGCGATATATTAACAATAATTTCGTATCTGAAAACTGACATTCGAATGATATGAAGATCCTTGTGACATATTTCGTAAGTTTTCACCTATCCTTGCAACATGTATAAATTACATTTTCTCGTTGCTTAGAATTCTGTAAAGTTCGTGCGTCAAACGACTTCTTGCGCAGTGTCGTAAGTTTATGGTGCATCAATCACGATTGAACGTTACCGTGAAACTTCATGGCAGCGAAGTAACATCGCAGAATCTTCGCTTGCTCGTCTATAAATATCAGTCACTTTCACGCCTGATCAATTTGCTTTTATTTTCGCGCTATTTCAAAATTCTAATTCTCTAGCCTTCCCTATCCATAGATTCGTAAAAGAAACTCGAGAAACAAAATGGTTACGTCGTTCTGTTGATCACAATTGTATTATACGGCTGTAGTACACAATAGTGTAGCTGTACCATCTCGCAACAATCGTGAACAGTTAATTGAT
Source organism: Tetragonisca angustula (assembly GCA_036937485.2). NCBI lineage: Eukaryota > Metazoa > Arthropoda > Insecta > Hymenoptera > Apidae > Tetragonisca > Tetragonisca angustula. Next base: position 74,579 of record JAWNGG020000333.1, on the reverse strand, counting down.
TTCGGGTGCAGCCACGACTGCAGGTAGTTGGCGGAAGAGGTATAAAGCAGATCGTAAATCCGAGCACAGGCGTTAAACTATAACACCGTTGCGAGTACCGAGCCCACTCAAGACAGGGACTCTGAATCGTATATTACATTTCGTTTCCTTATTAAAGTCCCACGATGATACACGTTTGTAACGGAGCTAGCAACGAATATATCGAAATCTTCCTCTAACGTTTCACGAACGTTGAGAAACAACGCGACAAGTACTCTCGCGAGCCACCATGTACATATGTATGATGCACATTTGATCTCTGAACAAATCTAATATATTCCCCCTGTTACAAAACGCGCGTCAGATAATCCTCTGTAATAATTGCATTGCCAGCGCCAAACGAGAAAACGCAATTAGAGACAACGCGCGGCTGCAACTCTCGTCGATTTCCTGACCAAACACTCTGCGAGCGAAACCCCACCGATACTTGGACGCATCATGGCGCGCATCCTTGCTTTTACCCTTCCATTTCAATTAGTTCCCGAAATAGCGAGCCATCTTTCCCGCGACGCAAGAAAAGTCACCAGCCACGGCGGAATCGTACGTAGTTGGATGGAAACGAAACGGCTAGCTCGTAGATTCAAAGAACAGTTGTAACGCGTTTCTGAACTGCTGTCAACTGCTGATCAAAAATAATTTCAAAGACAACTGCGCACTCTGCACAGACCTCTACCGAATTATTTATTTCAACGATACTGAATTGCATAACTGCGTGTAAACTGACCTTTCCCGTTAAAACTATTACAAAATTATTATTAATGTAACTTAAACTTGTAGAAACCATCGAAAAATCAGACATCGTCCCTGAAGGATTGAAAAAAATCGCGCGCGTCCAATAAAATCGACGTGTCACTTAAAACTGACTTGTCATTCAAAACTATGGAAATGATTATTATCGACACGATTTAAATCATTATATCGACGTAATTTAAATCTACAGAAACTATCGGAAAATCTAAATCAGACACGCTGTCAGATCAGGAGGATTAAAAAATCACGTGCACGCAAAGTACCCTAATTGCAGCTAAATCTTTGCCCGGACTAAACTTCTGAGCTTCAACGACTTTTTAAAACGATTACGTCGCTCCTGTCTGCTGCTACATGTCCGTAGTAGCTTCGAATAAATTTCTTGGCATCGCAAGCAAGTGGCGGTTCTGTACGCGGGGAAAGAACGTTGTGGGAAAGATATGTACCTCTCTCGTCGGCGTGGAATCCGAAGTAATGGAAATAATGAGGCCATAGTGGTCTGGGATAAGATACATGGCAGAGATGGCGGCACACCGTACCTGACGAGCCACGTGATTTCGAGCCTCGAGCCTCGAACACCAGGCCTAACTGATGGTGGTAGTACCGCGAGAATCTCGCGGAGGGAAAAGAAAACGTCGGCTTACGCACATGATACACACGCGCGTTCCTGATACGCTCAGTATGTTTCTGAATCGAACTGCCAGGCTACGCGATCCGACACGATCGATCGTTCCGCTCTGTCAATCTTCCCTTCGCGGATACTTCAACTCGATGATTGGTCTTGGTTGGTCCCTGTGATGGTACGGTATTTTTTGGGGGCAATCTGAACTCTGCTTTGATTCTTTGCGAGGACGAGCTTGATGATTACGATTTTACAAAAGGAATGTGAGATCTGTAAAATGCTCATCGCTTGTTTTGTGACGAGCTGTTTCATTTGATGATCGTTGGAGCATCGACTGTGTGGTTTAAATATCCATTAATTGGAACGAAACGAAAGCAACTGTGAAAAAAATTTCCTCTACATTTATATTTATATTATAATTGAACTTTCACGAAGAACTCTCTCTGGTTAGATTTTAATAGCTAGAAGCACATCAAGCAAAAGTATACATATTTTATGTACTAAAATTTTATGTACTACGAGATACATCGATTCGAACTCGAACGGAGAACCGCGATTCCAAAAATAATCCGACTCGTGCTACGATTTTCAATCTCTCGAGAGATACTGGTATATTTAGTTCCTCTTCAGTCTGAAACCACAGAGATTTCAAAGCTACAGAGACACAACGACCACGTGCCTTCGCATTAATTTCAAAAGCAAATAACTGACTTTTTACTTGCTACTAATCCCAGACATCGACGTTCGACCGATGAATATTTAACCCAGAAATCCAACGAGAATCAGAAAGAAGCGGAGAAAGTTCGAACCACGATGCATGGATGTTCGTCAGACGATGAAACAACCGGTCGCCAGGGCACGATCGCCGATCGCGCTATTGTGAGAACGAAGTTGCAACACACCGCTTCCATCAAACTCCCTTTCTTCTTCTCTGATATTCCACCCATTCCCCCGGCTGTGTTTCGTCAGCGGGGCACAAACCGTCGCGTCGATGTCGGATACGAGAGCGCCCCGGTGTTTCAGAGTGGCAAGATGGCTGCCGCAAAAAATTAGAATACAGCCGGGCGTGTCCGGTAATACTTGCAGCCAGACTACAATGAGCCGATGTACCCTGGAAAGCGATTGCTACACGGAAATAAGCGTACGTGCCGGCCGTAGCGGCTACACACGTATGATAAATAAGGGGGAGAGGAACCATTCCTCGGTCTTTCTTCCTTTCATTTGCCAACCTCTCTGTCGCTCTCGACAGCTCGTGGAACATCGCACGTATCGTTTCTACGATTGTTCTACGAGAGCCGCTACGAGAACAATGATCGTATGATCGCAGATCCGTCGATTCTTTGGAAATTTGTGCGTAGAAAATGAGAGCAAGCACAGCGAGATTGACAGAGTGTTGGAAATATCCGACAATCGAATGCGATTAATCTACAATTTTCTATGTTGCTCGACGATCGTGCGCGCGCGTTTGTTCCCGCATTTTTTTCTCCCTGATATTTTTGTTATCGAGAATTTTGTTATTGAAAAGAGCCGTCGAACCGAGTCGAGTATCGTTTCATGGAACTTTCACGTGTTATCCGAAATTGCAGATAAAAATTATTCCGCGGACATTCCCGTTTTGTCTCAATGTTCGCTCCATTTCCACCGTTTCCAAGGATTTCTGCTGTTTTAGTAATCAAGAACTGGAATTATTGTTTCGAGCTGAAGGCTCGGTTTCTTATTCGTTCTCCGTTTGGCTGCCGTTTCGAAAATCAGGCCACTTAAATGCAACAAATTATATTCGCTATTATATTCACAATTATATTCAATTATATTTACAATTATATTCAATTATATTCACGAAGTTGAGAAACTCGTTTCGTCTATCGTCGACTCGGCCGTTCCCGTGAAGGAAATCATTAATTTATCACGAGCTCAACTTGCTAACGCGATTTTATTGCCAATGGCGAAGTGCCAATCTCGAATTGTAAATATTTAAATAACTTTAAATTAATGTACCCAGTTACTTCCACGAGACTTCCGTTCCTTCGAGAAAAAAAAAAAAGAAAATCACGAAAGCCACAATCGCAGCTGCTTTCTTTTCACCAAGGGAAGATCTTCTCCGCAAATGTTTGCGATGTCTAGCCTCGAGGTGAAATCGATTAAGTCTCTCAGAAGCTAGAGAAGCGTCTATATTGATCGACGAACACCATGTTTTGTTCTAACATCTTAAGCCATTCCCTTTCCCCCTTCCTTTCTACTCTCTGTCAAGTTTTTTTAACGGGAACAGGGTCCCAGTGTAAACGTCGACTTTGTCAGAAACCGATGGCACCGTTCTCCAACTTATTTTCCAACCTCCTCGTTGAATAATGCATACACAGGCGGAAGGTTCGATAGCGGGTAATAATTCATTTATCAATGCAATAAGTCAAAATATGATTTCCGGGTTATTAGTAGTCGGCTCGATATATTTCTCGGTATATGGCTCGCCGGAACGCGGATGAAATGCAGAGACCGTCTCCCTCGCAATTCCTCGCAAATTCCTCGAAACACTTTTGATTGATACCTCGAACGTGTTTCAACGTGAAGTACGTTCACGCATTTCTAACGATTACGTATATCACAGGCGAAACGAGACAATTACACGGAAATTGATTGATTTGCACTCTCGAGTGGAGTGGAGAAAAACGCATTGTTAGAATCCTATTAGATCATTCCTGCTGCGAAATCCAGAATCAGCAGAAGCGGAACTACGTAATTTAATCTCAACAGGCTCTCCTTTCTTTCGTTTTCTGCTTTTCCCTTTTTTTTCCCTCTCTTATTTCCCTTCTATTCTTTGTTGCTTACCTCGTCTGTTCTCTCTCTCTCTTACCCTCGCGTGGAATTTCACGAGAAACGAATATTTCGGAGCGCCGAATGGTGCTGACTGCGCCATTATTGGGTCTGTCGCAGCGAGCCCCGCGACCGTATCGTTATTTAATGCCGCGTTCGATATTGCCGTGCCAGTTTTCCCCTTGAAAATTGCGCGCGAATAGGCCGCGTGATCAATAATTTTCACTCGTGTACCGACGTTTTTATCTGCGGGGAATAATTCAAACGCGCGCGTCGACAACTCTCTGTGTGTGTGTGTGTGTGTGTGTGTGTGTGTGTGTGTGTGTGTGTGTGTGTGTGTGTGTGTGTGTACGAACGCGAACGCGAACGACGTTACCAAGAAAAATGAACCTTTAAGCGGGCCGCAATCGTACCCGTTTTTATTCCCGTTTATCAACGTTACGCGATACGTCACATCGCTGACATCGTAGCTGCTCGCTTATCGCGCCGTTGCTGCTGCTACACAACTTCTCGTTTTGCTGTTTCATTTCGCGTTATTTTCTGGCACGCCGCGTGTGTGTTCCGCCGATGGGTCAATTTCGCGCGAACGCGAAAGTGCATCGCAACAACCTAGTATCTATGTATGTACCGCGATGATAGTTGGCTATGAAGTTTATCTCTTCACTGGCATCGAATTGATACAAAGGGAATAATGGTCGGTTGAAAATTCTGACAAAAATGAATGCTGATAACGAATTTACCGTTTCTCGGTTACGAAAGTTTGCGGCATCTGCCACGATTTCGAATAAATATTTGTTTAACGTAATTATCGGAATATGTCGTCTTTAGTCGAGTATTTTATACGGATAATAATTATTCATCGTTCGTAATATGCTCGTCCCTGTTTACTCGAATGACGATTGCAGAATTTTTCGAATAATAATATTAATTTTGTTTCAAATTTTGTATCTGTTTTCATACGTTCAATTGCGTAAGCGCGTAACGTTTGAAAAAATGTCGACTGCAATAGCTAACATGAGGAAAATTGCACAATGAAATGTGAAAAATGATCTCATACATATCATTATGTTTCCTTTATATATGACGTAGCACAATTAAATAAATTCTTAAATACTCGAATAAATCTGTATTCAGACTGCACCAAACGTAATAAATAAATATTTATTCAATAATAGACGATTATTCCTTATCCGTCGTCCGAATAAAATTTTGCCCGATACACACGATAGCCACGTGTACGATTTTTACTGGATCGACCTTCTGATTTCCACAATCTTGTCATTTAAATATCACAGAATCTAATCCAACGAGTCTACGAGCCGCAAATACATATTAATCGCGTTAAAAAGAACAAAGGAAGCCCTTTGAAAGCGGCTGCGGGCATCTCCCGCGGTGTGTGTCCCGACGGACCCCAACGCAGTCAATTAATTTTGAATCCCGAGCATAACCATAAAATTCGCCTGGCGACTGCCCATCAAGATCCCGAGCAGCGTCCCCTCGGAGTAGGGTGCGATATGCCGCATTATCGCTTCGTTAGTCGTTGAATGAATCATTAAACGAAATGGTCCGCGGGGCTATTTTCCATCGATCCGATAAACAAAGCGTTCGCACGCGCCCTTTGTACGTTGCGCGCGTCGGGGGCGTCGTGATTAAGCCGCAGCCCCGCACGAATGAAAAGGGCGACGGAATTTTTCACGCCGCGAAAACGAGAGTGGAGGAGAGCTTTGGCTTCTCGCGCTCTTTCGGCCAGCACCCGGAGAAAAAGAGAGAGAGAGAGAGAGAGAGAGTGTGTGTGTGTGTGTGTGTGTCTCATCGAGTTCTTCTCTTTGCCTGGCTGGCACACCTCTTTACGACGTTCTCTCTTCAACGTGGCCTGTAGGCGCGTCATCAATAACGTCCTCTCCATTCTCTCGCTCGCTCGAGGGCCAGAAGAGAAGCACGAACGTAAGTAGGAGAGCTCTCTCGGACCGAGAGAAGGGAACGACAGAGAAAGGGATTAAAAAAGAAAGAGAGAGAGAAAGAAAAAAAAGTTGAACGTAGAAGCCCGGTGAGGCTTGGTGGTTTTTCGTGGGGAAGAAAGGGCGGGCTTGATCGCCGGGCATTATCTTCCTAAATTGCCCTGGCGCACCAATATCCGCATAAAGGCTGTACCAACCAACCCCAACGTGCTCCGGGTTCAATCTCTTGTGTGGCGAGACACAAGAGTGTCGAACCGGCTGACGCGTTTTTTGAGAGAACGAGCTTCTCGCACCCTTCCCCGTGGTTATTATTATTATTATTATCATTGTTATTATTATTAACGCTACTCGCGTGGCGAGTATACACGCTCCTCCAGACGTCAGAGAGGTCTCGTGCTTGCTCTTGAATCTCGAGATCCTTGCGTTTTCATTGCGTCTGTCATATCGCACACGAGACCAAACGGCCCTCGTATGAATGAAAGATCAAAATTTCGTTTCGTCGCGACCGCTCTTAAAATCGGATTTCTGTAAATCAGAGGGAAAATACCTCACGTGCGATCGCTCGATCCAGTTCTTTTGGAGTTATCGAGAGTGTTATTCGATATTTTTGGAATCTCGTTCGGTAAGCTGCTCGCCAGCAAAGCGCCATGTGCGCCGTTGCGGTGGGACACGCGCGTAAGCGCGTGCGGCCAGTCGATCCAATCTAATGCAAGTAGTTTTTTCCGCCTCGGCGAGTCACGCGCGGAAGTACGCCATTAACCTGTCGGTGACTTATGGACGGATCACACATAATAACGCGTTGATACACAACGGGGGTCACGTGGTGTAATAATACGGAGAAAGGGCCGCAGGCATGCATTAAAATAGTCTAATCTGGCGTCGATGCACGCACGCCCCGCTACGCGAGCCGAGGTAATTACTGTATTCCGAGAAGGTCTTCGGCAAAGTGGATAATGGCTGGTAAATTTCATTGGCTCCTCCAACCTCTTAAACGCCGCCTGAGAAAATCGTCTCCACAAGCTCTCAACAAGAATTTTCGCTTTTATCAGACAATGAGCAGCGACCTTTTCGACAGGAGCAACACGAGAGAAAGAGAATTCCCTATTGACGAGCATTTCTGCCTTTGAATCTTATTTTCACTTCCTTGTGCCTTGCGTACTGGAAATTTAATTAAGTACAGAACAAAAGAAAATGTAATTTTCTATCCCACGTGGACTACGTTGGGCCACGTTGTCTGACGATGAAGTTATTTCGCACTGCAATATATTGTACACAGCATATCATCGTTCTGTGTTTCAACGTGAAATATTTTATCAAGGCATGTTGATATTAAATGTTGTTCGTTTAACTTATTAAACCCGCGCTTCAATATCGCGAGGCACTTTTCGTGCTTTATTTTGGAAGCATCTTGCCTGTTTACGTAGAAATATCTCGCTGCAAGCTCATTCCTTGCTTGGCAGATTATGCTAAAGAGCATTCTAAAGCAAAACCCAACAAAAAGAGAAAAGAAAAAAAGGAAAAACTAGACGCTTGCGCGAAATATATATACGTACAATGAAAACTGTCTAGGATCAACCACGATGAAGCTAATACCACGAGTTAATTTATTAACGCGTTGTATGAAACGAAATTAAAAGTATGAAAAATATTCACTACGGCTCCGTACCAAACAAATTACATCAAAGGTCTAATATTTTACCATTACATCAATATTTCGCTAAATTAATAAAACAGACCTTTCAACTCGCTATCCATCGTGTTGTTACATGTCGCGATATTTCATCCTGTTTACGTCAAATCAATTTACTAATTACATTTGTCTCTCTATGCTTGCAGGTAAGAATTAACAGCCCTGCATCAATACCGACGACTCGTAATCACAGAGAAAAGTGAACAGCGTGTATGGTAAGTGCAGACTCGCTCCATCATCCGAACGACGATGTATAATAATCAGACGGTTCGTCAGCAATGATGAGAATCTATTCTTAACGAACGGTGTTCACGATCACCTTCGTCAGCGTATTTCAGCGTGATCCGATTCCCGCGTCGTGGCTTCGACCGTTTAACATTCGCGTCTCGCAAACAGGTTTCCGGTCAGCCGAAACAAGAGGGAAAAAAGCGTGAAATTCAGCGAATTCGTAGAATTTTTATCGCAGAGGCGATGGCAAATGCTCGAGATCCGTTTCTGACGGATGGTACACGCCATGCAGCGTGTATTTCATTTCCTATGTTCGATGGAAATTCATGGGCCCTCGCTATATCATCGACGCGTGGGTTGCGGTAATATCTTTCTGCTTAAATGATATATTCTCTCATGGCGGACCGTGCCAGACGAACGAATCACGGAGTGAAATATTTCGAACGTTTCCTCTTTTTGTGCCACCGTTTAATCACTTCTGCCACTCTTTTCCTTTCTCCATATTGCATATTCCAAAGGATATTCAAATACGTTTCTTATCGCGAATCATTCAGCGTGTGGTTTAGTAACCCTACCCTGTTATTTTCTTGCCTCTTTACCACGTAACAAGAAGCTGCACCGTAAAAGGGGCTGCACCGTTGACTCGAGCATCTCACCCCTCCGCTATTTCCAATTCCATTACACGCTCGTTGTATTCAATATTAATTACAGTTTCTCCCTTTACGCGACGCGTGATACGTCGAGCGACTCGCCGAGTTTGTAAATATTCTCATTTTTCTCTCCGCCCTTCCGGCTTCGCGTTCACGGCTCGAAACGATCGACGGCTGGAAACTTACGTCGACGAATAAAGACTCATTTTCGTGTTCCCGTCCGATCGTTATCCTCATAGGGACGTCGTTACAAGCGATTCAATTCACTTTATCCCGCGGATCTAGAGTCGTGTTCGAGCCATCGACTTCTCGTCGTCGTCGTCGTCGTTTCACAAATTGAATGCACGATCAACGCGTACGAGAGGGAACGAACGAGAATATTTCAGGGAATCGCGCGGCGACTCGCCTCGTAATGGCGCGCGAGCGTCGATCCCGTCGGTCGTGCGACTCCGCTGAACGATAATTAAGGTAAAAACGGAACGGTTTGCAGACTGCCGGTGAGGGTTAACCACCACGTCGGCTGATTACTATAGTTAGAGGGACATCAAGAGCGGCGGTTTTCATGCGAGGGAACAACGTAAATAACGCTAAGCCGGTCTTCATTGGCGGTTTCTTCTTTTCTCCGGGAGCCAGGCGCGAAAATCTGTCGAGGATGGTAAACATCGAGTTGGCTATACACGTGGAACGTAAAACGAAAAACGAAGGTGGGTCGGATCGCCGTTTCTAGAAACTACTTCGTTTAAAAGAGCCACGATCACGCGAATCTTTCTCAGTCATCGTTGCTCTCTCCTTTCTTCGGAGCTTAAATTCTTCTACGTACATATATAGAGTGACGAAGGAAATAACGGGACCAATAACGATGAAAAAGCGCCAATGATGCAAATTATTACAACGATCTCCACTTGGCTTTCATTTTAAAGTTTCTACTTTAAGACAGTGTCCTGAGTTGGTTTTTCTTTCTTCCAAAAATGATTTTATTGATAGTGTATCGAGAGGGAAAACGAGGATTTTTCTTCTCAAAAGTTATAGAAATTCAAACGTTGCTGAAGGCATTAAGAAAAATTTTTCGTGACCCCTTTAGAATGACCCCTTGAAATTTCCTGTACGACTTTTTCTTCCACCGTTATATTTTATCGAACCTCGAACATTAGAGTCAGACGATGAAATGTTAGAATCCCTTAAATTTTTTATGTTATTAATAGCGGAAAAAGAAAACCATGCGGTAAATTCTGAAACACATCTCTGTAAAGAAAAGACTTTATTCTTCGAAATGATCCAGTTACTAAAAGAATTTTTCAACATCTTTAAAGATGTTTGAATGTTTACAATTCATACAAAGTAGAGACCTTAACCTTTTAAATCTAAGAGAATTGTTATGTGATTCTTTTTTACAAAGTTATAATAGTAACGTATAATCATCGACGATTTTTCATTATTAATGATTCGATTATGCTCTTAACTGTAGTCTTTGTCTCGAAATTATAATTATTGCTTGTTAACGTAACTCTCTGGCAATAACAGAGTGAATTGATTTTATGCAGCTGAAACGCGATAAATTTGCATTAGCGTTCGTTGGAGGATAACATTTGAATCCGAGTTAATAAATTCTTTTCAAATATTTCTCGTTAGAAATTCGAAGATACAGAAATGGAAACGGTAATGGTAATTTGGTAACTGTCTCGCAGTTAGCACGTTCGATTTTTGTTCAGATTTGTTCTTCGCATTTTAATGTTGCGAGATTTCTCGTATTATTTACACCGGCGTCGGTACTAGGCAAGATGGTTACCTCGGTTATTACGCATAGAACTAAATTATAGCGCGCCGAATAATTAATCGCCATATGAGGCCAACTTTATTGCCCCGCATGATGTTACAACCTGCACAGCAATTTAACACTTGCAACAGGATGAATATAAAATCATACTGCTGGAATGCGAGAACAATTAGCACAGTCTAGGTGATAAGGAACACGTATCATTATTCTCGTCGAATGCGAAAATTTCCAACGAGGAACAGCTAATTTCCCCATTTACCGTGCAATATAAATGGTCTTGAACGAAGGACGATCAAACGCTCGTGTAAGCAAGTTTGCTCGCAATAAAGGAGATTTATTAACGTTCTGAGAATATCCGGCTTTAATAATGGATTGCATAATCGAGATCCGCGTATCGAAGTGTTGCTTACACCGCATAAAACACCTTGCCCCGTGAACAATACACGGATCGTTTCACTATTTATTTCCACGTTCGATGTATTTCCGTTTCGACTATCAATGCGGTAGCAGCGTACCAAAGAAATTCAGTCGCTAAGAATAGAAATTAATTCCGCTATCGAGCTTCTGGATTCGCGCGTGCACTCGCCGTGTGCAACAACAATTTCGAGGGTAACGTGGCGCGAGAGTTACGTGGATTGCAGTTTTACTGATCGTCGACGCGAAAATGGGGGGTTGCAGGTGCACACGGCGACGTAACCGAGGGTCGTCGAAGGGTGAACAATGTTTGGGGGTTAGAATATTGCGAGGAAGAATGTGTACGTACAAAAGAGCGTTGCAATGGAACGAGAAAAAGGGTGGAAAGAGGGGGCAGAGAGGGGGGGGGGGTTGGGCAGTAAATAAAACGTTAAGGAAAAGTTGAAAAGAGGTAGGAAAAGTGACGAGGGTGGAGGGGAGAAAAAAGTGAGGAAATCTAGAGAGTGGGCGACGGAGGAACGATTCGAGGAAGAAAGGGGAGAAAGAGAAGGAACGAGGAAGAGAAAAGCGAACGTAGAGATAGAGGGACGAAAGAGATTTCAAGTGGGGTCGGGAGAGAAGGAGAGAAATAGGAAAAGAGCGGGACAGCAAGGGTTGGGGGGGGGGGGAATAGAGAGAACTTTGTCGACAACTATCGCTGGCTGGAAGGCCTGCAGGCACTGGGGAAATATGCGCTGTGATCGGAACGTGTATTGTGTATCAGCGTAAGAATCGCACGACAGAGATGCCGAATCGATTCCGATGCGGAACAAATCACGCTCTCTCCTCGACGACGACTTCTTCCTTGCTCTTGCTCGGAGGTGTCCTCGCGAAAGGGAGAATTGATTTCACCCTAGCCGCGTCACTCGATATTCGCGATAAACGCCGCGGGGATACTTTTTGCAACGAGTGTTCCCGAGCTTTCTCGATCGAGGAGGTGAGAAAGGTGAGAAAGCAAGGGGAAAAACTTTGTGCGCAGTGTGTCGGTGCGTGTAATATCGTTCGGGACGAACGATAAGTCGAGTTACACGAATTCACAAATTTGCGCTCGTGCAAACGAAGTTGCAAAACGGCGGCTTAAAATAGTTCGAATTCAGGTGATTTCACTTTAAATGAATACCTATTGTTGGAAGTGGAAAACGGATGTTTGAAGTGGTCTAAACGTTTAAACTACGATTCAACTGAAGAAATCAATAACGAATTTCAATTTAATTTCAAACTCGAAAGAATGTTCGAAGCGGAGTGAATCCGAATAATTTTAGTCTGTAGTCGAGACTGCGCGTTAGACGATGCACAAGAGTTAACGACGGGATTGTCGTACATATTCCATAAATACTCGGCTTATTAAGGTCGCGTACGTTTATTAATCATCTCTAAAACGATGGAACGATTTGAATAGCAAATATCTGAGATTCTCAGTACAAGGAATACTTGAGATTCCAAAAATTGCAAGGGACAATTGGAATCCTGTCGATATTTCTTTTTCTTTCTCTGGAATAGCACGATCGATGTAATTGTTTCTTCAGCCACGAGGCTTGAGAAGAGGGCGAGAAGGTATGAGCGAAAACGTACGGTACGTGCGAACACGTCTGGGACCGGCAAACTCATTAAGACCTTAAGTGCCGGATTAAACAAACGTTTCCGAAGAAAGCAAGCGGATTACAGGCTCGTGACGATGTAAACGAATCGTTTCGCGTTGGGCGTATATATATTTCCTCGTAAGGCGCGTAATTGCGAATTAGTTTTCTTTAACGAATTTCTCGGTTGCTCGCTCGATAATCCTCGTTTACACGCATATAATTAACTTCCTGTTGCCTAATTGGTCGACATGGTACAAGAAGTGATAAATATTAAAACATCCCGCTAGCAAGCTCGATATATAGACATTGCCTGTGTTTAATATGAAACGGAGCAACTATAAAGAAACTGGGTTTCATTAGACCACGTGTGTATCCGACATCAACAGCATTTTCGTGTTCAATTTCTTGTTCGAGCCACTTGTTTTTACCTCGCTCGTCGATCTTTCAACGAGCACTGATGTAACAAAAAATAAAATACGACGCCACACGAGTCTTTTCAGCTTTAGACTGGAGTTAAAGGACTTGCTGCGCGAAATTGATACCATAAGAGTACGAGTGGTTGGTTGAGCTTCTGGAATGCGAACGATTCTTTAGTTTTCCGGTCATAAATTATAACAAAATTTCCTCGACTGACTGAAGATCGAGAATAAAGATACTGTGGTATCATAGAGAAAACGTGTCAAACGCAATAATGCAACAAAATTTACACACGTCGCTGTGTAAGTCATAGAACGTTATTAGAAACGTGATAAAATTTTTTGTCACGGTATTCCTTCAACGGTGTCATAAATATAAATCGATAAAGATCTGCAGGATATGAAACACAGGTTCTACGAGAGAAATTTCCATCAAATACGATGCTACTACTCTTGGTTAGCTCGATCAAAATGTGTTCAGGATAAACTGAGATAAATTTATCCTACCAAAAACAAATGGAGAAATAAGATCGACGAAATCGGGGAAATTTTCTTACGCAGCGTTACCTTTAAAGCGAGCATTTTACTAGCACAAGTTTCGAGAATCGTCGCGGGGAAGTTCCAAGCGTTTTATCATCGTAAACTTTCCACAGGAATGGCGAATCGCGAGTCGCGAGCCGAGGATATCGTCCGAGGCACTTATTATTATCAGAATCATTGGAACTTTCCAAAAGTCGTAACCCAACGGGGCGTATTTCGTTCGTCATAGCCGACTGCGGACCGTTATACCTTAACGATTCTATAAATGGACCAAACAGCGAGACCGCGGAAGCGGAACACTTCTAACGAGTTTCATTGAAATTCACGAGAATCCTGGCTTGACCCTTCTATAATACGATGCCTGATGGAACTTTCGAATAAAATTACCTTGGGCGCGCGATGAATCGCGAGCTTGGCGAAAGGATAAGAGCTGGGACGCTCGTACCGACCTCTCGAAAGCGTGGAGAAATTCACCGGTGGAAATTCATCGATCGTCGTTCATCGATCATCATCCAGCGATGACACGACGACAATTGATGCCAATCGAAGCTCTAGAGTTGCATATCCTTGGCCAAGAAAGTCGCCTAATGAAAGATGGCATGCTAACACTGCGAACAACCGAACGGTGTTCAACGAGTATCAGGAAGTAAACGTAAGTTCGTTCCCAGCTGGAAATCAGCGGTACGTTATTCGAATAGATATATCTCAGGATGTAATAAACATGTGGATAAGAATCTCTCTGCTGAGTAGTGATCTATTAAATTCTCTGCTACGTTTTAAGTAACTTTTTTGTTGTAAAATTCCTGAAATGGTGTTTGTACCCCAAGGTGTTTATATTGGCACATTTATATCTCTTGCTTGGGATAAAAGTCCGATTATATTTGAAGTTCAAGCGTGACAAATGGAAAAATAAAAGCAGAAATTACAGAAGCCACGCCCAAGTTCGAAAGCACTTCACACTACCTTACTGTCTAGCTTTATAAACGCGTTAGACGATACCGCATTCCATCTTTAATTGTGTATAAATTCATTCCTTAGACGTGAGATATCCATATTCAAATGTTACTTACATTTTACTGAAAGTATTTTATCTCGCCGCATAGTCACGTATAAATTGTAGACGAGTACCGATAAATAGGAATATTCAAGTATATTCATATCGCCTGCAACTTGTTAGATCTGATAACCGATAAACATAATACGCATGTTACACGATGATGCCACAGGGGGTCACGGTATTCTTTGAGAAACGGCGCCAGAATTGCATAGCAAGATAGTATTGAAGATCTTAGTGCAACGTTCTCATATGTGCTACGTGTGACGTATAATATATCCGCATAAATTCTCATCCTCATTTCCAAATGCATGTAAGTGTGAGATTTTGATCCAAAATAACGTGCATTCCATTCTTTGAGTGTTCCATGCTGTGCGTTATACTTATAGAAACATGCCTCAAAGGTGCATTTTTCGCAACTTTAGACCGCATTCTTACACGTACGATTCAACGAACCGTTACCCTGTTTTCTAACTGCACGCACGTAAGATACATAATTTTGACACAGAACAAGAGTCCAATTTTGCACGTTATGTGTATTAGAAACGCCTTAAGGAAAATCGTTCCTTCACTCTTCTTGATATTTTCAGAATTCCGTTATTTCAGAATTCAGCAAATTGCAATAATAAAACTACTAATAACTAATAAATTTTAATATCACACTTAAACGTAAATTTCTCTTTCATTATTTTACCTATTTAAATATGATCCAAATAGCACCTGGACATGTGAAAAAGATCCGTGAAAAGGAAACTTGAAAATCCTAAGCTGATAAGACCATTAATATTTCTACTTTACGTGGCCTTCATAATGTGCTAAATTTCTTTTCATTCCTAGATATTTGAAATTTCGATGATTCTATTTCATAATTTATTTTAATAATATAATAAATATTATAATAATTTTGATAATATAATAAATTACATGCGTATATTTATTGAAAAGGAAATTCAATTCAAATAACAGAAAATAGATCAATGAATAATAACTGTAACGATAAGAGAAATATTTGTAGAAATATCCTCAGGTGCATCAACAGAAAAATAATATTCAAAACCGGTGCTTTGATTTTGAAATTTCCCAATTGTCTTCTTGCACATCAACAAGCAAATAAAAATAAACCTTCATATTTCAAATTTTGTTGAAATTACTAAATATGAATATCAAATGATAAATTAGTTCCATATTATTAAAATAAAATTATAAATTATTTATAATAGCAATAATTGCATTGTAATAATTTCAATTAAAACTGCAATATTCATATCAACATCAATAACGTCGCAGAATGTTCGTCTTCTTTATTACAAAGTAATCAAACAAAATCATTCTCATTTCATATTCATATTTCATTTATTCTTTCATATTTACGTAGATATGGATATTTTATCATCATCGACATTATTCATATCAATTATTTATATATTAATATTATGCCAACATTATTCTTTTGATGCGAAAACAAGATGTGCAAGAAAATATATTTTGAATTAATGAATAAGCAAGAAAATGATACCATATATAATAAATGTTATAATCATTATGCGTGTCAAAAGTTCTACATAATACAACTAGTCACTCGTGTCAGACTTTTTATTCTATGATACAACCAGAGGAACAGAAAAAAATGACTCACGATTAGATGCAAAGAACGTAATCTATACTGCTGTGGCCCAAATTATCATGAAGTTCGTCACCAAGGAATCGTCAAATGAAAAATGAAGACTGAAAGAAAGCATAGAGTATTATAAGATTTAAAAAATTTACAATGTTGATATATTTGAAATATATATTATTATTAAATATCTGTTTCGAAATATAACAAACTTGTAAAAATTGTAATCTTGAACGTTATTAGAGTTATTAGAGTTTAGATTATGTATTTCATATTAATCAAATATGACGAACTGTGATTTTTTTTTGAACATGATAGCGTCCCTTCGCGAGAAATATTTGTTAAAAATATACATGAATTGAATACTAAATAAACCATTATTCAAGAAAAAAAAGCAAGAGTATGGATACGTCTGTTCTCATTGGAATAAATCAAATGTTCATAATTGAACGTAATTACAATTACTTACCTAATACGACAATGACGTCTATCTATAATCATTATGGCGTCTCCGAAATATATAACCTGTACAAGAGAAAATCAAAACATTCAAGTAAATAATACGTGACCAAATGATCATAATATTCGATAAATTATATAAGAATAAGAATGTACGTTAATTAAACGAAGTGTAGTGAGCACATGATAGGTCAGAGAATGTCGATGGAAGTATTACACAGTAAATAAATGTCACAAAGCGTGATACATCTCTCCGCTATAATTTTCGACAATGGACTAACCCTCCCCACGCAACAGGTCGCGACATCAGCTAATTTGATGGAGTGGGGGCTCGAGTGTATACAAACAGAATTCGACTGATCTGCTGAAAAAGAAATATTTCATCAGAGTATTTCTAATAATGAGCAAATCATATATATCAAGTAAATATATCTCTGTATGTCTTGTTTAATTTATTCTGTTATTGACTTTACAGTACAATTTACTCATCTATAATCAAAAAAAAAAAAACTACTAAACATCCGTGATTTACGTAGTAATGTTTCGATAGACCAATCATGAAAAATTGCATCGACTATGACTATGACTTCTAATAATGATTTTCTCGAAATAATTTCAAAATCATTATTCCAATTAACTTTTTCGTAGTACAATGCTACTAGCGTTATTATTGTACTCACCATACTAAATTGTAGAAGGTAGATCGCTCTGCGAGGTTGGTATTTCCCGTGGGATATTCTTTCCCGTGGAAAGTTTTTATATGACATGTTTATTTCGTTTGATCAATGATTCGATTCACTATCGAAGCATTCGATTTATAATTGACTTTTTAGCTACACAGTGGATATAGCTCCATCCAGAGATCCAACGACACTTTCGTCGCTCGGTATTCTCCCACGTTGCAATTGTTAACGTAATAATCGCATCATGGTCGACACACAATGCTAGATTAGTTGCCGGTTCTCCCGACAGGCGGCGTAGAGCTAGTTATTCGAAACGGTTACGCGGGCAAATTGATGCGTGATCGTCGTATTGTTCCCGAGGTCGGTCCTCCGAGACGGATACGCCAGGATTTTGCCATGCCGTTGCAGTCGAATACGACTAACCTTTTCGTGAAAATTGACTGCATTTGCTCGTCCGTTTGAAAGACGATGCTGGACATCGTGCAACCGCTGGTGATATTTCATCTCCTAATGCTCTTCGATCGAGCCAACGGAAGATTAACGTCGAATACACGTAGCTGTTACATAGGTATTTCAATATGTACAACGCTTTGATATACTGAGGTCAGTGAGAGGATTGTGGTTTGAAATTGACTTCCACTTTATTAGATTATTGTTTTATTCAATTGTTTAACGTCGAAATATTTCTTTCTAATCGCAAAAGTGAATTTTTCTTTTCGTATCGTAGAATTAATCTTTGGAGTATTTTTTTAATTTTTGTTGAACGTCATTCCTTAGTTTATCATTCTCGTCCTACCGAATTATGGTTTCAATCTCAAAAAGAGAAAGAAACTGTAGTTGTGTGGAATTCGAAGATTCTTTAAATTGAACTACAAACACAATAATTGGGAAAACATAAAACAAGAGGTTAAGATGTTCTCTCACTGACATCTATCGTGTCCCCTCGCAAGCATCTCCTATCGCATCAAAATATATTTCACTGTCGAAGCTATTCAAAAAACATGTCTACTAACTCGATAGGAACCGTGCCAACGAGTGCTTACGAACGTGTCGCGCGAGTTCAAGTTCGCTGCCAATTCGTAAAGAGCAATTAGCAAAGTCAGTCGACTTAACGAGATTAAACGGAAGGAAACAGAACGGTTCGTGCATGTCGAAAGAGAAATGGTGCCCAGCGTCGAGAACGACACGTTGTTCGATCCAACTCGTTGATTGGCTCGTTGGAATGAAATTTACAAGAACGCGCGGTGACGAGCGTCGAAACAGCGAGTCGGCCGATCTTCTCGAGTGACGTCGTCGCAAGGATCGCCCTTTCTCGAACGTCACGACAACGACGGCGACGATGACGATGTCGACGAAGAGGACGATGTCAATGGACGGAAACGCGAAAAGTGAAAGAAGAGAGAGAGAGCCAGGAGAAAGATGGGCAACGTGTACCAGGTAATGTATTAATGGGATGCAGGAGCAGCCGAGTTACCCAAGTAAGTGTCATTAATCTTTCGCTGGCGCCTCGCGCGCAAAGTGTCAGCCTGCACGAGTTGGTTCGTAGCGCGCGCCTATGGTTGCCGGCTGCATCGACCGGAAGTCGAGACAGCCCGACAAAAGTGCCTCTCCTCCCTCCCCCCTCCACTCGTCCCCAACTCCTTTAGATCGGAACTTTTTGCCGGTAATTAATGACGGTTCATAAAACAACGGCGCATGCAAAGAGACCCGTTAAGTATATATTAAACGCGGTTCCGTGAGCTGCTCTCGAACGGTCAAGTATCGAAGTGATGTTGCTCGCTAATACAGAAAATTGCCGGCTAAGGGAATTAAGGGAGCATTTTTCAAGAAACGCGGGATCTTTCGCGAAGGGAAGGCTGTTGAATTATTTCAGATAAATGAGGTTGCGTTATTTTAAATAAGTTGCAAATTGGACGATTGAGCGTATGAAAAATATTGGGAATTAGAAATTTATATCGAAGCACGAGAATAGAAGCAGTTTTACTGCATCTATTTTCAGAGACAAAGATAAATTCAAAGCGTTCGATATTAATAATACGTTCTCTATAGAGACGTATTACGTACATGTCGGGCAATAATATTGAAACTTTTATTAGTTAAATCAAATAGCTCGTAGAAATTGCTCTTGAAAACTCAACCACCAAAGATCATAAAGACTTCTCGAATAGCTTCCGCAGCTGAACGTTTGAATTCTCAGTCATAAAATACAGATGCATTACAACAGCGCAGAGATCAGTTCAAAGAACGACACTGAAGAAAGATTGCGAAAGGACAAATAAGAAAGATTCTCTCTCCACGTCGATAATAATATGTAATCGAGAAATTCTTGACAATGTTAACATCGGCTGGCCCGTTATTACACATGGCACGTTATTACATTCGTGCATTTGCAAACAGATTCGATACGGTTATCTTTCATTCTGGCGGAGATAGCTCGAATTGATATCATGCGATCACGGAGAGAAAGTATGCCGCCATCTGTGGTTTTATTCTTCAAAACAAGTCCCGGATAAATATGAGCCTGACATCCTGGCGAACTTTCGCCATTTCGTCGATCCTTCAGGATTTAATAAAGGCGTTCAGTTGTCTTTGCAGGCCGCAATTTCGTTGGCGATCGCTTTATGAAGTAGTCGCGTTAATTCTGTAATATTCTCCAATTTTTATATCTTATACAAGCATGTAACTTTTGGGATACGAGAGGATTTGATACCTTCGTTCGGAAACACGAATTTTGGCGATGGACGGCAGCGATTCGACTCATATTATTTAACGAGCGAAGTTTATGATCAATTTCAACGTCTTCTAATTTTTAATGCTATGTCGGATGACAACTTCAAGTTTGAACAGCGTTGTACTGAAATGATTATGAAAAAAAATTTATGAACAAGATATTTAGTCTGCGAGTTCTTGCAATCAGGATCTAGAAAGTTCATTCAGACCTAATACTTGTATACGAACCGCATTTCCAATACTTTTCCTTGTTTCTTGAGATCTTTTTACTTCGGAATTACATTCTTGGCAAACAGTCGCAGATCGTAAGTGAAAGTAATGATTCGATCGTGAGGAAGGAGAAGGGAATAGCATATTCGCGACTTGGCGTGTAACGTCTTCTATCGAGTTCTATGTTTTTGATGAAATTTCTTTGGATGCTCGAGGAACAACGCGTGACATAAAAAATAAACTGTTCTTGTAAAAGTCAATATTACAGTGCACCGTCTGTGTCCGTATATTACTTTTTTTATACCGTAAATATATTTTTCAATAAAGTCGCCTTCTTTAATCTGGAACATCATCGCGATAGTTCCAAAAGTTGTCAAATTTTTCTGTAGTACTGATCTGGCGAGAATGAATCGTGTAAGATCGAGTCGATCAATGATTTAAAAATTCTATTCGAGTTTCCCGACTTCGAGACGTTTCGTGTTACGGCGAGTCTCTCGAAACTTTTCTAACGGGTTTGGCTACCGAATTTCGAAAGTTGTTTTTTAACTGCTAGACATAACCAATAAATATAAAATAAAAATAGAATTACCTAGAGATTAAATATTTCTTACTGAATAGATATTCGTTTATGGTAAGCACTTTGCATAATATGATGAGCTTCATTTAGAGTGCAAAGCATTCCGTTTATAAAGGACGATACACTACTTTTGATCATTTTTCAGCTATCACTGAGTAATCAAATGAAATATTTTTTTTCCAAATTGATTTTTTCAAAAATTCACCCTTGAACATTGTTCAAAAATTTTTGGACGGGGATTGCATCGTTCGAATTTTTTCCAAGACTTTTACGTCGTATGTTTACGGTCCGCTACAACTGTAAAGAGTCGAATACTCCGGGTCGTAAAAGGATTACATATATCTGCAACGGGAGGAAGAATCTCGAAGCATGACGCCTGGAGCAAATTTAAATCGCAGATTCGATTCACGAGTGGCGCGTTTAATTATCTTGGGCCATCTGAACGTGGTAGCATACGAAGCAACGTAATAAAGTAGGCTCGATGTATTAGGCTGATACATTCGATATGGTTTTATTTGCTCAAGGAAATCTCGAAAACCGGCTCGGATATATCCGGTTGGAGGCCGCTCTAATTCCGTAATAAGATCTGAAATTCCCGGAGGACTCCGACCCAATTTCCGTCCCGACACGACGCGGTTTCATGGCTTCAACCGCGAATGGATCGTTTAATTCGCTTCCTTCGACCGCAGGATTATCGCGTTATTGCTTCAGTTATTTCGGTATTCATGGCCGAGAGACAAAGTAGTCCCTGTCAAGAATCCCCTCGATCCTTGTCCCATAAATTCTTCATGCACTTTCCTCCGATTCTTTTATGTTCGTCTTCCCCAAGTTAGAGAAGCGATACTGTGATCCCTGATTAGCCAGATTATCGAATGTAAATGTATTATGCTCCTGTTTAACAACTTTGCTCCTGTCTTGAATTTTAATTCGATGTTGGCATAGTGGTTGAGGAAAGATAGAGACTGATTGAATGTAATTGAGATGTGAATTTACCAAGGTAGTATTGTAGTATTGTACGTTTTATAATATTTTAGTTGAAGGTTTCAGGGTAAACATAAAACACGAAGAAGCATTATGCTCTTTAGCGTTGAACAGGAATATTTAAGATATTAAACGATATTTTTGGTAGAGAACATTCTTCGATATATATTATAAACTCTCGAAAATTTGCTATCCGATTGATCGGATGTATCTCTTTGTCTTTTATTACTACTTTTAGCGCGGCCATTTTGAGTTTCTCGAGATTAGAAACTGCTACCACTAGGACGCCGTAAAACGTGCATCGAGTGTATTACACAACACCCTCGGTTACTTTGCTCCCGATTTTCTTCTCGTTTCTTCAAGAGCGCGAAGCAACGGCAGTGATTTTAGTTGGAACGTCGCTGCAGGGTCGGGAAGTATTCCCCAAGTACAAGGATACTCCTTTCACTTTAACAGCAGGAGCTTTGAAACTCTAACCCGGCAAGACGCGTTCGCTTTATAAATACCAGGGTATCGGGTTCGCTGGTAAATTTATAGCCGCGAATTTTGCGGACTAGAGATTACCTAGAAGCTCTACGGCTTCATCCGATCCGTTTCCGAAATAAAAATCTTTACGGTACCTGTTTTTTACTGGATTTTTAGAAACTTTAAGGTTGGAACCTTAGCAGAGATTTTTTTTGGACTTTTCTGCATATTTTTTTTTTTTTTTCATCTCGTGAAATTTACGCATTCCCGTTTAAAATGTGTTTTCCTCATTCTGGATTCTGGTTTCTGGCACTTGTTTCATTATATTGTATTTCATTTGTGATTTGCGAGTGAAAATTATCATGATAAAACTTGATCTCTAACGGGAATTGGTCGATTTCTAAAGCGGCCACACTCGCTCAACAATCTCAAGGGAATATCAAGAATGGAAATTAATTTGCTAAGTGCACGAAATGAAAGGGTCTATTATACATTGAACGTAGCCAGATTTGTCAGTCTGTTTAGTCCATCAAATTAGTCTGAAGAGTTTTAAATTCGCATCAGCAATACTTGAACACTTGCCGTGGGAAACATTTCTGTAATTTTAAGTGTATAATTTTCATAATATGAAATAATTTTGTTTCAAACCATTGTACGTGTGATAATGAAAAAGTCGTTTCTCTATTATCTCTATCGCGTTAAACCAGAAGGAGCAAACAGAAAGGAACGAGGAAATGGCGAGAATTTTGACAAATATACCAGAAAATACAGATACCTCCCTGTTCGTTTTTCTCATGGACAAAAGGGAACGATGACTGGTCCCCGTTGAATCACTTTCAGAATTTATAATATCCAGGACGGGCTAATATTTACCGAGCTGATGCAGCACGCGATATATGCTCCGTTTCGGTTACGATTTTCCAGAGGGACGGGCCACTCTTAAACAATACGGCTACCGGTAACCACGTCCGTTCACCGCGTTTTATTGTGGCTGCCAGTCCCCCCGTGAAGTCGTCTCGCGACGTCGCCGGTTAACTTATGCGAATACATTAGTCTGACGATGACAATAAAAATTAATTCCGTGTCTCTCGTTCCGCGACCGAGCTCGCCCCGCCTTCTCCCTAAGGACGATAATCATGTCGTCGTTCTCCCGCAAAAATGCTCGTCCATCTTCGCTCCGTTGCCGGTGACAACGTCGGTTAACCGACGACAATCTCCAGAGACGCGATTCAACTGCTGAATTACCTCCCGATGTCACCGCGACGGAACGAAAACACTTTCAGCGGTGGAATCGTAATTCGACGTAATTTGTTGCCTTCCGGAACAGGGCACGGTCAGGTTCAAAGAGCTAAATAACCTTGTGGAATTGTCAGACGGCAGAAGGGAATCTGTTTATCCCGTAGGGGAACGACGTGAAAGGCTGAAAATGTTAGAGTAACGCAAGGTTACACTGCCGTCTAATTGTTTTCACTTTGGTCCAATTGGATACGAAACCAGATGATTTCTCTGTAGAAAGAGGGAAACGTACGATTATTATTAACATTAGATTAAGTATTTTTTTTTTGTTATGTAAATTATAGTTTTTTAACGTGTTTTTTTTTATATTAATAAAAATTAAGTGCATTTATCAGATACGCGTCCGACACTGGCTAAACGAAGAATAAAGTGTCGACGCCGTCTCGAACGTGTTAATATTTGATTAAGACATTGACATTAGCATTAGTAGTATATTTTTATTCCACTTGAATTTCGAATCTCTCGTCCGCAATTCGCAACCAGCGCTCACCCGAGATACGAGATGCCCGCGAATTTCACGCGAAATGCACGCGTACAAAGCCGGGTCTTGATCGTTTAATTAAACGCATAACGATTGCGTCGTCGATGGATTACGGGCGCGACACGAGTCCGAGGTCCAGCGTGACCCCCCGGGCGCTGTTCCCTTTTCTCCCTTCCGGCGCGTGTCACGTTGCTGCGTTCGGTTCACCGTTCAGTCAACGAGTTCCTTTAACTTCGGTTCTACCTTTGTTCAGAGCTCCGAGAACACGTGCTCCGTGACTTCGAGTTGCGGTTTCCCTTCAGCCGAGAAGACGAAAGTTCATTAAATAGTCCTTCAAACATACGCTTCCGAGCCGAAACGAGAATTTCAAAGACAGCCGCCACATCGTCGACGACCACCGTCGAAAGTCTCTCGTTTGTTGCTTCGGAACGTTACGATCCACGACCGGCTCAAATCTCTGTGGGTGGTCCTCTAACATCTCGATTTTAGAACCAAGCAACAAGTTTCACATCGGAAAGAATTTTTCCTGTCATTGTCTTTACTAAATGATCACTTTGTAGTTCATGGTAAATTTGTCGACGTCTTCAGGTAGAGGTTCTGAAGCAGGACTTGTGTACACATTGCGAAACGTTTTTGTACGTGTATGTTGTATGTACATACGGAATGGGTATCCGTTGATTGAATAAAAGAAACTCGTCTTTGCTCGTTCATCTACATACGCGGCGTCGCCTCTCTCTCTTCTCGTGTGAACGCCGAACTGATGATTCAGACTGGCGAGAGACTTTATTTTATGATGGAAATGCAATGTTCGAGCAGCGTTTCAGCACGGATGGCATCTCGAACCGCGATGTTTGCCGAGTTACATTCGGATTACGGTTTGTCCGTTGGCGTGTCGTCCACTCGAGTGGAAACCAAGCAGTAAACCAACGTTTGCGGTTCCGTCGGATTTGTTACGCGAAACGCTTTCGTGTTTGCCACCGTCGCGGGGAGAGATTCGTTTCCATCGAACGATATTTCTCCCGGTTTGGCGTCGTGCATTTTATATCGAAATTCGTTAGGTAACGCGACTATCAGGAAATTGTTGACATTTAAAACTGTAACCAGCCTAAAGTGCTTTCATTTCTGCGTTCGCCGATTCTCGAGTGTAAAGGATATTTCGATCGAAACAGACGCAAAGAAGGTGTGCAAAGTTAATCAAAAAATGAATTCGTACGATTTTCGTGGAACAATTGCAAAACATTGCCGATTCTTCCAGTGTAAACAGATTAATGGCGTTTAATCGATTGACACGATTAATGCTGTTTAATCGATTAACGCCGATGCCGATAACAGAAAGAGCATTTGTTAAATTCGTTTCAGCTGATGGCACGCCGTGTTCGCGTTTGCAGTGAAAAAAAAAAAAAAAGAAAACAAGAGACATGGTGGCCGGTAACGTTTGCAAACGCTGTATTTCGAGAGGACCAACAATATTGGTAATCAACGTTGTGTATCACAGCGTTAGCGCGTTGCGACCGAAACTGCGTTTTCCAATTAAAACTGGGGAGGGGGGGGGGGAGAACGGGAAGAAAAACGATGCCAATTCACTGTAAATGAAAATACGTCGACCGTCAAAAGGTAATAGTTTATGGCTTGTCTTTCGTTGTCATGCACACTAAAGAATCGTTTGAATAACATTTAGAGCGATATTCAGGAATCGTGGATGAATCATACAGTCACGCAGATTTATTTAAAAATTGAAAAAAAAAGAAGAAGAGAAGAGTGAATGTCAGAGTCGTTTTCCGATCAAACTTATTAAATCGGAAAGATCTGTCTCGCCCGTTAGAAATTTAAAATTGAGAACGCGTATTAGTTGAAATTTGCTAAAGCGGTCTCTCGAGTTAACGAGCCGAAAGCGACCGTGTAACTTGGATTATTAACTCGACGTTAATATGATTACAAACTATGCAATAGCATTCCGCTTAGCGAATTCTTTTCGCGGTTGCATATGATACGCTAAAATGGTGGAAATTAATGGTGAAATTAATCGAGGACATTAAACACTCTTTGATACCTTACGCGTAATAATTGTCGATCAATTGAATACTCTAATTCTCTTTTGCATTCTCGTGTAACTAATTTGCCACTTAATGTTACTATTGTTCTAAACATAGAAAAGTCCCTTTTTTAGAATTTGCTATTTTTCTTTTTTTTGTTGTCGTTGTTTGAAAATATGTTTCCAGCAGTTGTGTTCGAAGATTTAAATGCTCGTAGTGCACGTATGCGTTTGAGCTGTAATAATAAATTTGGAGGCCAGTGGCCTGGAAAGCTTTCGAACTAACGCTCGTTTAGAACGCTAATTCGCGTGTGTTTGACAGATCCCGGAATCGCGCGCATTGGAAAGATTCCAAAATCGTGTGTGTTTGCAGTATTTGGAATTTGCACGCGTCCGGTAGGTACGAAGTTTGGCAAGGATCAAGTTTTTACGAAATTTTCGTCAATCTTACAATTGGTCAAACACGATGCGTCTCTTGAATTAATTCATCGATTGATGAATCAACAGATTCTCAATCGCTCTAAGAAATGTTTGCAACACCTTGTGTCGACAAATTTCCTTAACAGAAATATCAAGAAAAAATAAAATCATCGTTAGAATCGTGTATATCAATTTATTAACGTTGTTATATAGTCGAATTTCGTGGTATACGAATATTAATTCAATTTATATAGCGAGCAAGCGATCAGACATTTTTGAGCATCGTTGTGAACTCTTTCAACGTGCAACGATACAAGTTTCCCGGATTAAACTCGAAATTCTTCTCCATAACGTCTTGCCTTTTTAGTTAACGCACGCGAACGAAGAAGTAGCTCCTTCCTCTAAAAAGTTATAAAAGCTTTTGCTAGGGTACCGTTGACTGGATCATCCGACGATCTTCGCTGACTTTCTCGTCGTGTTGCGTTGTCTCAGAGCTATCGTAACTTCAGTAGTTTCGCGGTTGTTTAAGAAAAGATTTTAACGTAATCATGCCTCTCAGTTTCCCCCTCTGTCTGGCCATTCTCCAGTGTATTTTCCTTGCGATCTGCACAGAAACTCGGCGTGGCATCACCATAATTTTTTCTCCACTCACAGAGGCACACACACACACATATTCCACGCGACTGTTTGTCGCCGTTCCAAAGTTATCTTCTAAAATTGCCTTTCCGCTTATACGACGCGAAACTTTTTTCTCTTCCTACCTATTTCGGAGTTCTCTCTCTCTCTCTCTCTCTCTCTCTCTCTCTCTCTCTCTCTCTTTCGAGCGCACTTCTCTGCTTCTTCCGACCGACGCAACGATCAAATTAAACTCTCGTCTGAACCGTTTGAAGTTATATACAGCCAAGAAACTCTCGTTCTTTATATGTAAAAATTAGGATCCGAATGGTCGTGTCCAAGACGATCTCATGCTTTAATGAAACTTTTCCCGTTTACGTCCCCGTATATCATCCCCCGGATGTTTAACTTTTTTACACTCGACCTTGTTAAAACTTCTTCACTGGCTCATCCGTCCCCTCGTGTGGAACTATAAATCACAATGGCTGAATAAATGAAACGCAACGCAACGTGACGTTTCACCTGTGGAATTTAATCTTTCTCGAGCTTCTCTTACTTTTCTGTTCTGCTGTAATAGGTACGTGTGATGTCTATGCATTATGTATTATACATAGATTCGCGATATTAATGTAACGATTATGTGTTATATATAGATAGACACATTCGTGATGTAGTTGTTCAGAACGTGGAGCTAAATTCTTTATAGATGATTCCTCATGAAGAAACAAATCGAAAGTGTAGAGTAAAACTTTTTCATCCTACGTTTTCGAGAAAATCGAGTTTGAAAATTTGTTAAATATACGCATATATTTTAATTTGAACGATTCCAGACGTAACAACGGAAGAATGATTAACTGAATACTATTCTACGTGAAAAAAAGAAGCGAGAAACGTAGAATAAAATCTTCTCGTGTAATGCTCGCTAATGTTTTCAAGGAAATCGGAAATTTGAAGATTCATCAGGCACAAGACAAGAAATATTTTGACAAAACATATTCACAGTCTCTGTTTTCTTTGGAACGAAGCTTCGAATGAAAAATTTGATTCTACACTTTGGGCTAATTTTTCCACGAGAGATCACGTCCCGGCTCTCTCATCCTCTGTACGGGGGACCGTTTTGAAAATCGTTCGCGTTCACTGACTGCTCCGAAGGGCGATGCGAAACTGTTTCACGGTAATTGAATATTTTTTCTTTTTTTTTTCTTTTTTTTTTCGCGCGGAATACTTTCGGCGCGGCGCAATGCACACGCAATAACGGCAGTCACTAACGATCACAGCTTTTAATCAAACAAAAGCGTCCGGTTTGACGGACGTGTAAACATAGGGCTGCGAATAAATCGTGGAAAAATAAACGAGTCGGCTCGCGAAACCGTAGGGGCCCACCGTAGCTCGCGTCTGTGCTCCGGTATCCGCTCGTCTTTTTTTCATCTCTCTCTCTCTCTCTTTCTCCTTTCTATTCTTTCCCGCTCGTCATTCTGTTGCTTTGTTCTTTTTTTCTCTCTCTCTCTCCCCTTTCGGCTATTTCGAGAAAAAGAGATTTTCATGGGCGATATTTTATGGCGTGGGACGTTACGAGGAGCGAGGGAGAGACGCATTCTCGCGCGTTTCATCCAACGCTGGAAATGGAAAACTATTTTCACCGGTGATTCGCGAGCGTTCGATTAATTTCTCCGTCTATTTGGTATTTAACTCGCGAAGGGATGTTTTCGCGGTCGATAAGGATGCTGTTAAGGCGCACACGCGTTCCTCCGCGATTTTCCATCGCCTCAACGACCGCTTTCGACCTGCTTCTCCGCCTTTAACGTGCTTCGCGCGTCCAACGATCGTCGAGGAAAGAATCGAGGTTCGGAATGCGGGCTGGATCAGTGCTGTGGCTCGCGTGAGGGCAAAAATAATTTGGCATCGAGGTTTCGCGGTGATTAATCCGTTAAATCGTTGAATTGGCATTTGATGGACATCGAGTATGTATTTATCTAACACCGGGTGAAGAAATTAATCAACAGGGAGACGAATTGCCTCGCCTATTTGTCGAATATCCAACTTGTGAAACGCATGTTCATGTTCTCTGTTGGATCGAATAATTGTAATCAGGGCTCGATAGGAATTCGAATAAACAGAGATCTGAATTCTCGTCTCGCGAACGAGTTCTCATTTCCGACGTAACGACCGAACACGATCCAATCGCAATAAACTACCGAAAAAGAAACGAACGAAGCGAAAGTGCGGGAAAACGATCGATCCTCTCGCAAGATCCACCATGAACGATCGCCGAACGGTACAACTTCCGATCGGTAGCGGAATCGTGTCGTCCCTCGGAGCATCCATCTGCCTCGGCTCGGCTCTGTCGCCGTAAAAACAAGTGGAAGTCGCCTGCTAGGCCACGGCAATAATCGTAAACAAGCATAGAGACTGAAACGGTGGAAAAACGGCGCACGACGAGTTCGCGGTGGAACTCCTGTGCACAGGACGACCGTTCTTTTTAATTCGTGCCGTGGGCAGCTCGATCGCGAGGAATTTCACAATCCGTCGGTGGCAAGAACGCGGGAACGAAGAAAAAAAAGAAAAGAAAAAAGGGCGGCGGAACTAAAGGGAGAGAGAAGGCCGGTCTCTGGCTCGCGTGGGAACGTCGCGGCGAGAGTTCGCCTCCGCTCGAAACAAAGCCGGGACGACCGCGAAACTTAACACCGGTCGCGGAATTCAGACGCAGAAATGGAGCTCCGGTGTAAAACACCGGCCGTGCACCGGTGAAAAATAGAGGAACAGCGAGAGAGTGAAGAATCTTTACGGGGACGTCTGGAGGTCGAAGAGTACTTGAGCTGCTGGGAGGTTAAGTGTGGGGGTCGTTGGACGGTCGGATGGTTCGAAGTACCGTGGGACGAATTAGTGGATTTTTTTTTTTTTTGGAAATTTTAATGTCGCTTGACGGATAGTGTAACACTCATTTTGTTTTCTTACGATAACTATTTTGTATCTTAGGTAGTGTAAAAGAATGATAAGTTAACTCATTTAGTCCCATGCAGCGCGATCGTGCAGATTTCGCGTTGAATAGTGTCGCAGAGTTTCGTCGCGATGCTCAATGTATTGTACAGGGTGGAAAGAAAAGTTTGTCCGTGGCTATCATAGATAATGTAAAGAAATTGACCTTGAATTTAAAATTTTTTTTGGACTTTTTACTCGTCATTACAGTTGTGTTAAACTTTTCCAAGGAACCATAGATCGCGATAATAGTTCTTTTGAAAAATGGCAAAAAAATTTTTTAATCTTGACGTATGCGTTCTAACAGCGACTTTATGGTTCTGGACGCATGGATGTCTATTTTTCTACGTAATTTTCGTATTAGGTTTCACTAACATTTGATTTATCATAGTAGCATCACTATGAGTCTAAATAATCAAATGATAAAACCGTTAACATTATTCGAAATACAATCGTTGCATCCATACGTCCAGAACCATAAAGTCGCTGTTAGCGTCCGTAATGTTAAATGATTGAGAAACGCTTTTTTGCCATTTTTCAGGAGAACTCATTAGGTTACGACCTATGGTTCCTTGGAGAAGTTTTACCTTCGTAAAAAGTAGAGTACAATGTAAAAAAAAAAAATTGCAAAATCTTTACTTTGTTTTATTGCGTTGCTTGGCATTTTTCGCCAACAAGGAAGCGCTATCGCGCCGCGTGACACTAGCACGGTTTTTTATATAGCCCGTGGCACTAAATATTATTGTAAAATAATATGAACGATGATAGAAATGTAAAATAAGTTGTTACGTTGTAATACATTTCTTTGCGACGATTCGTTAACGTAGGCGACTAAAAATTGCAGAATTGAACGGCACTGTAACGTAGCGATCGTAATCGGGAACTGTTTTAAATAAAATATCGAGTTTCCTATTCATTCGTAATAACGTTCGGCCAATCATTGCTCCCGAAGGGGACAGGTAAGGGGATAGACAGAAAAAGTTTCACGGACAGTTGACTCGCAGACACAGGCGGCCAGTTTAAACACGAGCACACGGTTAGAATACGCTCACCGTATCTGACAATCACCGATGGACAAAAAAAAAAAAGTGAGAGAGAAGAAAAAATCGGTAGAAAAAGTTTTGTGAAAAAGGGAGAGAGAAAGACAGAAACAAAAAAAAAAAAAAAAAGAAAAAAAGGGCGAACCAACTCGAATGAAATAACCGAACAATCGAATCTCGTAGAATCGTCGTGAACCTTCACCGATGCGGAAAATTGTTTGCAGCGTATTTCCCCTTCCCCCCTCTTTCCTCTTTTTTTTCGTTGTTTTGAATTTTTCTTTCTTTTTTTTTCGTCGTACTTTTGCACGCACGATACAAGCCAATTAGAGGCAGAACACTCGCGCCGAGGGAAAATAATTATGTTTGACGTGCGATGGCTGCTCGTTTCGCGTAGCTTTCGCTTCGACGTTGCGTCGCGTCGTTATTTCCAACCTTATCGAGGCAGGCGACGCGACGCGACGCCTTTATGGGTGCCCGTAAAAGGGACACGCTCATTCACTGACCGCGGAATCTTTTTTTACGCCTCTCTTTCATTTTATACTGCTGGCCGTGCGATCGGTCCGCTCCAAAACGATTCACGACGTTTCAAGTCGAACGTCGAACGAACGGTCTTTCATTGAAAACGAAAGGCTCATTTTTGCACGACGATAACAGTGAAGGAGACTTAATCGGAGCGAAGAGATGCTTTTAGTTGATACATGGATTTTTTACTTCAGCCGCGATATATTATATATTACGTCTTTTACAACGCGATGGAATTTTGTCACGAAAATTTGATGGAATCGACGAGCAACGATGTATAAAAATATTACGTCGCAAAATTTGTTCATGTTTCTGCGATATTTTCACGCTATCGTTGAAATATCTCGCGTTTTTATTTATGGTCTGTACGGTTGCTTTTTCGGGATCATTTTTTAATGCAAATTTCTACCATGTATATTATTTCGAATTGTTCATTTTTCAATATTTATAGCTGCGCGAGACTTTTATTTCATTTTATTTCGTTTCGAAAACAAACGAAATAAAAATAACTGGTAGAGCACTAAAGGGTTGTTAAGATTGGACGAGCGGCGCTCGATTGAAACCTCCCTCCCACGTTCGTTTCATTAACCATTCAAACGCCATACTTATTACCGTCATTGTCGCATTCTTAAACAACAATTTCACACTGACTGTTCTACTCTGTAGGCACGCGACGCTTGCCAGCGAAGTTTCATCTATAAAATACCATACGTACAAGTCATATTTCGCGCAGTAGCAATAAATAGAATTATCAAACCACCTCTATGGCGGTTCCAATTTAACCAAATTCCGCATCGGACGTTTATCAGTTCGAACGAATCTCATTGAATGTAATAACTGCCAAATATCCAAAACGCGAACTGTTCCCGTCGAAATAAAATTCAATACTGACAAATCACTTTCTCACTGGTCCACTAGGCCGTGATGGATTGACCTCCCGAGAGAGAGAGAGAGAGAGAGAGAGAGAGAGAGAGAGAGAGAGAGAAAGAGAGTCGCGCATTACACGCGCGGTAGTGAAAACGTGAAATCATCGTGTACGTTGGAACGTGTACGGTGTAAGTGTCACGCTCGTGGGTAATTAGCGCGTTTAATTCACAATCGAAAAAATTCTCGCGCCAAAAAAACAAAAAAAAAAAACAACGGGAAACGAAATAAACGGATGGCAGTTCTCGGAACGCGGAATCGATCGCTTGCCCCGGAATAATTGCCGTGGCTTAAATTATAACGTAACACGGAAAACGTTGTTAATTCCGTGTCTCGGTGTAATAACGGTCTCTCGACAGCTTATCTCGAAACAATTTTATTTCGAAAGTTATCGGTTTTTTTCGATAGTGTTTCGAGCGAAAAAAGGGTTTCAATGAGGTGATTGAAGGGAGAAAGCTTTTGCGACGAATTTTAAAAATTTCCACCGTGTCGTGGAACGATCAAAAACCGGTAGCGCTGGGTGTACCACGGAATCGGGGCGGTTAATGCTTTTTCTATGCACGGGGATCGATCGCGGATGCCCGTCGTACGTATTTACATTTCGTGGTGAAAAAAGGGAAGGAAAAAGAGATGGAATGGATGCGCGTCGGATTGCACGGGATCGGCAAATATATTCGGCGCGAACAATTCACCGGCAAAAAATTGACGCAGGAGGGGGTACGCCTGATGAAAACCGCTCCGGTGGCCGCGGCAATAATTTCTTCATCAAAATTCGACGACATAATTCGCGGCCGGATGCCCGTCCGCACAACAATTGGCCCCCTTCAAAAGCAGAAACGCCACTGCGACCGTCCGGCGAACCATTTCCATGTTCTATCACCCGCGATTCGTTCTACGCCACGGGAAATCGCTGTCGAGGACCCACTAAAATCCAAGTCCCTTGTCGGGCAAAATCGAACGTGTACGAGTCACCTTCGAATCATCGAGAAAGAAACGAGAACGGGTCTGCAGAAATTCTCCGGTGAAATTCTCTTTGGTAGAACTTGACGAATTCGATTTGGTAATGGAGCATTCATTCGGATAACACAAATTCGGAAAGATGGATTTTCGAGGTGTGAAGGGGCATGGTGTGCGTCTGTGTGCTTTGTAGAGTGAGAAAGAAACGAGAAAGAATTCAATTGAGAAAAAAGAACGTTGCACAAAGTTCTCCTCTCAGGTTAAATGGACTTCTTTATGCTATCTATACACCGGGTGTATTTACGGTGACAATTTTTCCGTTCTACATTCTCAAAGTGCGCAATTTGTTTGAAACTGCATTAAAGTACTTAGTCAACTGCCTTGGATAATAAACTACCTAACAAACTACCTTGGGCAACGTTTAGGCGGCCGAGAGTAAAGGAATTACGGAACTGCCAGCCTGGTGTCGTGATATTTTGGTTTATATGGAAAGAACGAATCTCGTGCCTGAGCTTAGCGATCGGTAATAAACATGCTCGGATATACTGCTATATCGAACCAGTGATTTTAATTAATAAACTGAGCCCGGCAAATTTCTAGCACAGATAATTTATAATTATACACCCATGTTTCACACGTCTGCAAATTAATTTCCAGCGAAATTTCGGACAAATCGAAAATAATCTCAGTCCTTGCACGTTCTTGATTCTCGGTCATGTTAAATTATGTGCATACATTGCACATAAATACACGATAAAGAAAAAAGAAAAAAGAAACAGGGAACGTAGCGATCAATCGATTGCCGTAATTAACAAGCTCAACTCCGTAGTAGAATAGCTGATAACGAGGGAAATTACCTCGCGTAATCGCGGCACATGTCGGGAGGGTTAATAAACTTTCGAAAGCGGTGGATCGGAAAAATTTATGTTGAACACGTTCGGGGAACGTGAAATATTTCGTGCGCCTGAGAGAGGATCGTTATACGAGGAAATCTATGCAGCAGTCGCGCGACGCCGCCGCCGTTAACGAGTTATAAAGAGTAATTAGGCTGCCCGTACTTCTTAAAAACTCCACGGACGTAGGCATAATAAATTACAACGCTCTAACTACACACCCTGGAAAGAACCGGGGAGATTTGAGAAACTTTTACGAAACTTGGTGAAAAAAGAAGCGAAAAGATTGGATTTTTATCTGTCGGCGGTGCGCGATAAAACAGAACAGAATCAGAGATCTCATCGATACAGGGACGAGGCGTCAGGAATTCTCTCTCTCTCTTTCCCTCTCTCCACGCCAATTAGAATAAATTACTTCTCACAACGATAGCAAGGAGAGAAGCGCGATATACCAGGCAGGAAATCCGGATTGCTCGGTTCTCTTTGTTTCCCTGAATATTCATCAGCAACCGATTCGTACGCCGGAATTTTATGGACTGCCGGACGAAAGAGAGGTGGAGGACGCGAGGCGCCGGAAGTCAAGCCGAATTCGATCGATCGCAGGCACGTCGCCACAGCTGCGCGATACCCCGCCGATGCCGAAGATCGATAGATCACGCTTTGTTCGACGCCAGTACGGCCAGAAGTGAATAGCCGCAGTTCTGTTCGGACTTGCAACAGAACGAAGCAGAGGTGCGCTACGTGTGCAGCCAGACACTGGGGGATCGTTCACGGTGGTCGAACGCTTGAGCTAACAAGCTTACTGGTTAACTGGATCCCGATTGAGCGAAGTCCCGCGCATCACGTGCCACGAATTCGCGTATTTTTCTGTCGTCCTCTCGGGTCTTGCTAGGCTTCTGATTTTAGTTTGAGGTATCTCTTGCAGCGGAAAAAATTCCCGATTTTGCTCAAGGTAGAAACTCTCAAACCGGCGACGCGGAGGAACATATTCGCGATAAATTTATTCCGTCGACTGAAAATCAAAAGATCCAGCCACGACATGCGTACGCGTATATACGGAGCCTTGCTCGTTCCGATATGTATTTCGAGTTACAAACTTCAACTTGGGAGCGGCGCCCGACGACTTGTTTGGCAGTTTCTCCGCCGCGTAGTAGTATTACTTTAAAGCGTGTCGCGTGGCTGGTTCTCCCATCAGTTCCGGCAGAATGTCAGAGCCAAGAAACCTGTCAGCGCCGACAGATGCGTTGCGTATCCGCGGCGTCACATCGAGCGTGCTCGTTTCAGAGCGCTCGGGCACCGCTTCCCGCGGTGAAATCTGAATATCAGAGCCACCTCGGTTTCCAACGTAACGGCGCAAAATTTCCGGCCGTGTGCCGCTAACCGGGGCCAAATTAATTTCTCCAACTGCCAGCAACTCGCGGACCTTTGCTACGCGCTGTCTTAACCCTTTCGCCTAACAGATTAAGAAGTCCCGTGTCACGTTCACGTTGCTACGCGTGTTCCGCCACGCCGCCGCGAGAAATCAACACACTTTTGAACACAATAGGCGTACACATTGGACGATCTGTTAGTCCGTTCGCCACGGCAAACTTTGATACGTAACGCACGTACGATAGGAGTTTCATCTCGACACTTTGGCACGCATTTCTCGAAAAGTAGATTGAAATAATCGAAACGTTGAATTACACTATATCAAATTATCAATATTATTTATTTATTCGTATTCTGTGTTGAATTGTTAGCACACTAAAAATTTAACTATAACTTTAAGCTTTGTTTCAATACGTAATTCTATATTACATTTCTTGCATTCGTAATTTGTCTTCCTTCTTTCGTTATGTTACACTACGCGCTATACATCCGCGTCTTTTTCTGATTAATTTACTACCACATTTTAAGCGTACTAAATGAAATAAATGTAAAATAGTCACGTTCAAATAACGGAACGTACGACTAACGAAAGATGTAAATGTTGAATTAGAATTCACTTACGTCTGATTCAAGTGAAGTTTGCTGCAATTGTTGTCGATGCCGGACGTATAAGACAGTTGCCTAGAATGGAAGCTCTAATAACGACGTGAGAGGAACAAAAGAATTTCAGAAGAAGAAATTTCTCGAGACATACGATGCTCAATATTTCACTCAACAATTCAGAATAATTCGTACAAACTAAACTTCTTATCGTTTTCTACGAACATTTAAAAAATGGTGTAGGATATTTTTTTTCCAGAGATTGAAACTATGTACCATTGATTCTTGTATACACTTGTTCTAGCAAACTCGCAATGAACGTCGATGGTCGCTTTGAATGTAAACGGTGTCGCGTGTTGAAAAGATACGGCCAAAATTTCGCGTTAAATGCCATTTGAACGATCCGTTTCCAATGCTATGTCATCTCATTTGAAGCGATGCTTCGTAAATAAATTGTCGGCAGATGATGATGTTTGTCGAGGGCAAAGTAGTTGAAACAGAAACGAGGAGTCAAGAGGGATGATTACAAAGAGATGCACAGAAAACAAACAAGGCCACCATCCGCCAGACGTTACGCGTTACCGTCTAATTTCGCGGTGGCTAGTTTTACGACAGCGAGTTTTGTAACAGCCGCTTCCGCGTGTCACTCGCTTCTACCGGCTCGCGCCAGCCCGCCGCGCGTGTCTTGATTGCGTCGTTGAGTCACCGACAGCGTTGGAAATTTATGGCGCGGTGAACGATCAAATTTTTCTCGTTTTCCCTCCCCGTCCCTATCCACCCCCGCTGCCACAACCTCCCGGAGTCGGATAAAGGGGGTGCACTTCTGTCCATTAATCCGTTTTCGCGGCGCGCGCGTTCCAGTTTTATCGGTGCGGCGTGATTTACAGCGCATTCAATTGTTCGTTGAAGGCGGGAGGGGAAGGGCGCGACGCGCACCGAAAGGCCGAGGATCGGTTTTTATGCGTTCGCCGGATCCCGCGGGAGCACTAAATAAAACGTTCGGCACGAGTTGATGGTTATTAGACAACGCATGGCGAAAGAGGCTAAGTGAGACGCGAGAAGATACAAACGACAGGTAGCAAATGACAATTGAAATTGTTGACAATCCCTAGCGTACGAAGCAATCGTATAAAACCTCTGGCTTTGCAAACCATCTCACGCTCTTTTATTTCGCGCGGCTGAAAAAAAGAAAAAAAAAAAAAAAACGGAGCAACCATCGGGGGAAGAAATACGACGCTGTAAATCACGTTTAGAATAATTTTTTGCAATTTCGTTCACCTTTATTTGCCTCGTAATTGCCGGGAGGGACGCGAGGCAACGTGCTCGGCAAGGAACAGCTCATAATACTTTCAAATCAGCCATTTCCAGCACTCCTTTCCCTCCCCAGTTACGCTGAGGGAAGAAAAAAAAAAAAAAAAGATTTATACAGTCCCGACAGTTGAAATTATCACCCACAGGGGAAGCACTTGACAGAGAACGTGTCAGCACACCTTTTAACATCCAACAGTCGATCGCGGTTTCGCTGCACGATATAATTTCGCGATTAACCGACACACGACCGCAGATTAAGCAGCGAACGTGTCGCGAATCGCTTCGAAAAGCCGCCGCGTGAATCTAAACCGGTGCTGTTAAAGCGAATGCGACCCTTCGATTTCGATAGTTTCCACGTCGTTGTGTATTTACCGTCCCGTCAAACTGCTGTAATTCTGCAACGGATCGATCGATGTTTTCGAACGCTTTCGCTCGCTGTTTCACCAAGGCCAAACCACGGTGAATCACCGTGGCTGAAAATCGCTAGAGCGAAATCTAGTCCTGCGTCACGGAAGGATTACTTCAAAAAAATAAAAATACTGATCGGGACATCAACGCTGAACAGTGGTCACTTAACAGTCAGAGAACGTGTTTCTGTCGTTACAACGAAGGAGAGCGATCTCGTCCCCGATCCGCGATTTATTGCAAAAAATTAAAGTGTTATAAGCGCAATACTAAATATTTATTATTTAAATACTGAGAATATTGTAATTCTAGAAATTAATGAAATAAAATTTTTATATTTTATGTCTAGTAAATTTTTATATCAAATTATTAAATAAATTCCTGCAGTAATTAATGTTGATGAATGAACTAAAGATGATGCTGGAGTTGGAGCTATTATTGCTATAATCGAACAAAAAAGTGGAAATTGTGCACCTTTAGTAAAAACTATTAATAATTTATCTATTTTATAAATAATTAAATTTCATCTTCCAAATATTCTTAAAAATGATATAATTATTAACAAATCTCTATCACAATTTAAATCCCTAAACGATTTAAAATAATTGTTATTAATCCAGAATTAAGTCTCATCTCTAGAAGTTTACTTCTGACAACGTACAGAAACGAGTTCTATAAGAATATCTTTTCTCTAACTGAGCCGTCTTTAGTGACTCTTAGGCTTCTTATATAGGGTGTCTCGGAAATTTTTCTAGAAAAGGCAGATAATTTCAGTTGTGATACCTGCAACGGGACACTCGTTTCACACGCGTGTGTGCAGACTTTTCTTAATACACAGAATGATAGATATCACCGTTTTTGGAGAGTCGACGTGACGAATCGTACACGCATCGCATTTACAGATTCGAAGACTACAGTGTGTTTTCCCGTGAAATTGCATCAGCAACTCGGAGAGTGTGAATATTTCGATCTTTTCGTAGGTGAGATGCAAATGATGTCAAACACGTATCTCCAATTGTTCTTACGCGACGATCGTCTCTGTCGATCTCAATCCTCCATTTATTGGCAAACCAGCAGTGTCGTCACTTATCCGACATGGCGACGCGAAGAAGGATCGCGAGCGCGATAACGTTCGTCTTGTCGGTGGTTAGCGTCGCGGGTTATATCGGTAGACGTCTCCCTGGCGAGATTATTTGCATGGAAAGAGCTTGTTACCGAGCGTGTAATTTCGCGAAAGTTTTATCGGGCGGGCTGGGCTCGGCCGCGGGGATGAAGTCCACGTGCACGCAGAGCCAGAGCTTAGCCCTCCTCTCTGCGTTTGCTTGGTAATAATGTTGGCAGCGTACGACAGTCACGACGTAATTAAAGAGTGGCGGCGCACGTCCCCTCTCAGCTTGCTGTCCACGACGCGGCCATTAAACGTTTTCTTTTTCCAGCCAGCTGACGCTCCTTCGTTGCGGGATACGTCCTCTGGATGGTTACGTGGCACGGCCACCTATTCCGCGGTCGAACAAACGGCCAAGTTTTTCTCCCTCTTTCCTCTCCTTTTTTACTCCTCTTCTCTTCTTTTTTCTCCCCCCCCCCCTCTCTCTGCCCTCTTCGTTGTTTTTCCTTTTTCGCGCCGGGAACGCAGGATTTTGAGTTAATTTTCCTTAATGCCGGAAAAAACTCGAGTTATTTAAGTCGGCTGCAGATGGTGGAAACTGGAGCGAGCGGAGTCGCTAGTTCCAGTTTGTTTCCACCGGCGAGATTTCTCTACAGTCGTTATCCTCTTTCTCTCTCTCTCTCTCTTTTTTTTTTTTTTTTCTTGAACGAGGAAAACCAGATAAGAATTCGCTGGAATTTGATCATCGGAATCGTTCTCGCGTGTCTCGTGATTTGGATTCTTCTGGGCCGAGCCAAGTCTTGCCCCGTTTCCACGAATCCACGGAATCAGCGTTGCACCGAGACGCGAGTGTAAAGCTAACGACCTAATAACCGTGAAATACGATTATGGCGACGCGAGCTCGCGATTCGTAAATTCGCGGACTGCCTCGCCCCGTGATGCTGCTCTCGCCCGTTCTGCGCCTGCAATTTGGACGGAGCACGGTTATCGAAGGAAACGGCCAATAACGGGTGAAAGGAACGATCTTTATTGGCGCGATTCGCGTCGCAATAAACATACCGGATAAACGTTGTGGCGCGATAATTCG
Organism: Tetragonisca angustula; assembly: GCA_036937485.2. Lineage (NCBI taxonomy): Eukaryota > Metazoa > Arthropoda > Insecta > Hymenoptera > Apidae > Tetragonisca > Tetragonisca angustula. The sequence continues at coordinate 34,265 of JAWNGG020000333.1, read as the reverse complement.
AGCCGTTTGGAATCTTCGGCGCTCGAGAGTAGCGAACGAGGATAAGAAAAATAGGGAGAAAAAATGACGATCGTTTATCGATCGAAATATCGGTGCGTGTGTGCCGGAAGAGAAAACACCACCGGCTCGGTGGCTGAAACTGAAATTTGTACTGGTTGTAATCGATTCGAAGGAACTTGAAAAAAAAAAAAAAAAAGAAGAAAGATCAACCTCCCCCTTCGAATCTATACATCTCTGTTTCTGGAACACGGTCGCGTGTAATGGGCTCTCTCGATCGTTTCGCTCGCGAATTGCGAGATGCAGCCCAGCGCGTCGATTATTTCGATGATAATTGAAACCTGATATTTCCCGGTTGGGAATTTATGGCCCCCTCCACTCCTATCGACGATTTTTACGTATCCGTAAAGGCGAGGAATGCCAATGGAATTTTTCAAAATGCGTCTATCGGCTTGGCTGTTTTTATTACTCTCGTAGAACGGCCCTACAACCGCCAGTAGGAGAAAAGACTTTTCTTTTCGCTTCCTTCGCTGCTTTCTTCCTATATCCTTCATTAATCATCACTCGGTGCAGGTTCCTCGTTCGCATTATGATCCGAGCAGATCTCCGCTTTACTGCCTCGTTCATCCTCGCGTTTGTTCGCGATCGTTCCGTCTCTCGTTCGAATTTTTAATTCGGTTCCTCCCTCGAGCGTCCGTGCTCGCTCGCGAAGAGCTCTTCAACGGCACAATTTCATTAAATTTCTTTCTCCCAAGTAATTTCCGCGAGGGTAATCAACCTTGGATTTATACGTCTATTTATACGTTTCTCCGAGTGTAAACTGCTCTTAATTTCTTTAATTGTAACGGTAACTCAACGCACTCGTCCGGAGTAGTCGGAAAATTACCAAGGTCCTTCATAGCGAAAAAGTACGTGCGATCCTTCCACGCGAATGTTTCAATTGGTCGTCAATAGACTAACTTGCGAATCTTTGCGAGCAATTTTATTTCTGAACACGATCGAGGAAAACCTGGTCGGAGGGAAAATTTGTCCGCGCTATCAAACGCTGCAGCACGCCATTTTAAATATTTTTGCATATTATCGCGTACGTTCTTTTTGCATCTTTGCGTCTTGAAATTTTTCACACGCCAAGTCTGCTCACTGAGACTTGAGAATAAATTCTTGTATAAACGGAGCTCTGAAACTGCCAAAAGTGGTCGAAACGACCGATTTATAATTTCCCATACTTATATTGGAAATTTTTATATACAACAGTGCATTTTCAGGCTCGAATGAACAACAAAACGTATCAATGGATGCTCGTATTCTTTATCGTATTACTTTTTAATAACTTTTCCACTTTAATTTCTTTGCTACAAGTATCGTCACTTTCTCGTCGGCGGTTCTAGCGTTGAAACGACGATCGAAAAAAATCAATCGAAGCGATATCCGTGTCGAAGCGGCACTCACTCCAAGCGATATCTCGTTCCTTACGTTGAAACGTTGTTTCAATCAATTCGAATCGGATTGCGTGTCGTTATTCCGCAAATAGATTCGAACGGGCGAGAGTTGGCGCGCGAGATTTAATTAGAAAACGGGGGCGTTCGGCGCGTGCTCGCGAGCTTTCCACCGTTAATCAAACGGCGTGGTCCTGAAGAGAGTAACGCCTGGAACGAGCACAGGCTGCCGCCGCAGGAATTGGACCGATCTCAACACAAACGAGAGGCGCCGCGCTAGTTGCGCTTAGGTAAACGAGTTTCTCGAAGCTGACTGACCGAGGCTCTCTCCCGCTTCTCGTCAGCGTCCCGCTGTTTGCGAATTCCGATTCCGCTCGCTGGGAAACCGCCGATAAACCGCCTTCCGGGACAGCTTTCCGTCCCTGTTTCCTCTTTTCATCGTCGTTTCCCTTTGAAAGGGAGATTTCTTTGTCGTTGGTCGTTCCTTCGCCGATCCTCGCGATCCTGGCCGTTTCATTTCGAGAAACCGGAAAAATCCCGAAACCGGGAGAAGGAAACGAACGGTGTCCTCCCATCAACGAAGAAAACAATTTCGTAGCTTCGCTTTCTTTGCAAAAGAAAAAACAAGAAGAAGAAGAAGAAGAAGAAGGAGAAGAAGAAGCAGCCACCAATGGAGAAGCGTCTATCGATTAGACGTTGAATAATGTCGCTTCGATTACCGACTCTTTCCCCTCCCCCCGTTTCTTTAAAAACGATGAATAGAACCGGTCGCCCGCCGACCCGTTTCTTCCCCTTCCCACCGTATTTACTGAATCCACCTAAAGTTCAAACGAGCGAGCTCCTCCTCCCTCTTCCCTCCCCCGTCTCGTCCTTCGCTATCTCTTTACGAAGAAACTTCATTTATTTCGCGTGAATGGGAGAGGCTGCCGATCCCTGCGAGTGATTCCCTGGGAATCGCGAGAATCCCCGTGGCATTAGTGAAACGAACTTTCCGAACGTTGCCGAACCGTTTCTTCACGCCGTTCAAACGACGCGAGCTCGCTTTAATCTTTGACTCGATCGCCTCCGCCGGGGCTCGAGAGAGCTGCCGCGCCGCGGCCAAAGAGAAACGAGGCTCGACACACAACAACCCCTTCGTCTACTCGAGCGACGTATATTTCCGGGTTCGCGCGCAACTCGGCCACAACTCGGCCAGGGCTTCCGAGCCGTTGTTGTGGAAAACACCATCCCTTACGCGAGAGACGGGTTTCGAAATCTTTTCACCAGCCCGTTCCAGCGAGTAATTTCCCTCTGGTAATTTTCACTCTAGCCGGGAAATCTTCGACAATCCGCAACCTCGGCTTTGTCCCGGTTTTCCTTTGACCCTTTCCACCGCCACCGCGTTTCTCTTACCGTTTAACCCCTTCCCCCCACCACCACCGTCGGACGGTTTATTACTCGCAATCAACCGAGCCAAATGGTTTCGCAGCATCGCGAGGAGTCTGTGGTTTTGTTAATCTACGGTCCAGCGATTGCCACTGTGAGACGAATGAAAGATTCTGTCGGGTGTGAGATGAACCACAGTAGTTCCCAGTTAAGCTTTCGCTTAATGTCGACGCTTAACTGGCGACTACTGTACAGGGTGTTCATAAAGTCTCTTTACAATTTCGAAAATTTATCACAGTGGCAAATGAAAAGACAGATTAGTGGAAATTATTACGAAATGAGACGTATGTATTTAAGTTTGTTTTTTTTTCTACCTCGTTCAATTCAATTCTTCTATATGGGCACCATTAGTTGCACGAAGCACGTCATGACGGTACTCGATTTCTTACACGACCGATATTTTCCTCAGATGTTCTTGGACGTCCACTCCTTCCTTTATCGAGGAATATATATGTTCCTGTCTCCATAAATTTTTTGTGCCATCCACGAATTGATGGACGTGACGGTGGATCTCTTCTATATATTTAGTTCTCAAGTTTCGCTGATTCGATTTGGTTTCAATAAACCGCGATACACACTGCGCCTTCTCTTGAGGAGTAGCCATTTTGCAAGGGACATGCAATGTGATAAAAACATATCTGAACAAATCTGATGAAGATATCTCATCAGTTTCCTTTGTAATAAATTTTTGAAATTGTAAAGGGACTTTATGGACACCCACATGGGATTTTGTTAAAAATATCGTTTATCGAACAAAGGTACGAGACATCGCTAATCTAAAACAGAGGATCACTGATGCCACCATTGATGAGAGTATGCTACAGCGAACACGGCAAGGAGTACGAGTACCGTCTTCATGTGCTTCGTGCAACTAATGGTGCCCATAGGCCCATAATGAGGCGAAAAGAATTTAAATATATACGTCTCATTTTTTAATAATTTCCACTCATCTGTCCTTTCATTTGCCTTTGTAATAAATGTTCGAAATTGTAAAGAGACTTTATGGACACCCTGTACTATGGACGAGAATCAGAAAATAAATCGTAATGATTATATTTCTAAAGTTTGAAGCCAATCTCCGAGATTCGTCGTCCAAGCTACAATATCACGATAGCGTTTTCTTGTCGCGAGTTCTGATAGAAAGGTTGTTGTTTACAAAGAATAAAGCGTCGACTGCTGTTTCGCGCGCCGGTAGAACAATGTGGCCGCATCAAAGCTCGTAACGAAATATGGTAATTTTATGCGGCTCTTTGTACTCTCGAAACTCGTTCCGTTTAAAACGCCTCTCCTTGTCGACAGCATTGTTACAGCGAACATGTAATCCATAAAATTCTCGCGAGATGAGATTTCGCTTCCTTGCTCGTTCTCGTTACGTCCGTGTTATTTGCAAAAGTAATTAATAGCGGTCGTTGGAGCGTTTTCGGGACGATGGCGTTTTGCATTATCGAGTATACGGGATTGATTTAGCCAGTTCGTCACGTTCGTCGCTGTGTCTTTTACCCCGTGTTCGATCATCCCAAATTTATTTAATTTTTTAAGCATCTTTAAATATTTTAAGTATTTTTAAATATTCGTGTTTAAGTTTTAAGCGTTAGATTCGGTTTACCTCGGAGAATCGGGGATTCCAAGTGTGACGATGCAGGCATTTCAAATTTGCCTTTTTTGCAGATCACATTCACCCTTTTTTGCAAATCAAATTCACACTTTATTGTTTCAAGCATTATATTCTCCAATGACTAACCCATCCATCGAGAAAGCTCTTTCAAAAATTAAATTCTGCGCAAGAAATATATCGGCTGATCCTTCAAACCATGAACACTTAATCGTTCTGTTATTAATCCATCACTCCTACAGATTGTTATAATTATTACGCGAGTATGTATATGAAACTATCGCAGCAATTTAACGTTACTTTTTGTTCAAGTATTATTACATACACGAACTGTTGGAATTTGTTTAGGATTATGGAAACTAGAAGGGATTTTTATAATTCCAGTAGATCGTGCTTACACGCGATGCTCACAGCTATATCTTATCTCACAGAGTGCAGGGGAAAAAAATACAAAAGAGTAGCCGAGTCCCAACATCTATAGGTGTCGCTATGTTACAATAAGCAGGTGACTATACTCTCCAACACGAACAAAATTTTTATTTCAGAAATAGCAACTTTGCACGAGATTTTATTTCTATTACAATGACTCGAGAAAACAAATTTAGCAGAAAAACTGGACTCGCAAACGGGTGAACTTGACTTGCAAAGAGGTCGTGCAAACACGACTTGCAAAAGGGTTAGTTTCGTGTGCAAGGTAACTCGTTGGTCAAAATTACAACACATTTATTCCTGTCCAAATGTCCAAGAAATCCTCCGTCGGGCTTGAACAAGCATACTTTCAGGCTAGCTCACGGCCTGATGTGTTCCAAAGTTACATCGTTCTCACTCGTGCAATTTGCGCGGCACGTTAATAAAACAAATTGGGGGGGGGGGGAGTGGAGAAGGTGTAGAAGTTTCCTTGTTTGAATGGGCTCGATCGTGGGGAAGGGTGGAAAACGAGTCGCTGGCTAACGAGAAAGACGCCGAGAGAGAGAAGTTCTCAAAGGTCGTCCCTTATTCCACGAATATCTCGAACGAAAACATCCAGCGACAGGCCGACGGAATAATTAATTGGCCCATTTGAGAAGCGGCTCTGACCCGGCTGCGAATTTCATGCTTCCGGTGAGAGAAGGTGCGATGGCGCGCGCGCACGGCGAGAGAGAGAAGGAGGGATCGGCGAGAGGGGAAGGGGCTGTGATGAAAAACGGCGGATTCGGCGTTGAAGTCCGAGTGTCTAATGAAAACTTTCCCCGTCTATTCGCATTCGACGGACACGACGAGGACGCGTAATCAGCCCTGATTCGAAAGGACGTCGCTAATTTGTTCGACAGCGGAGCTGGAAGTTGGATTCTCGAAACTCGAGTCGGCAAAGGTATCGCGGAATGTAGATTTTTTCCCCTTTACCCCGTTGGAGGGAATTACTTTATCACTTCGGGAAGACTCGCGAGAGGAATTGAGAAGGAATTACCTGCCGAGTAGTGGGAGGAAATTAGAGGTTTGCGAGGATTACACCCTCCCCGCGTTTCACGAAAGAACAGTACAATTTTTATTTATCCAACGTCCCACGTGGCAGCCGCGTGACTGGACAATACCGAAAGTGGAAACACTCCAAGATCGAATCTACCTCCTGTTTCCACTTGCCATTCAACCGCAATCGAATCGAGTTCCTATCAATTGTTCGGAAATTTCGCCATTTCCTCCCTTATCGCGCTGCTCTGCGTTCGAAGAACTCGCGTCCTGTATCGTTTCGAAACTTTTCGCCGCTGTAGAGGGAAGAGGGGAAAGCAACGAGAGAAAGAGACGCAAGGACAAGGAGAGAAGAAAAAAAGCGACGAGAACAACGCCAGAAAGTGAGTGGAAGGAAGCAAAGAGAGAGAGAGAGAGAGAGAGAGAAAAGCAAGCAGAAAACGAGATAGAAGTCTCGGCGGCGAGCGTAACGAGCTTGTCACAGTGTGTTGCTTAAGGGTTTCGCGCGCGGACATATCGGAGTGGAAAGAAGCGTGAAAAATGAGCGTGCGAGGGCGCATAAAGCGTAGGATATCGCTGAGCTCACAAAACGCATGATCGATGAGCCAGCTCCTCTGAACCTGACGGAGAGAGAAGGTTCCTTGGAAACTCGCCGTGTTCGCCGCCGAGGCCAACCTACGAATAAGAGCTTCACGGGTCCCTGCGTCCTGGCTTGCCCTTTGACTCGTAACTTTCTCCCCGTCTATCTCGTCGAAATCTCGATTCGGCTCCTGACGTCATCCGGGCCCGCACGAGAAGCCGACCAACTTCTTTCTTCTTCGCTGTAATCGTTCGGCTGTATGTACAGGGTGGAAAGAAAAGTTTGCCCGCGGTTCATCACAGATGAACTCTGTGCCTTCGATTTGATGGAAATACGTGTAAAGGAAACCTTGGATTGACGTTGAATTTCGAAAGTTTTACATTGCATTCCACTCATGGCAAAAGTAAAATTTTTCCAAGGATCATTTAACGCGTTCCAACAACGACTTAATGGTTCTTAGCGCGCGGATGTAATGTTTATAACGGTCAGGTTTATTATTCGATTATTTAGGTGCACACTGATGTTGCAACTACGATAAATCAAATGTCAATGAAAGACCTATAAAACTAATTCAAAACTATAAAGTCACTGTTGTGGCACGCAATGCTAAGTGATTAAGAAACTTCTTTGCCATTCTTCAAGAGAACTATTAGATTGCAACTTAGAAAGGTTTCTTAGAAAAGGTTTATTTCTTTTTAATGGGAGAATAAAATTGTCTTTTATCTTGAAATTCAAGAACAAGATGAATTTTACATGAATTCTCCATCAAATCGAAGGTGTAGAATTCCTCTAATAGCCAGCCTGTGCGTGCCAACGAGAGAAGAGAACAGAAATGAGAAGCGGAGCAGGACGCGAAGAGAAAGGAGGCGTAGAAGTGTAGACTTTGTGTAAAAACGTTTGCGAGACAAACCGATCGGGGCACGCACAATCGAACGATAAATCTCAATGCATCAGCAGACGACCAGAGGAGGCAATTTCGTTTCTCCGACTTTTCACCGAAACAACTTTTGCCGGACCCGATTTTCTTCTTACCGTCGACCGGTTCTTTGTAACCCCGCGTTCTCTTTCTCTTTCAATCGACGACATTCGCTCGGCGGAGCATCGACACATACACTCACTTTGGCATCGGTTGGACACAAGAGAAGAAAGGACCGGCAAACGAACCGGCGAACGTAAAATCAAATTTAGAGGTCGCGAAAGAACCGCCGCGTAACTTTAATTTTCGACGTCTTGGTGCAAGAGCAGGAAGAAGAGGAAAAAGAAGAAGAAGAAGAAGAAGAAGGCCGCCTTTTGATCGTCGATCCTTGACTAGTGGCGAAACGACAGCGGAAGAAACCCATCTCGAGGCACGCCCGTTTAAAAGCCCGGGCTTCGGCCGCCCCCTTTATCCAGCCCCTCGAAAGCAAATTCGATTAGCGGACGACAGATTGAGCCTTATTGAATCACAGCGTTCGCAGGGTGGTCTTTGTTATCGCGATTCCTCTCGGACAAATGTACCTTTCGTACATGTGTTCCCGTGTGTACGTGTGCGTGCGATCACGAGTGAAATAAATGTCCATAGACACGATACGGTCGAGGATCGGTAATAACGACCCCGATGATCGATCGCGATAAAGACATCTTTATGTCGAGTTTGATTCCTTTCTTCTCCGGCTGCTTGCGTTTCTTCTCCTTTCTTTTCTTTTTTTCCTTTGTTCTTTCGCCACGACGCGACGATCGAACGATCGAGAGGATCTCTCTTGTTGTTGGCGTTTCGTCGTTACGTTGTTTCGTCTCGAGTCGCACGAGAATTGTTCTTCTCTCGATATACTTGGGAACTCGAGCGCAAGTTCCGCGGCTACTTCGGGCGCGGTGACTGGCGAATTGTTGAATAATGAACGTAGAACGGCGGATAAATATATAGCATATTCCGGATAATTTGATTTGATTGCGCGTGGTGTGTGTTTACGCGGGTGGGCGTGAAAATTGCCCCGCGTTTTACGCTCGTTTTCTACTTCGTTTGCCGGGGAAATAGGTCTCGCTCGCGTGCGTTGGTTAGCCGGCTGTTTAATGATACGAGAATCTGATGATCGGCGAATTAAAGTTGTGTAAACTTTTACGATTATAGTTCTTGCAGTTTTGATAGTAGGCCAGTTTCCTCGGGAAGTTTTATCGATGGAAGTTTATATTGTAAATCACTGTGTGGTTCGCTAATTCGCTGCTTCTGTGTAGATGGAACGATCGCAGAAGTGTAAAACGTTCGATAGGAAATGCATTTGAAAAACTGTCCCCTCATCTTGACGTGCCTCGTAATCATATTTCAGACGTGGGAGGCGAGATTTTTCTTTTTTCCTTCGAATGAAATGCTGACTCTCCACGTCGCGAGAGTAATTTGTCCCCGCATCAAACAGACGTAACAATCGAGGAATTCTCCAATCTCGTACGTGAGATTCCTCTGTTTCAAAAGCACGAATCTCCCTTTACCGACGACGACGAGAGAATTCATATCGGTCAGAAAAATCTCATTTTCTAAATGCTCGGATTCACGAAGCGTTCCGTCGGAAGTTCCCCGGCTCTAACCAGCGTGTAACTGCATATCAGGCTACCAAAAAAAAAAAAAAAAAAAAATAAGAAAGAAAAAAAATCTCCATTAGTTCAACCGACGTCACGCAGTTAACGAATCGTGTAAGCAGACAGAGAAAACGGGGTATTCCCCGGTCGGTCCGCGGCGGCAGTCTCATCAAAAACACGTCTCCAAGGCCGATTCGTCACGGCGCACGGGTTGGAACTGGCGCAGTCAAAGCGACTACTAATTCTGATTAGCTCCCAAGCGATCCGAGTATATCCAATTACGGTGTCGCTCGCACGTCGCTCCGTTGGCCCGCCTTAATCCCGCGGAATAATTCGCTCCCGGTGTGCTGCGGCCTGTCATGTGTCGTGGCCGACAGTGAAATACAGGTAGTCGTTGGAACTATCGTATGTACGTACGTACGTTCGTTCGCGTGTCTCATCCTTGTACGGCGTTGTAAATTCGGTCGTACACCGACGAATCAATTAAACCAGGAGCCAGAGCCAGAGCCAGAGCCAGAGCGCCAAAGCCAAAGCAAGCCAGCCAGCCAGCCAGTCGATCGAACGCTTTCCCTGCAATTAACTCGATCCACTCCCATTCGATCGCCACCTCCTGCTGCCTGCCCAGTCCTTTTTCGTCTTCTTTCCCCTGCTTTTCCACCTTTCTTTTTTTTACGCTCTCGCAGGGGCGGTAAAACCTGTTAATTAAATGGACCGCGTCTCTATGGCCGATCCTTGGATCGATTATCGAGTGGTTATTAATTCGTTCCCTGGGATTTGCGTAGGTAAAGAGAGAGACTAGAGCCACTGTGCGGTGGTTCCAGAATTTTATGTGGTTTGCTCTTTCGGAGCTTTCGTTTCTAGGGAGATGAATATCAATTTCCGATAGTGATGCAAACCTAGATCGTTGACGAATTCGAGCTGAAATTCTTCAGGTTGCGAGAACGAGCCGCAACGAATTGTGAAATCTGGATATTTAAACATTCGATCAGCGCAAAATGCAGTTTTCGACTGCAACGATATCAGCATCCTGTCGACAATAACATAAATCGTTTCCCCCGGGAAAGCGTATCTACGTCAGCCACGTCCGGGTTATTTTAAAAACTGAACCAATTGAAACGTTTCGCGCGAACGTGCATCTGATCGGTATCTACTTTGAGATAGCAAGATCCTAGCGGAAAGGATCTTTCTGTGCAAGATGCGTGTCGGAGGTAATCAGGTGGAAATTAATTTCTACAAATTAATTCTACGTCGACTCGATCGCTAGCAGGGTCGATCGTTTGCTGATAAAAATCGTAGTTCTTTTTCTTCGCGTGGAACTCGATAATGATTCGCGGTTAACCGGAAGGTTAGATGTGGCACGAGTCCTTCGCGAAAATCACCGAGATCACGCGGCCCTGGCGCCCGTCCTTATCGACGATTTATTATTACCGCTGTCGTTCCTGATTCCTTGACGCGCGTTCCGGCCGCTTTCTAATCCGCCTTCGAAATCGATCCCGCGCGCAGATAACGCGCGGGACGATCGACGCGTCCGCTATCGATCGACCGTCAGCCGTTCACCATCACAAAAGGGGATCATCCTTCTCTCTGTGGATCTCTGGCTGCGCGGCGATCCCACGAGATGGACGCACGTTGACAGTTTGGCTCGCACGGTGCGGTTTCGCCTCTACACGATTCCTGCCGTTTATCGGCGTTGTCGCATGTTCGAAGGCGATCTGACCTGATCGGTCAGAGTGGCGAAAAGACTGGCGGCCGATTGTCAACGAACGGTCACGCCGAACAATAGCTTTGCCACTCGAGGGGATTTTAATCTTGGACGCCATTTTGCGCACCGTCGACCAACCGGCGTCGGTCAAATCGGCTGGAAAACCTCGCGTTTGCTGCGTGTTTCCGCTTCTTCAGGTCCGTCGACGCGAGACAAGGATTCCTCGAGGTCTCCACCTGGCGTACGAGTCTTTCGTTGTATATTTGGTCGATGGGCTGTTGTTATTTGGGTGCAAGATTTAGAACGCTGTTCTACAGGGTGGTCCATTCGAGTCTATCGAGGCTACCTGAATATCTCTGCGAATTGCGACGATGCAAAAGATATTTTTCGCCCAACAAGAACAATATCGAAAGGCTAATAACTGTCAGAATATTTTTCTTCCAGGATCATTTCTTTTTTCTTTCTTTTCTTCAAAGTCACCGATATTTTCTTCATGTAACTATGTATTTTTTTGGTATCAGCTGGTAAGAAACATTATAATAACAATACATAAATAAAATTTAAGTATTTCCTATCGTGGATCATCAAATTAAAAAACAAATTTCCCTAAAAAGATTAAAAGGCCGCCATATTACTTTATTTTAATGATTCTACATTTAATTATAAAATTATTTATTATATTAATATAATAGGGTATCTAATCCTAGTTTAATATTCAATTTTATTATTTTTTAATATACAAAATTATATTATATTAATAATTTAAATTTCACCTATAATTATTAATTGTTATATAAATTATTTTATATTAATAAAATTTATTAATTATTAATTTATAATATAAGTTTAACCGCTCGTTAGGCCAATAACGTTCTCGTTAGGCCAAAAAATTGCTTTTGCGCCGTCACGCACGATTGACTGACCACTCTGTACAAGCGTATTTTAGGTTCGTAATGAAAACTTGGTTGCAGTACTGTGAAAAATTCTGCTGGTACAAAGAAACGAATTCCGTAGTCATAAAAATTTATAAGCTACAACCATTTCGGTCTAATTAAAATAAAAATGAAACGTCGAATAAAATTCGACGAGAAATTAGTAGTAAAACCTCGATTGTAACGTTGGATGGATAATTAGATTCGTTTGTCAATGTAATATACATACGTTCCCAACTTGTTTGAACTTGAGAGTAGTGCCATTTTTTTTTTCTTTTTTTTAGTAATCGTCGAATCATCCCTCATTGTCCATCGCATTCGCATTTCTTATTCAGATAAACGTTTCTAAGTTGCCTCGCCAAGCGTGAACGATGTACTTTGATGTGCACGAGATGGATCCTCGACAAATCGGCTACCCCGGCGAGAAGGCCTGAATCTTTAAGAGCTCTTCTTCACTTTCAGAGTAGGTTCTCGGAAGTGCATTGGCGCAGAAGATGCGTTTCGTTGCGCGAAGTGTTCTCTTGCACGCTTTGAATCTATTCCTTTGGACTTTCAATTTATCAATTCCCTGTACGTACAATAAAGAACGTTTCTTTTCTTCATTACCTTGTCCGAGTTTTAATCAATTTTTTTTCAGATCGCGTCTTCTTGTACTTTCTCTTGCGATCATGTCCGATCATCCGAACGCTTTTACGATTTCCTTGGGATGCTCGTTTTATACCTTCCGGTGTTCTCGTTTCGCGGAGCAACTGTTGATAAACGTTTATTTAACTCTGATGAACGACCGATTCATTACCCGCGATCCTTTCTACACACGTAGCAGGTGGTCTGCCTCGCAGCTTTTTCCCCGGTCGAGATAAATATCGATATCGGTATGTACTCGTTTCGTTCGTCGGTAGACTCTGCAATCAACCTTCACAGTCGCCGTCGTTATTCGAAACTCGAGAATCTGGGATGATTACGAAGCACGAGAGTGTAAAATCAGCGCCGCGATAGGCTAATCCAGTTTAGTCTAGTTGGCCCAGTTTAATCCGACCCAAAATCTAATACGGTTAACGTCGAAAGTTTCTATTGGAATTTCTTTTTTTTCTTTTTTCTGTCGTAAAAGTTCGAACTTAAGTAGAAGCAGACACGGTACCGTTGGACTCGACGAAGATACAACTCGGGCAGCTGTCGTCGCACAGTGGCGGTCGGATCGAGAATTCACGCGACATTTTTGAATAACTTTTGACTCATAAAAGACATCACAATGAAATTTTTGACATGAATATCTCTTTCATACAACGTGATATATTTCATGTCTAATGTTTAATCACTGTTTTGTTAACTTGATAAACAAATTTGTCAAATTGTCTGTATATTCTATTTAATGTACTTTTTAATTAATTTAGACTCATATATTGATAAAACTTTTAATTTTAAGCATAAGAGAATCAAGTGTTAAAATTTACGTTGCACAACTTTTACTCTTCTCTTTCATTTATGCAAGTTTCATGGCTTCTGCATCTAATTCTTTATGTTTTTTTTTATTTCGCGACGTCATTCTTAACATAGACACGTATGCCCGATGTTGAACGCAGTCTGTGAAGTGTATCTTGGTTTTTGGCAAATATTGATATTCTTTTGTTATTTTTAGATGTATGTTTTTTGCAATTTTTCCAATGCTTCTTTGGATAATTGTTCAATAGGGAGCAATGCATTTCTCACTTTAACTGCTCGATAAATGAGTAATTTATGAAGAAAAACTGGCATTTGCAGTTTCCAGGGCATAATTTTGAAATTTTTCCGAATTTACGCTATATTGCGACGATATTATTCAAAGAATGATATGCCATTTCTTTTTCACCGTCGCAAAAATCAATCTGTATTGCGTTGACCCGGGTTGACTAAATGTCGTATTTTCACCCATTCGTGAAAGGATCGTTGGTCTTTCTTTCCTAGTTTCACGCCGCGTTTTATGTTTTACACTGCCGGTCGGCTTCCGCTAATTAGAAGCGTTATCAACGAGTAATAATAATGAAAAAAAAAAACAAAAAAAGGACGAAATACCGTTCTATTTGTAATCGCGAGGATTTCCACGTCGCTAACGAGACGATCCTTTTTCGCTCTTGATAATCGTTGGCAATAAAATCGCGTGATCGCTCGCCAAAAAAAGAAACGGCACGGATGTGTCGGATTTAGTTCAATTAACAGCTTCCCCCCTCCCCCACCCCCTAACTCTCTAATTAAGTTCGGAATTTTTCTTTTTCCGCTTGACCAGGAAACGACAACTTACGCGTAAATTTAATCACGTATCGCACGATAACGCGACAGAGAAAGAGAGAAGTAGCGAGAAAACGGGATTGCAAAACGCTGCTGGAATGCCTGATTGCGTTTCCTCGCGGAGGCGCGTTCGAAAAGGACAGAAATTATAGGGCAATTTCGCGGCAGAGCCTACGTTTCCCATGGCGCCGACGGATTCCTTTGTAATTTCCAGCGCGCACTTTGTCCGCCGTTTCTCGACAATCGCCCTGCTCGGTCGGCCGGGTTTACGGCGGAACGTTTTTAAAACTTCTCCTTTGTGAGAAAGAAAGAGCAACCCCGGGTAAATGTTGCTCCAAAGCTTCGCACGAGGAAAGTACTTCTAATGATTTTTCTTAACGCTATTCCCCTCCGCAGTACTTATCTCTCTTCTTATTTTCGTTTCTAAGAGACAGTAGCTCTTTATCTTTCCTACTTTTTGAGAAATTCTTTTTTTCCACGGAACTTATTTACGGTCGCGGACTTAATTGCACCGCGGGGTTAAATATGTACTATCATTTGATATATATAACTTGTAGAACTACTAGCGATCGAAATGATTAATTTGTAATTTTTGTTAGAAATTCGTGCAATACGAAAAAAGTGCACGTGGGATTTTAACTGTAAGTAATATTTTATCGAGTATTTGCAGGTAGAATGCAGAAAAAGTGTCTTGGCTTACCCAAAAAAACTGTACCACTATTGTGTGTGTTACTATCACTATTCTGGCAGATGTACACACGTTTTCGTGGAATTAGTTGATTTAAATGAAAAATTATCGATACTTCAAATTGTTATACTTTAAAAAAAGAAATCATATAACGATACACTTGATCTCATTTTAAAGAGTAGAATTTCTTCTTTTTTTCACGATATTGTAACATCATGCAGCGAATGTTTGAAAAGTGTTTTTTTTTTCTTTTAAAAATTTACATATGACAAAGGGAAAAATTTAATTTACGACTAGTAAATCTGTCTAAGCGATCTTAAAGATTGAAGTTTCTTCTCTGTAACGATCCCTTAGAATTTGTCGTGCAATTTTTTTTCATTGTCATTTTATTTGAACTTTGAACATTTGGACTGAACGACAATTTCATTCAAGAACTGCTAGAATTTCGTCATCTCATTCTAATGTTCAAAATTCAATAAAATGTACAGCAAAGTTCAAGGAGTCGTCGTAAAGAAACAATTTTCAATTTTTAAGACCATGGATCTAGTCAACAAGTCTAGTTACAATTTTCAAGAATATCTAAAAGTATCCTTGAAAAACACGAACTTAGGACTATCGAGGTAGAAGCCTTATATTTTAAAATGAGATTACATAGATACTTGTACAATGTTTTTTTTTTTTTTATAAAAATGTAACAATTTAGAGCATCAACAGTTTTTCATCATTATGCGTTCAGTTATGCTCTTCGCTGCAGATAGAAGATTAACGTTAGTGTCTCTGACAAAAATTGCATGCTTTAGTCAACGATGGTTCCACTGTTAATAAGAGTAATTGACATTTAGCAACGGTTAATTGTCGAGCATCGAGATATAAAACAGTGGGGACGGTGTATGTACGACTGGAAATTATGGAGATTGCAATCCAAAAGGGAAAAGTTGGTGAATTAAAGAAAAAGATTACCTACCTAGGCGCGCTTTAATCATGTCGCGCGTAATTGTATCTGACCGTTCCATCTTTTTGTCACTCTGTAGTAAGTAGTTGCACGGCAGTTAATTTCAGCATATGCGTACGACTGTAATGCACTGACCCCGTTAATAGTGAATGCGATGTCGGTAGTTATCAGATTACGAGCACGACGCGACGTCCACCGGTTGTATCGCATGCACTTTCATCCAACCCCTTTTACCTTTCGCCATTGTTAATTTACTGCGATATCATTTTCCATTATTTCGCGTCTATCAACACCGTTCACCATTAAGGAAACAAACATCGTCGTTTCAACCGCCACCCCTGAAATTAAACAATTTGGCTGCCTCTGTGCCCCCCGGTTCGAAATTCCATTTTCCAATTTTGCTAAATCCCGTTTGAAATTCGGTTCACGGACACACCGGAAAGAGAAAGAAAACGAAATAGAGAAATTGATCGTTCCGTAACGAATCCTTAGCTGCTTTCCACGAAACTAGTTTACATTCGAAAGCCTCGTTAATTCGCCGCAGTGTGACCAGGCGCGCTGTTCAACGCGACGTTCGCGTAGTTGGCAATCCTGCCGGCGGTACGAACTGAACGCGATGCATCGTCGCTCGTCCCGAGACTAAGAGAGATAGAAAAAGAGAGGAAAAACGAGGCGAGGTTGCGAAAGAAAAAAAAAAAAATGGAAAAAAAAGAAAAATCGTTGGATCGTTAGGTTCGTATGTAAAGCACGATCATCCCCTCCGATGGGCGTATACGGAGCACGCTCTCCGGGGCCTGCAACTGTCGGCAAATCTATAATTTTCCCCGGCATCTCCGATAACTACTTCCGAAACTACTTACAAGCTTTAGCAGATCCTCGAAACGCGATACACCGGGGCAGAAACGAGGAGGTGTAGAACCGGGACAGAAAAGAGCACGTATCGAGAGCATTACCGCGCTATTCTCCGAAAATACAGAGGGAGAAAGAGAGAGAGAGAGAGAGAGAGAGCGATCGGCCACGATAAAGCGAAGTAACGTCACGAACGCAGGGTTTTCAATTCGAATTTCACGTTTTCTCCTCGTATTATTTTTAACAACTTTGTCACGGTAGCGTGGAATAGAAATTCGGTTTAATAGCTCACGCTGGACAAAGGATCTCTCTCGTGTGAAATATTAATTCCGTAGCTGCCGCCGGAGCTTGAAAATCCTTAGACTCTAAGGATCCCGCGTCTGAATCCACTAAGCTGCGGCCTCTTAAGAAAAAAAAAAAAAAAAAAAACAACAGCGTGTATGCTCGAGGTATAAGATTAGACTTACAGCGAGAGAAGATCAAGATTAAGCTTCTCGGTTCTCGGCAGAGTAATCAACGTTACAGAGAACACGATTCTCCGCGATCGATGAAAATTGCGAGACTTTCGCGTCGCAGCAAAATGGAGAATTTTCGTAGTTTGAACTACTCGTTTCGTCGGCTCGCGGACGAAATTTATCGTTTGCAAAATAGACCATCGGGAATTTTTGTTTCGCGAGAGACCAAAAGAAAAAGTGGCAACGTTAATACGGTACGCTGGACGAAGAATTTTTTTCGTCTCGCGTTTATTCTTTTTTCTTGTCCGTGTTCCTGGGAGCCGCGATGTTTCGTGATTCGATACATGTATACACACACACGCACGCACACCGAGATTATTACAATTTCGCTTAATCCGGAAATTGAAATAATCGCGGGTCGTAGCTTACTTTGTGCCTGGGGGGCCTTTTGTGTATATAATTACGACTTAGCTCGGATCGGAGTTCGCGGAGTGGACGAGGCTTTTTAATATAATTATTTTCTCACGCCACGGTGCCTCTGTATACGCGTACCTTGCCTGCTCTTTCTGTCCTTTTCAAGAGAGAATGTCACTTAACGCGATTGTCAATCGTTAAATTTGTCATCGTCTCGCGAGAACGAAGCTCGGTTGCACAAACTTCAGCGAGATCGTTGTTAAAACTGTGCATTTGCTGTAATCGAAAGTTAATCGACGCCGAAAATTTCCGGGCGTGTTCGTTTCGTGTAAATTCGTGCAAATCGTGCTAAAACGTGGAGTGCGAAGCGAAAACAGTTCTACTTTATGCGCGACGTGCCAATTCGCCAACAGCTGTTAATAAAAATGTATCGAGAATTATTTTTCGATAGCAACAACCACCGTCTAGTGCACGTGTACCTCGCGTGTAAACCAACGTACGTACAAAGTCTCGCACGAGGGTGCTTATTTATCGCGTTTTCACCAGGCCACTTCGCACGCGCGCGCACGCCGCTCTAATACGTTTTTAATTAAACGTCGAATTAATTAAAAAGATTTAATTAAATGCGAGCCATTATCGCTCCGAGATTCTTTCGACAGAGAACTTATCCACGGTGGAACGTTTCTCTCTGCGTAACAAATAACATTTCCCTAAATAATTCCCGTATCGACGTGAACAAATATTTCTCGAAGTTTATCGTATCACGTCGCTGTTCTCTTATTCGCGAGTCGGAAATGTTTCGAACGTTTCAATTTATTAAACGTTTTAATTGTTTGCCAATAACTCGTCGTGCAGCTGGATTTTCCGATAGTTTCATCCGGGAGTTAGTGTCTCTCGGTGTAATTAGAGTTCGTTGTCTCTCTCTCTCTTTCTCTTTCCCTCTCTTTTGAAAACTATCGCGATGAATGTAGAAAGCTAGTTGCGTCGCAAAGCCTCAAATTCGCCATCCTTCCTCTCTTTCTCTCTCTCTCTCTCTCGCGTCGTCGCGTGTTTCGAGTAGCTGTTAATTAACCAAAATATCGGGCCACGTTTAACGGAGGACAATAAAATCGCTGGTTGAACGTGAGAGATTCTGTCGCAGTCGAACCGGAGGAGATCGAGGTCACGATTCAACTTTTACCATCCGCCAATTAAGTGATTTCTCTGTGGGTTCGAAAGGGTTCAACGACGCTTCTGAGTGATAAAGGGAAAAAGTTGACTGATTGCTGGAGTTGGAACGAGGGGGCACTTTGAGCGTTACTCAGACGCTATTGTTTACTATGAGCGGAGTTCCGAATAATTCATTGATCGTTCCGAATGATCGAGAGAGAGAGAGAGAGAGAGAGAGAGAAAAAAACACGTGGAGAATTTCGCGTAATTTTCGTTTGGAGTTTTGGAGAACTTGCGTCGCGTTTCTCGTTGCCGAGCGAGGAGTTTTGACTCGCGATGCTGCGAGAAACGTCAGAAAGTATAATGGAAATGGATCGAGGCATCCCGCGTTTTCGATGGAGCACAGTCGTCATCAATTGTAATCAGCCGAACATCCATATGCGAGTTCCACTTTTCTTACATCGTCGGTACAAAGAAACGCTTCTATCGGAATAAATTTCCCTTATAATCATTTTTATACGAGACACGCCGCGACGTTTCTCTCGTTTCTACGAAAATCAATTTAAATCCCACTTTTATCGCGACTTGCGCACTGCCGTTCGAATTACCTTCACGTCACGCGCACGGCGTGTAAAAGCGGACGATTTATCGATTTATGAATCGTCAAATTTTCGAACTTTTCGTTCCTTCGACATTCGTAACAGCGAGTCAGTAGAATCGAGCAAGTTTCACGATAGGGATCTCTTTCTTTCTTGTTCTCGGGCTCGCCTTCGTGGTTCCTCTTCCCACAGAATACGCGTGTCGTAATTGATCGAGGAACGCAACGATCCGGATGATACGCGAGCGAGTCACGCGGCGGAAGCCGATAAATGCAAACGTGATCAAGTTCGGTCAGCGGTTCTTATCGTCCCTAATGAAGAAAAATTGCCCCGTTCACGTGGATGCACGCAACTGCTACAGACAGTAAATAATCGTCGGTGTTCGATCGCGTGGAACACGGAGGGATGGTCGGGGGGGGGGGGGGGGTGAAGGGGAGAAGCGTCCTGCAACACGCGAATCTGCAACAGAATCAAGACGAAATTCAGACGCGTAATTGAGACGCCACCACCAGTGTACCGAAGACTTCCTCCTCGTGGGTCACGTTTCCGGTGGCTTCGAGTCACCCGCTGAGAGGTGTTCTCGATCGATCCTCTCAGTTTTCAACGTCAACGAATAATCAAGACTTCTCAAGTGTCTCTTAACACATTGTGGACGGGAGACGGGAATTCTCGTTTTTCGTGTTTCAACGTTGCTACTTTGCGTTGTAGGAGACACTACCCAGGCAACGTTATATATAATTTATATTGTATAATATATATAATGTTGTACTATTTTTCAAGACGTAGAGAAAATTGTTTCCTACGTATCACACGTGAAAACGTTACTAGAGGTACTTTGATTTTATTTAATAAAATACCTCCAAAATGAAAAATAATTTTAATAATTAATAAAATGATACACTTGTTAAATGCTACACATTCTCTCGAACCCTTTCAGTCACATATTAAATAATTCGAAAAATACGAGAAAATACAGGCTGTGTTTGACCAGAGCATACTGTCCTCGATGTGTTAATATAAATATAAAATAAATAACAGTTAAAATCTAAAATACATAATAAATAGATTCTTAAATATTACTATAAAAAATATATAGTAATATTTAGGAATATTTTATCAATGTGAATTAAAGAACATGCATATATGCATTGTACAAAGTTTCCTTGTTGCTCCAAAAAATCTGCTTCTTGGGAGCAGGTTCTTCTTGGGCGCGCCGAGTGCGGTACGCAATTAAGTTTGAAATCGTTAATGCGATCGATGAGTTACGAGATTTGTCTCGACGTTTTTCCCTTGAAGAACGACGACATTTGACCTGGTGAATCCAGCAGTCCACCGCGCCGACTGCTTGATTACCGTTATCCCACGATGAAGAATCTTCCACTTCGTACCGTTAGCCGATCGATAATGCCAAGCAACGTGCAAACACGTGATTTGTTAGGTCGTCTTTTCTGTGTGGTGACGTCACAACACGTTGATTCGCATCGGATGGTTTCTCTTTAAACGATCGTGAATTTTAATTCAGCGACGTGGGCGTTTGCCTTTTTGTCGGACACGTTGAAAGAATTACGAGGAGAGAAATCTCGTCGTGGCAGCTTCTTTTTTTCTTTTTATGAAACTAGCTCGATTCGTCAGTGCAATTTGCCGAACGATTAAAAAAATTATGTTTCGTGAACTGTGCTTTTGCACAGCTGAAGCTTCGCGTTAATGTCGCTCGGCATTATAAATCCATTTAATCGATTTTCACCGATTTTCAGCTGCAAATTATCACGAAAATGTCACTCTACCGATGAATCTTCTTTTATTCTGACCCTTCGCGTGATTGTTCATTTCTACACTAAAAAAAAGAGTCGACATAAATTTCATTACATCGGCGAAATCCAGTCTCCGGCATTTGTGCTTCCCGTTTCGACCAAAGAAAATGGCCCGTCCAATCGAGAGATTCAATGAAATTTCAATGGAAATTCATCGTGCGCGGCCGCACGAATAATTTAAAAATCGTTCGTTCTCGTACGCTGTTCTTCAAACAATCGCTGCCAACTAACTGTAGGCAGCCGCACGATGAAAAATAGTCCACTCGGAACGTAACGTGACGTTCGCCTGTAACAATCGCGAACGTTTCACATTTACCTGCCGGTATGACCAAACGGGCTTGTACGTATTCCACAGTCAAAAAGGCTTCGATTTCGTTTCGCGTCGTAATGCCACAATCTTTTACGTTCGTCTCTATCCACTGGAAAACTCGCCGATAGAGAGAAACAAGAAGAAGAAAGAGGGAAAGAAGGAACGTGCATTATTCCCGACGTTTAACCCAGGCATTCAGACGCACCGCCACGGAACAATTCTCCTTTTCAATTACAGGTACGCGAGCAAGAGGGGAGGGGGAGCTGTAATTGTGTCCACATTTACCTTGATTCCTCATGTACGAAAGCGTACTTTGTAGCGAAAGCCATGGAGGAGGCGAGTACAAAAGCTGCCCCCCGTCGTTCGCCCGTCTCGGCATTTTATCGTCAATATCAGAGAGGGTCGTGGCTGTTGCGTAATGCAATCGCGGAGAAAAGAATTTACCCGCGGATTATACATGTATGGTCGTGTGTCCCCCGCGCACTTGCCACCGATGGATGGGTTTTCCATCTGCTCTTGGTCCCGCGAGTACCCGTAAGTGGCCACCATTTTGATTTGCCAACTAGCGGCGAGGGGTAGCCAGCTCCTGAATTTTAATGACCGAGGGGAGGACGAAGGATTGGAGTTGGTAGCGCTGGTGGTTCAACGACTTGCGAAATGGCTTGCGAAAGTAGGATTATCCAGTTGCAATTCGGATTCTCGAAACCGTGATGCAGTCAGCCGTTTCCGTCGATTACGAAAGTCAGATCTCTGGCTGAATTTCATTTTAATTTCTTCGCTTGAAAGGGGGAACAGCTGAGGGATTAGCGAAAACTGCCTGCCGGATCTGTTAATAAGTTTATCGATTAAGCCGCGCCGACAATCGAACGCCCCGAGGCATTCGACGTCGGGTGGAAGGGTCTCTGCCAGTGTAGGAGCCAATGGTTAGGAATTGATTTGTCGTGAAGCTCTCTCTCTCTCTCTCTCTCGATGTGTGCGAAGGTTCACACAGGTCCTTTGTCACAGTATCACGTGGCTGAAGTACGGGTCTGCTTGATTAGGGCAGTCCTGAGTTTACATAGGTAGCTTCACAGAGACGCCTATATTCGAATGTCAGACCACCTCTTCTGTTAGTTGCGAGAATTTAATTAATATCTAGTTGCAAGTTAATGTTATATCAAAGATTCTCTGTATTTTCGTCTTGTACCTTTTCTTCCCTAACGAATTGAAATTTCGGTAATTACAATTTTTCGACTGTCATGCTGCACTCGTTGCAGGAACGTGCGTTGCAAAGAAAAAAAAGTACAGTAAGTCACAGCACGTTAGATTTCAACGAGATTAGATAAATTGCGGTTGAATCTAATTATTGCAAGTACGTTTGCGTCAGTTGCTTCTACTCTACCTAAACAATCACAGCAATTAACATCCAACAAAAACTACACGAAAACTCTTGAATCCGAGACAATAGAATCGACCGATAAATCGAACAACTTAATTTCAACGATATTACGAACCCACCCTCGCATTCTTCTCTCGCGCAAGGAGAAAAATCGGCCGGAAGAATTCCTCGGACGGGGATTCTCGCGGAAACGAACCAGCCCGTAGCAGTTTCGAGGCAAGGAAACGATATTACGCGTTCGCACACGAACAACCACCGGCAAAGGGCCTACCTAATTTCATTACGGCGTTTGATGTTTACTGCGCCCGGGAGACCGCAAACGAACTCTCACCCTTTCACTCCCCACCACCACGTCGCGAGGACTACTCGCGGCGGCACTTCAGCGATATCGTGACACGTGGAATTCGGTATCGTCCGAGCTTTTCGTAACTCGTCGAACGTAACCAGTCACGAATATTCGCGTCGTTATCGAGTTGATTCGCGTATGCCCTAACCCCGACGGCGGAGAAGTCGTCGCGATCTCCACGATCACGTGGCCTTTGCGTTGGTGAATGTATGCACGCCGAGTTTTTTTTTTCTTTTTTTTGGCAATATATTTGTGAAAACAAATGGCACATCAGCAGGATTTGGTTTCGCGCGCAAAAGTAATGAACAGCAGTGGTGATTTGAAACGATAATGCCAAGAATATTATTAGGAAAAGTGGCAAAATATTCTTTGGCAAGTATTGGAATGTCATTGAATGATATCGCGCTTAAAACCATTAAAAATATTTTATTTATATTATGTTATATTATAATATATCATTTATATTATAACAAACATACTTAAACATTTTGTTCAAATACATGGTAGAACTGCAAAAAAAAAAGAGAACTCTAATTTGTCAATACCTTTTTGATTTTTGAATTTTATTATTATTGTATAATTCATTATTGGAAATTGCTACTGTGTTACTGTGTCTAAAAAATTACTATATATTATATATTATTATATGTTATAACGTTGTTGACAGTTCTGTCATTTGTTTCATAAAAAGGTTGCAAGAAGAACCAGGCGTGCCAATAATTTTCCGACTCACAGTACACTGCTATGAAGCCTGTTCTATAAATTAGAACGCCTATTAATTATGTTTATTCAAAGATAAACCACAGATTTATACTTGTAATAAAGTGGTATTATAGTAAATTACGGGACACTTACCGAGCCATGATATTTAATAACAATATCAATCGATAACTATTACAATTTTTAAATCTCTAATGAGAATTTAATTTTTCGTTTGTTATTGCCTGAACAAGTTCAAGACAGAGCGTTCTTGAAAGCAGAGATCTTGCGTGATAATTTTTTTAACGGACGAACAAAATCTATCTCACCCCGCTGGCAAAGAATGATACATCTGCGCGTGCATTTTAATCTTTCACAATTTCTCACGTACATTCTCCGTACTATTTCACAACTCTACATAATATTTCGCATTTCGCTGCGAAAGTCATCCATATTAATCCAGCGGGGATATTCGACGTTGAATATGCGATAAGCCTCCGTGATAAGCCTCGCCCCGATGAATAATGCATCCCCCGTGCGCGTTTAATTTTTACCAAATCTCACCTTACGATCGAATCGAACAAGCCTAACGAACACCATCGAATAAACTACCTTCGACGCGAGCGCGCGCGTGCACACGCAAATGCACGCATACACTCTGCACATATGCACATCGAATTCGATTCTGTAATGTAGTAATAACTCGATGTCACTCGAGCGAGTATCATAAGTCGACACGACTTTTCGTATCTCATTAGTGCAAACGATCGTTACGCGTTTATCGAGCCGATTGGAATATTGTCATGGAAGATATATGCCAATTGATTACGCGTCACCAGTCTCTCGAGTAGTCGTGAGAATCGCGGTTCAAATGGCGACGATCTTAACTGCGAGCTAGCAACGATGATCCATCGCCATTGTCTTTCTGTTACATGTGTGTACACGTCCCACGTGTACATTCGCAAAGTATGGTTGCAAAAGGAATTCGTGAAATTGGGAGCAGCTAAAATTTTGATGTGTTAGATTCGATACAAGCATTTAACATCAGACAGTTTTAGAAACGTAAGAATCCAATTTATTTGGTTATGAAGTAATTATCGGAGACTAGACAATGAACGTATAACGCCAAGATACTTAACTTAAACTTGATTGAACTAGGCTAGATTAATTTTATCGCACACCGTCTATTTAATTTCACACTGTCTACTTTTCTTCTTTTTCATTCAATGATCGGATCTACATTGTTCACCCTTTTTCTCGACGTACATTCTTTTTCTCTCACACTCTTGATATTATACTATTTTACAAATATTCTACATAGCGTCGTGCAACGTCTGCACATCTGTCACCTTCAGATCATAAACTTGATCTACATTAGGTTTTAACACTCTCACATTATTATTGAACAAAAGTTAATATTCATAGATCTAATGCAATGTTATTTTAATGAGACATCGATCATCAGCGATAGATTTTTCTAGTCAGAGATTCAGAGGGATTCCGTACAACGTGAATAATCTATTTACAATTAGACTTGATTTACCAGGCGATTTCTCTAACTGTGTACCAGAGAAATACACAATTGACATATCGAAGAGTCATCTAGCTGGGCTCGAGTCGTTCGAAAAATATTGACTCGGATTCGAGATCGAAATGCGTGACGCGCTGGTAGAAAGTGAAACGAAAGAAATCCAACGATCAAGCGTTCAGTTCGAAACTGAAATCCGCCTTGAAAACACAAAGAGAGACGGGACAGAGTCGGGACAATTTCGAACAAACTCGATATAATGCACATCGAGCTATCGCTCTCGATCACTCTGACCGAAGCTCGTAATCGGATGAATAAGACGTGTTCGCGAGCCGAGCGGGATGACGTTTTTATTTGACGATGTCCTTCATCCTATTTCCGTTATTTTCAGTCACGTTCGTTGTTGGTCGAATCGATGTTTTCAATCGAGACTTGTTTTGTGAAGAGTGCCTTACAAACAGCTGAAAAGTGTATTGTAATTTTATGTTCAATCTAACGCGTTTTCTACAGAAATTCAAGCATGGAACTGATTTAAATTTTTAGGTCGACCTTTCGAGATCTAGCTGTTAAAATTATAGCAGAAAAATTCGGAAATGTTATAAATTTGTAAAAAGAAATCGAAGAATAACAAAGTTTAATGTATAATATTTTTTTCGCCGTTGTATTGAACTTTGAATACTACAATTAGACGATAAAATTTAAGAAGAAAAATGTTTTTTACCATCTGCAACACAATCAACACAGTCGCATACCTCATTACATTTAAACTTTATAATTTTATCACTTTTTGTACTAATGGGTGTTTCTTTACTCGTGAAAAATGAATAAATAAATAAATAAATAAGCAACGTAGAAACATCTTGGAATAAAATGCATTTTGAAAGTAGAGATTTCAAGATTTAAAACGAGCCCTTGTTTACGATTATCCTTTCGATATTTTCATTAATTCTCCTCGATGTTAATCATCGATGACAATCACTGTACACTTTCGAAATTAATACACTCTTCGAAAGATATAATAAACCCGAATAAAATAAACAAAGAGAACTAATTGCGAGAACTTGAACTGTGAAAAAGAAAAAACATAATATTCACTTTTCCGCGACAAGCAACATCCTGCTGGGTGTAACAGTCGGCGAAGAATTTTTCCGATGCTGTGTAGACGTTCATTTTCGCTGGCAATGTCGACGCAAGCACGTATCCCCCGGCATAATTATAGGGGATAGAATGTGTACCCCGTAAAGGAAACGCGAGCTATCTAGCAACGACCAATTAAGAAGCCCGATGGAACGTGGTGCGCAAGTTGGCGCGAGGAAATTCCAGTACGCACGGTGGCGTATTCAGGGATCCGCGC
This sequence comes from Tetragonisca angustula, assembly GCA_036937485.2. Classification (NCBI taxonomy): domain Eukaryota; kingdom Metazoa; phylum Arthropoda; class Insecta; order Hymenoptera; family Apidae; genus Tetragonisca; species Tetragonisca angustula. The sequence continues at coordinate 7,791 of JAWNGG020000333.1, read as the reverse complement.
ATTTCTTTGCGTGTGTCTCCCGTAATTTCAGACGGCAGTTTCTTGAGAGAGAGAGAGAGAGCGGTTGCAATTTATGGAGTAACACCGTCTATTAGATGCCGCGTGAAAATCCATCGTGTTCACTGGAAGAACTAATGAATTTCACTCGCTCGTCTGCCCCCTCCCCCCTGTCGTCGAATATCAGTCACCAGGTTAACGTTCCGCTTATTATTCACGTTATTAACAATATTACGACGTATTAAGATTTATCAAGTTTCGTTGCTAATTACACTTCGATAAATTTCACTCACAGCTTGTTTGAGATGGTTCACGCCGCGAGATGAAAAAACTCGAACTGTACCGTCTGTTTCAGTGTTTCAGTATGTTGGGTTGACAGCGTAATTCATACAGGTATCTGGATCGTTGCTTCTGCTGCTATTTATCGCGAGACTTATTTATTATGACTGTTAATGATAGCTCTAACGTGCGCATCGGGGCGATAAATTTTGTTCGTTTCAAGAGCGCAAGCACGGCGCGTTACAGCTTAACGTTGATATAACGCTAATCTCTGGCGATAAATTATCGTTTAATTGAAATAAACGCTCGTGTCCCGGCACCATCGTTCAACGTGTCTTTGATCTCGTCCGTACGTTTCCAGTTGATGCTGGAAATTTTAACATCTTCCAGCGAGGTCCTGTGAATTTATGCGAGAATTCTGTGAAAGCTCCTCTTTAACCCTTTCGCTACGATAGTCCGCTGCGCCACTGAGCCAGAATCCAATGCCAAAAGTATACACATTGATCGAATCATTTTCCGAGTCCGTCGATCCGTTTTGAGATAGAATCTTTCTTGAATTTCGTCGTGACATTTTGACAAAGGACCTGGAATGTTTTTCTTTAAACAAACTTTGATCTTTCAGATAAAAATCGAACCTAAAACTTAACATAATTGAGACTCTAACCTCCGACCTAAATTTTTGAGAGATTAACAGTTATGCCTTCCGAATTCCAATAGATTAAGAAAGACCTTTTCTTTCACTATATAATATAATTTCTTAGCGTATGAATATTCCACTGTCGAATAGAAGAGAATGGAAAAAGTTCTTCTTGAGATGGCCAAAGTCTATCGTGTATTTTTAATATGTGATTACTTTAAAATATGTCAATAAATTAATTTGTAATGAAAGTGTCAACGTCGAGAATTTCTTGTTCCAAAATTGTAATGTTTCCTCCGTTTCAAGTATATTTACGTAAAACGACATAGGCGAAACAAATAATAAATTCATTACTTCTCGATAATTTCTATCCAGCGATGTCACACCGACGAGTTGAAAAAGAAAGCGACGAATTGTCGTGCACTCGGTTTGGTCACTCGTTATGGTCCGCAATCAGTTGCCAGCGCAATTGGTTGAAACCAAGACTCGTCGCAGGAAAGCGTCCAAACCAAACGCAAGAAAATACCAAATTCATTCGCGCGGCGTTCCTCGATCCCGACGGTCAGCGATCTTCGATCGGCGCCTTCTGAACGCAGAAATAACGAGAAAATAACGAAAGCTTCCGTACGAAGGCAATGTCCCTCTTTGCACGAGCACGAAATTGATTCGTAATTCTCGGAAGATGGCAAAGGTGAAACTAATGGGCCGGCATTTGCGAGCACCGACTGGTGGATCTAGCGTATAGAGAGAGAGAGAGAGAGAGAGAGAGAGGGAGGGAGAGAGAGAGATTCCCAGGAATCCTCGCGTCGGCCGACCTCGTTGCGTTTAGCCATTACGTTCATTACGTCGTAAGTAGAAACTTCCCTCCTCTCTCTCTCTCTCTCTCTTCCTCACTCGACCTCCTCGGCTGAGCTGGAAAGCAAGCTTACAGCCGCGGCAACGACGATAAGCTCGACGTGTGGATCGCGTGCAACTCGCGAGTCCACGGTTGCGCTCTCGTTCCGCCATTATTGCACGTTCGCCTCTGTTGCCGGCGAATCGGTATTCCTAGCCAGCGCCGGTCGAACAACCATCCTCGACATCCGATCGTTTATTAATTATGGATGAAGGCAGTAGAGGGCGAGGCAGAGTGACTGATTTAAACGTCGATCGACGCTACGAGGAGGATGCACCGCGGCAGTTAATGGAAATAAAGGTGAAACGGCCGAGAGAGAGAAAGAGAGAGAGAGAGAGAAAGAGAGGCCATCTACGAAAATTGAGTCGACTGGCAGAGGCATGAAAGTAGCTTGTGTGCTTTCAGAGACTCTGGCTACTCGGGGAATTAGCTAGAAATGGGTAGTCTGAAGGTTTACGTGTTCCAGAAAGGCTTTGTATTGGCCAGGAAGAAGATGGAGTTTGGAATGAATTGTTCAATAGCGTTTCAATGTTCCGTTCTGTTGGATAAAATCGGTGGATCCGTTGCGGCGTTAAGCCCGTTTAAACTGAGCTCGATGTACATTGGTGATAAATTGCTAATGAGTTCTGTGGAAGTTTGTTACTTCTTAGCACGTGGCATCAACGCTCCTTCAAACAGTTTATATTAATATTTTGAAAAGTTTATCTGTTAAATTCTCTGAGAGAATTATCTATTAAGTTCATCTTATCCACCACGAACATCCGTAGTAGAACAGCAATAACAATTATTTAAGACCAATCCCCTTCGACAAATAAACTATTCGCCGTGCCGCTGGAAAGCTTCAAAGAACATCCTGGTAGCCAGTTCTGGTCTCTCGAATCGGCTCGTACGTTTCCACTTCTGTGCCGATCGTATCAACACGACCGCGAAGAAGAGCTTGCTTCTTGGTTGGACGAAAACCGGACGACGGGTGTGTGTGTACCGCGTAATTCCACAAACGATCCATCCGACTGACATTAACAAGAGGAGCCGCTACGAGTCGTTGCCGAGTTGAAGCCGGACCATCCGTGTAGATCGCGATCGTGCGCATATGGATCACGAGCCGCGTGCGGTCAACGTTTCTGCCGAGCCTAAAACACCTGGGCTGCGTTTACGTGGGCGTGTTCCGACCGCCACGCTGTAGAAACACTTATGCACGCTCGGTTCATTAGAGGCCGGTGGAAATACAGCCGTATAATCCCGCACGGAGGTTCTGCAATTGTTTCCCGCTTAATTGCCTTATCGAGCCGGCCTCTGCGGTACCGAATCTCTCTCTTTCTCTCTCCCTGCTCCGCGTAGCGTTACAACCGACCGTAAAAGTCCAACACCGAAGCTGTTCGATTTCTTCCTTTCCTTCGCAAAGGCGTCGAGAAACACACGAGGGACAGAAAACGTGACAGAAAGAGGAGATGTATCTCGTGACTTTGACAACGAATAAGAATGCATTCAAGAATGGTGATTGGTATTCAGATCGTTAACGAACGTTCCTCAGTTAAATAATCCTTAATCCTTAATAGCGTCGAGATGGTAAAATTATTTTTCTCCACGCAAGTTAAAATACACAGTGGCAAGGACACTCACGACTGATGTCAATCGTACCATCTAAAAAGATACGTAAAACACAGTTAACACATTGAGCGTCCAGCAAGAATCGTGGCCCAAATTCAAGCATCACCGCAGTATGATATGTGCTTATCATTAATCTATTTATACTACAAAAGTCTAGTGAGAGATTAATATCTTTTGTCATCCCCCCGTATTGGGACTTTTTCAGTATGCATCAATTCCTAAATCAATATATTTGTTTATTTTAAATCACGTAGGTTGAAACCTGCTTGTGTTGTTTTTATCTACATTAGTTTCATCTCGTTGAAAGGCTGAACTTGACAGTGTGATCCTCACGAATAACGTACTTTTTCAGCAATTCGTCGAATGCAATGAACTTGGAAGATTTTCCTGCAGTGGCTCTAGTCCACGATCCGAGGGGAATAGTTTATTGCGTTTTTACTACCGCGAGGAGAATTTATGATACGCGTCTGGGTGCCGAGAGACTTTTATTCGAGAGATGGTCACGTCGGCCGGTCACCAGACGGGGTTTATGGGCTCTGGGGGTTGTGAAAACCCCCTGTGCGGCTGTTAAGTAATTACCAGTTTATTATTCATTTGCAGGTGCGCACTATGTAATTTAAGTGCTTGTAATCGATAAACTGTTGATTTGTGTTTACCCGGGGTTCATTGAAAAATATATAGATAAGGTTTACTACTCGATTAATGAAGTTTCCTCTGTAACTGTAATTAAATCCTCGCGGTGGGAATAATTTATGACAACATTGCAGAAGGAGAGAAATATTACACGAGAAATCTACAAAGATCACCAATTATCGATTGAATACAGTCAAAAAATTACATTCCAATTTACACAATTTTGTAAAAGCCAGCCGTACAGTTTCGTAAACGCGTGAAAACAGAAAAATTCAATTTCCAATCAGCCCAATCCACACCTGACCGACAAAGAAAAAAAGCTCGCCATTCTACGAAACCGGTATCAAACGTTCTTTGCCAGGAACACCTCGATTTACTTTTATTCCCGGAAGGAATCCATGTCCCTGGACTCTCGTTTCGATCGTCCATTGCCGCTGGTCAGCGGTGGTTTGGAAACCAGAAGGAGGTTCCTCGGGTTCGATCAGACGGGGTACAAGCTTGCCACCTGCTGAACATAATCCGACATAATCCGGAGCGCGTAATATAGGGAGGCAAAGGAGCGCCAGATGGTGGTCAAGTTGGCATAATCGAGAGCCTCGCTGGGTCTATCGAGAGTTGAGCGGAAACTCTGGTCGCAGAAGTCGACACGGGGTCTCTCGTATCTACACGAGCGCTGGCGCTCGGCCATTTCGCGGCCGGCTTTTGCTTTCGACCGCAGTGACCGACCCCGGGATGATTTACGCGCTTCCGGTGGCCTTGTTACCGCGATAATCAAAAGCCGCGCACTTGCTTTCCGCAGTTTTCCAACAGAGATTCGGCACTCGGAGCGGAGATAACGCGAGCTGACGCGTTGTTGGATTCCGTGTAGTGGAGTCAACACGCTTATAATTTTGAAGAGTTTATTCCTTGTTCGTGGTCGTGTATGATGTAGGATGATATAGAGTGACATAGAATGTTTTATGCTAAGCTCAGCTATGCTATTCTATACTATGTTATTCTGTAGTATTCTAGTCTGTCTCTCTAGTATTCTATTCTAAAACATGTCCTTATATATATTTGCTAATCATCGTCAAGTGGAAGGGGAAGGAGCATAGATGACCAACTATTGGATCTTGCCCTTATGACTAACTATTCGCAGTCCACTTTTATGTGAACTGTTGCTAGCTCGTTGTCAGTATTTGCATAGATCGAATATTGTCTGAGTTGGTCATCCAACAGCGTGTCGCTGCCGCGTTAAATCTGCTCCACGATGCTTCTCCTTTCCGCGATGTTGATCTTCGAATCGAATTATCTCGTTCTCCTTTGGACGTTTTTTCTTCTTCTTTCGAGAGATAATATTTTTCTGGAGATAAATTCTTTGTAGGCAGGGGGTCAGTATGTTTGATTATTCTATAGTTTGTGACGTGTTCTTTGCTTGAAGATAGTTCTCTCAGGAAGGATTTTTTTTTTATTGAAATTGCGCTTTCACACGAATTGTCTAGTATCACTCGATGCTGTTGAAGGAAGTTTCTTGAATTTATAACAGAAGCTGGAAATTCTCAGATGATGAGTAAACAATCGCAAGTTTGGTAACCACTTTTGCTAACAAGTTTGGTTGATTTCTTTTTCAACTTAACAGAATCTTCGAGCTTCTTGCTTTCCGACAAGTTTCTTCGTTTTAGGTATCTTCGTTTTCAATGTTTTTATCCTTACCCAGTAGAGCAGACGGGAAATCAAACTAAACAGATTTATTCGCAAAAATACGGTGCTCGGATCCTCGTAGTACGAGAAGCAGAAGATCGGATCACTCGCGAGAAAACTAAACTAAAAGATCGGAACTTGGAACGGCTAAATCAGATCGAGCTCGTACGTGTTCCCCTGCTTCTTATCTCAGGACCCCGTTTGGACCAAATGCTTTTTAAAGGTTCATTGATTTAAAACGTTCTAAAAGCGAGCGAGCCTGCTCCGCAAGAGAATTGACAGATCGATCTTCGAGATCGGCTCGCTATAACCGTGGTTTACAAGTCCGGTTTTTAACTATCGTTTAACGAACGTACTTCTCTTTCGAAGTCGTTTCACATTACGACCCCGTTTCCACTTCTCAGTTCTTAGTTGCCGAAAGAATAAGACACGCTGCCTGGATGCTTCCTCTTTGTTTCTCTGCGCCATCGTTCGCCTCCCGATGGATCGTCGTGAAACAACAAAATAAGAATGGACGGCCCGCTTCGCCAGAGGCGTTAACTCGCAAGTTGTTACCCGGAGAGAAAGAATTGAAAAACCTCTTCTAGCCTTCCTTGCCGCGCTAAACTCGTTAACAATAATTATCCGTATTTTACGGGACCGTTGTAAAGAAAGAGCAGAGACCTCCCCCCTCCCAGAGGGAGCATTGGGTCACGATTTTCGAGCGATACTCACGGTTTCCCTTCTATTCTTCCACGGTTCCCTTCATCCTCAACAATCCCGCGACTTTTATCTCTCCTCCGTTCGTTGCTCTTTGTTCCCTTAACCAGATAGTTTCCTCCCCTCTTCCCTTCGTCTCTCTTCCTCTCTCCATCTTTCGAACGATCTCCGCCGCGTTCCTTTATCTTTCTCGTCTTCGTTCCTCGGCTTCGTCCCTTCTTCGCCGTCCCTTATCTTTCTATTTCACGGTTTTCCCGATTTCCTCCGTTTATTCCTGCCCGATCAGCGTGGAACTTATTTCTCGTGGCCGAGAGAGCTCCACGGGTGAGAGGGATAGGGAAGGGGGGAAAGGGGATTTCTCGTCCGCGTTTTATCTCGTTACTCTGGTCGAGCACGCTCGCTCCAGTCCCCTCCTTGCTCGTCGAAAAAGTAATCTCGGATAAACGAAAACGCGAGATAACGCGGGCCTCGAATGCCGGGCCACTCGCGCGCCTGTTTCCCGGTCATCAACGGCGTTTCCCGGTCATCAACGGCGAACATCACTTCCGCTGGCCTTTTGTCAGCGTTCCAATTAGACGGAAGCGCGGCAACGACATCGACGTCGCGATAGAAACCGGCCAGTTGCGTCCTCGCAACTCCAATTTTTTTTCTTTTTTTTTTTTCTTTTGCGCCTCTCCTCCTCCTCCTCCTGCTCCCCCTTCCGGCCACATTGTACCAAGTTCGTTGCGATGTTCTCGGAAGTTCATCTTTCAGCGGCAAAATGGATTTCCTCCAGGTGGAAATTGAGTTCGGCCAGGACACGGTTTATCGGGATTACGTCGATTTTAGAGGTAATATTTCGCGTTGATGGACGACGCGTGCGTCTCCGCGTGCCGCACCGCATTCCGGAACTGTGTCGATTCATCGCGTAGATTGTAACGCCGTGATGATTGTTGTTGACCACCGATCGTTGAAATCGAGAAAGTTTCGCTCGGGCGAAACCGATTGAATTCTAATTTTCCTTTTTGTTAAGATGCGAAAGATACGCAACTTGTGACATGGATCTGCTCCAACTCAGCGTAGCAAATCAGGAATTTCTAAATTATATTTAAACACTTAGAAAACTAAGCGCCCCATAAATTTGATCGGTCTCGAGTGTGACGAGGTCTGTTGCCCCATAAGCCGTTGCCATGTCATAAACACGTATGTACTTGAAGGATTGTATAGAGCCGGCTAACTGGCGGCCCTTGTTCTTACTTTCCTGACTGCTAGCGCTACCCCCTCCACTTAGGTTAGTAGGGAAATCAAGAGTGGAGGGGGTAGCGCTGAGAGAGTAGGGGCAACGGCCGTCAGTTAGCCAACTCTAGACAACAGGATAGTTTTC